>VXBQ01004655.1:311396-381448 GCA_013400175.1 Phainopepla nitens
CCCCTCAGGAGGCTCCCCAGCCTGGATCAGCAAGGCTCCCACCACCCCCTCAGGAGGCTCCCCAGCCTGGATCAGCCAGGCTCCCACCCTCCCCCTCAGGAGGTGCCCAAGCCTGGATCAGCAAGGCTCCCACCACCCCCTCAGGAGGCTCCCAAGCCCGCCCCCGTTGGCCCTGGGCCGACGGAGCCATTGCGGCGCCTCAGCCTCGCCGGGAGCCGACAGCGCCCCCTGGCGGCGCGGGGAGTCATGCGGCGGCTCTGTCGCGACACGGGCCCACAGCGCCCCCTGGCGGCCGTGGTCATAACTGCACCAAAGGGGAAATGGCGGGACGGGCGAGAAAAGAGAAAAGGCTGTTTTGGGGTTTCTGGGGTTTATTTTGTTCTCGCTGTCGCTGTCGT
The DNA here is from genome assembly GCA_013400175.1 of Phainopepla nitens. Taxonomy (NCBI): domain Eukaryota; kingdom Metazoa; phylum Chordata; class Aves; order Passeriformes; family Bombycillidae; genus Phainopepla; species Phainopepla nitens. The sequence continues at coordinate 311,795 of VXBQ01004655.1, forward strand.
TGCTGTTGTTTGTCCATCTTGTTATATATACATAGGCACATACATATATATCTCCTAGTATATTGGTAGTATAGTAGTATATTAGTAGTATAGTATGCCTATTATTTCTTTCTTTTCCCATATCTTTGAAAACCCCGTATGCTGAACACCCCGTAATTTTTCAAGGTTATAATGATTCCAAGGGAGAGAGTTGTATTTTCCATTCCGGGGAGGTTCCTGCCTTCCTTGGCAGACACCTGTCTTTTAAACTAGGAGAATCTGTCTGAGGGAATTGCAAAAAAGAAAGAAAACTGAGGTGTTTCTCACTGCTGAGCAGATATTTTTCTGATTGTAAGTTAATTTCAGAAACTTTATTCTACTGACAACCCTGTCAGACTAGTACCCTGCTCATTGCTGGCTGTTTTTAGATGCAACCAAGGCTGGAGATACGATGACAGCTAAGGGTACCAGCAAGAGGATCTCCAGTGACTCAGGCCACAGTAGCACTGGTATAAGAAAGTGGATAAAAAGCAGATCAATTAAAAGGCTAATTAGGACCATGTCCTTGAAGAGGCATTTTCCAATACTTTTCTGAAGCTAGAGTCATGGAGGTACACACTTCACAAGTGCTACTCCTAAGTTTTCCAATGACCGCTTTGTAAAGTGAAGGAGCTTTAAAATGCATTTTAGTCAAAGGGACTGTGAGTTGTTTAGATGATTCATAGCAGCCTATACTAAAACCCAAATTTAGAAATAAAAATTGGCCCTTCATTTGTGAGATGAGCAGGCAACAAACACTGGGCAGGGTTATTAAGTAATCTTTGGATTAGCAGGGCTTTTACCATCTTGCTTCCAAATGCCTGTATGGCTCAGAAGTGAGTGCACTGAGAAGCTCAAGCAGCGAGCCCTTCTCTGCAGGGAAGAAGAGCACAGCTCTCTGCACAGCTTTGCAGAGCAGAACAGAGCAGCTGAGGGTGGGGACACAAGGGTGAAACCCCACCCTTGGGTCTACTTCTGCTGTGCTGCCTTTGTGAAGACGTGTAAACAGGGTGGTTGTTTTGTTGTCGTGTCTCCCTGTAGAGGCTTGGGGATTCCAGAAAAGCTCTGCACCAGTGATTCAACTGCCAGAAAGACCTTATGACCTGCTTGGAGGAAAGAGTGGCTGGACAGCCTAAGAAACACTTGGTGTCTAGAAGCTTGCTCTTCAAACACCCAGAGACCAGAGCAACAGGGATTGTCATTATTCCCCCAAAACCTGAAATTGCCACCTAAGCCCTTCATGGTGGTCTGCTCTCCACACAAGCCATTCAGAAACAGGCTGGAAATAAACAGGCCCTCATTTTTTACTTAAATACATGTGAATGTCAGTGATGGATGCTGCACCTGTGGCCAACTTTTCCCTGCTGTAGGCAATCAGAGAGATGAACAAGAGACTCCTCAAATGCCGTTATAACACGGAAAAACTTGTATTTATGATGACAGCTGGTCTTTTCCCCTATGTGCCTTAACCTGACTAATTCCTTTCTTTATTTGTAGCCTGCATGTCCCCTAACCAGTCTTAGGCCCTAACAACAATAAGATAATTGCTGGGCTGTTGCAAACCAATGTCAGTGGCATGAACAGATAGACTGTTGCTTCAACCATGGGAAGGGTTTAATTTCTAATGAATACTCTTTAGGTCTTCTCCTCAAGTCACAGACATCATCTTTTTTGTTTCCTGAACTTTTAGTGAAGGAAAACGATCATGTTTATCATGTTTCCTGTTTAACAGGATTCATGGCAAGCAGAGCTGAAAAGCAATACAAACAGAATAGGAGATAATTCTGTTTTCACCTTTCATTTATTCAAAATTTCTTAATTTATCCTGTTACATGTCTGGAGGGGGGAGATATGTCCTGAGCAATGCAACAGCGATGTACCCTTATATCAGCACATCCACTTCTGTTAGGGGACTCATCCTGATCCCAGCAGGATTGGGTCCCCTTGAGCAGAAGCAGCAGCTTGTTGCAGCACATCTACTATTGCAATAAGGACAAAAACCAGGTTCTTTCATACTGCAAAGCAAATTCTCTGTGGAGTCTCTGGGGTTGCTTATGTCAGAGACTGACATGGTACTGAATCTCCAACCCACAGCCTGCATCTGCTGTAGAGCTACAGCCCTCTGGTGGTACCAAATCACTTATTTTGTGAAGAGCTGCATAACATTATAGGGGAAAACTCGCCTTTGGGCTCTGACCAGTAACCTGGTGTTGCCTGGAGGGGTAAGAATATCTCTGAGGGAGGAGTCTAAGAAGTAGGGTGCAAGTCAGCATGCATCTGTGATGCACTACATGGACATGACCCACCAGATAAAAATGTCTAAAGCAAATTCAGTGACTGAGTGCAAGGGTACTTAAGAAGTGGGAGGGTATTTACCTCACAGGACTAGGAGACACCTTAGAAATCATTGTCCTGAAAAAATTACTGGCCCTGGGGAAGAGGCCGGTAAGACCCCGCAATAGTGTTCTGACAATCAGCAATACACTCTTCTCTCTCCTAAAGGAGGATGAATCAAATATCCCTTAGTCCTGGGTAGTGTTTGTTTAGCTTGACCTTTAGAGTGCTCCAATGACTGAGATCTTGCAATATTTTATTCCCTATGCTTCATTAGAGGAACAATTAGCCTACTTGTCTTATGTCTCATTCATAGCTTACATTGCACATTTTAAAGTCATTATTCCTTGACCTATTTACTATGATCATGGAAAAGGAAAAAACAAGACTTTATTTTTTTCAGTGTGCTGGTCTCTTTCATATTTGACTTTTCTTTGAGCCTTCCTTAAAGCTAGTCAGCACAAATTAATTTCATCTTTCTGATGAAATTTAGTGCATAACAGAAGCGGATTGATTTTTGAGGTGGTTTTGATTCTTTATTTTTGAAAAGAGCAACAACTGCAGTCTGTTCAAAACTGGTTTTCTTTTCAGGCTACCTTATTCTAATTTGATGCATTTGTGTTTAGTTTTGGGCTCCTTGCTACAAGAAGGACATGAAGCTGCTGGAGGGTCTGCAGCACAAGTCTGATGAGGAGGAGCAGAGGGAGCTGGGCATGTTTAGCCTGGAGAAAAGGATGTCTGAGGAAGACCTTTTCTCTCTCTACAACTGTGTGAAAGGAGGTTGTAGTGAGGTGGGGTTTGTCTCTTCTCCCTAGTAACAAGTGACAGGAGGGGAGGAAATGGCCTTAAGTTGTGCTAGGCGAGGGTTAGATCGGGTATTAAGAAAAAAAATTTGCTGGAAAGGTTATCAAGCATTGGAACAGGCTGCCCAGGGAAGTGGTGGAATCACCATACCTGGAAGTGTTCATAAAATTGTGGATATGACAGCTGGGGACTTGGTTTAGTGGTGAACATGGCAGTGCTGGGTTCTTAGAGGTCTTTTCCAGACTTAACAATTCTATAATTTCTATGATTTGTGTGTTCACAGGCTGTCTGGAGGCCAGGGTGACTCTTTGAGTCACCTCCATCTCAAAAAGTCACTATCACAGAGCCTGAGTCATGTAAGCTTGCCTTGGCCCTGGTAAAGCTGTGTTATAGCAAGTCAACAACAGAAACTGCCCAAGATCAGGTCTTGGAATCAGGGGTCTCACCTTAGAGACATGCATGTAATAGCAAAGCAAGCTTTGCCAAACCCAGATTTTCCCAGTAGAAGGCGTGAGATAAATTTCAGTAACAAAACCTGGGATTGCAAGGGTTCCCCTGCAAACAGAGTACTCAGTTTAGGGACATGGTGAGTCGCTGAAAGGCCTGTCCTTTCACTACCTGAGGAGTTAAGGGCAGCATGGAGTCAGTGCTTCTTCCAGCCACTGAGAGAGAGATGGAATAGCACTTACATGGACTATTATTTTACTGAAAGGCTATCTAAAGCCAGAAAAACTCTTGCTGTGAAAATACACCGCCCACAATCCAGCAGAATCTACTTTCTGATCTCTTCTGAAAGACTAACTTTGTTAAAAGCTCAGCTACATTGTTGGGGTAAGCAGGCTGGTCCCGCCAAAGAGCTGCAAATACCGATCTATTTGTGCAGCATGGAGACCAGTGGTTTCACATTCACTAGTTCATAAAGATCCCTGACATTTCTGAAAGATATATCCCTCTTTTGCTATTTATATAGTCTGGAAGCAGACTATGGAGCTGCACAGTCTGTGTGCACAGCCTGATTTAATTTTCTGAGAAATCATTTGATCTTTCCCCATGGCACTTCCAAATAATCTGAAGCAGAATAAGAAATATGGAGGAAATGTCTAATGAATTTTTCCCCCTTTTGATTCAAATTTAGTAACAGAGAACCCAAACTTTAGAGGCACCTGAGTACCACCTGCTTTCTTCACCTCTGTATTTGTCATCAGTGACTTGAGCTCTGTTGAGCTTCAAAATACGTGTGATTTAAGTATTCATTTAAGATATGACCATTAAAAAGTGAAAATGACTTTTACATAAATTATTAACAGAGATCACAAAATTGGAGTGTTGGGCTTTTTGTCTGGGCAAGTAGATCAGTGAAGGACAGGCCCAAGAAATAAGATTTTTCCAAATGAAAGGCAGGAAAAAGAATACTAGAGGAGATGCATTGAGGGGAAATTAAAGCCTCTCAGGGAATGGCAGCACACAAGACTCCATTATGGTGGAAGCAAAGGAAGAATGGTGGCTCCCCATAGGATAATATGAAAAGTCCACCAAGTCATGAGATGACATGGCTTTTAGCTATCCCCAAAGAAAGTGGCTTCCCAAAGAGGCTTTGTTAAGCCTGGGACTTTAGTACCACTGCTGCTTGGGTGCTTCTCATGCCAGCTGGAATTAACCTGCAAAAAAGCCTGACATGAAGCCTGAAGTGAGAACCAAACGCCCAAATCTTGCCCATGGAGCTAGAGTCATATTAATTTTTATATACTATCCCATCATTCTAAATGATCACAAAACTGTCAAATAACAAAAATCAAGGGCTGCCATCCACTCACACCAAAATCCTGTCTCAGCAGAAGGCCTCTGCGCTCAGCCCTGGGGACACCCCCATGGGGCAAAGCTCTCCCCGCTGCGCAGCCATGAAAGGCTTTGAGCTCAGCCTCCAAAACTGCAAAGCGCTTGTTTTGTTTTCCATGGATAATGCTTTAATCCACCGGGTGAAAGCTGGACGTTGCTCTCTTTTATTCTGGCTGTACACAATTGCAACGCTCAAAAAAAAAAGCCCCTGGCCCTCCTGTGCCCGCTGCTCCTCCGAACTGCTGACGCCTGGATGGGCAGCTCCAAGGCGGGGCCATTGGGATTTATTTAGTTCACTGCCGCAGATGATGCCTTTAGTGCCACAAACCACCCTGGAGACAAGTCCTAATCGTCTGGGGGGGGTGATTATGTTCAGTTCTTCCTCCCCGAACCCCCCAGACATAATTCAGATCCAAACTGGAGAGACAGGCAGGCACGCAGGAGGGGACCCCGGCACTGCACAGCCCCTCTGAAGCCATGTACAGGAGCAGCTTCCTCCGCGAGGTTCGCAAGGAGAAGTACGAGCGGTCAGATGCCTACGATGAGCTGCGAGGTTCCCCGGAATTCGACAGCTTGGCCCAAGCCCGGGGCTTGGAGAACCTGCAGGAGCTCAACGAGCGCTTCGCCAGCTACATCAACCGGGCGCGCGTGCTGGAGCAGCGCAACACCATCCTGCGCAAGCAGCTGGAGACCTTCCAGCGCATGGATGAGCTGGTGGGCCTGGACGAAGCCTTTGCTGGGCAGATCGAGTTCAACCGGCAGCGGATGCGGGAGCTGGCTTCGGACCGAGCCAAGCTGGAGCGCGAGGAGAAGGATGCCCAGCGCATGCTCGACGAGTACCGCAACAAGTAAGGCTCGCGATCCACACAAGATGGGTGGTGTCGTTTCCGTAGTTAATCTCTGTGGTAAGGACAGGTTCGGTGTCACCAGCTGCTGCTTGTGCGCGGGTGATGCCTCTCCATGCGTGTCAGACTTGTCATGAGGGACGGCACGTAAGCCCAAAGTAAGGCTTATATGCCCAAAGTAAGGTATCAGGACTTAGGGAGCTGCAGCTCTGCCTTTTGTGGTGTCATGGCTCCTAGATGGGAAAATGCCCTCTCCGTTCCACGGCAGCAGCCCTGGCACACCTTGGCTGCCGTTGTTCATTAGCCTTAGGAGAACTGTGCTCTGAGCTGCAAAGAGGAAACAACCCATTTGACTGTCAGGTGTCTCAAAAGAAGTCTTGTGTTTGAGCAGCCCAGAGTTACACGATGCCAAATGTCTCCTGAAATGTGCAGGATGTCTCTGAGGAGCTCTTTTTTACAGCCACTATGAAACTGGCCAGTCACATCTGTGATGTGACATGAAAAGGAGATACATTTTTTTCCTGGTGTGTGAAATTTGCCCTCCTCTTCTTCCTCGTACCCTGTATTTCCATCTCATGCCACTAAACAATAAGAACAGGCTTCCCCTAACTTCACCTCTTTAACCTCTGTGGCACCATAAATCAAACAGCAGGAGACTCAGATGCTGATGGTGATGAGTGCCTTCCCTCCAGCAACAGGCAATATTGGTCACACGGCCTAATTACACAAGAGATGGTGAGCATTGCTCATAAAAGGGCTGCTCACAGGACAAAAGAGTTTAATCCTCCTGTTACTTATTGGTCAGGGATTTTTTACCCCCAAAGCATCTATCTGGCTTCTTCACCCATGAAAATTTGGTACACTGCCAAATGAACAGCCACAAGGAGGCTGTGAGCTAGAGCACACCTATAGAAATACCAAGCCCTGATCTCTCTTTCTCATCTGGCAGGAGAGAATAGCCCACCCAGGTGCATTGAGGCTTATTGCTGCCAGTGGTCATATGTCCACAATGTCCTGACTCGGTGCCAGTGGGTAATAAGCACCAGATTAGGCAGAATTGTATTTCATTATTTATGAGCAGGAAATTCACCTATGAGTCAATGCTCTAATTTAGCTGTTGACTCTGGTACTGGCTCATGTGTTTTTATTACACAGTGTCCGTGAGTATTTGACTGAACTCAATACTTAATTTTCTAGCTGCATATTAGTTAAAAATCTGTGTGAATAGTGCAGGATTAGTAATATGACACCAAGTAATTTACTTTTGTTAGAGCTGCTTTATGCAAACTGTAAATAGGCGGGGATTAATACAGGATATTGAAAATCCAGAGGAGACAACACCCAGAAAAGGGGCTGTGCTTGCAGAAAGTGAAATTTAGGACCTGCTAAAGGGGTAGTCAGTGGCTTCCTAGGAAAAAAGGGATGGTACTTTGTTGATGCTCACTCAACAGCCATAAACAAAAGAAAGAAGGAAACTTTGACTATATCCAAGCCAAAAATTGCAATTTAAAAATTGAAGATACACAGGGCCATGACAATGGAAGTGCAGTGGCTGCTTTTTAACCAAATTGCACCAATTGGTTTACATCAAGAAGTGAATTTTGGTTTGGTTGGTTTTTTTTTTCCTTGGGAGCTGCTGAATTTGACTAGAAGACAGACATGAAAATTTTTTCAGTGTCTGAAAAACTTGGTTTGGTTTTGAGTGGCAGGTTTTAAAACAAGGCCAGTGCTCTGGTAACATGCACTCTGCCATCCTGATGGCTCTGATTTCAGCTCCTGAAAGTTATAAATAAAGCTCCCTAAACAAAATATGGGAGGAATAATCTTCTGCACCCTATTAGGGGCTGCTGAAACCAGAAACATTCCTGTGCTGAAGACCTACTCTCCTCCCTGAGTCTGCATTCAGCTGGCAACAGGCACTGTGGGTTCCTTGCTTCATCTTGAACCATAAAGATTCATCTTGAACCATAAAGATTTTGGTGCACTAGGATTAACAAAATCTCTTAGAGGGGAGCATTGTGAATCAATTAATTGACAAATGTCTGTGTCCTTCACTAATGCAAAGAATTTTAACTCTTACAACCCATTCTTTCACTCACCTTCACAACTGGGGAAACAGATTTATATCTAAGTAAACCTTTTAAGCTACATTTATATAAATAGGCCTTTTAAAGTTGCATTTAGACAGAATAGGGCCTAAGACTACTGGGGCTGTACAATTAAATGTTCATGAACCATTAAAAAGTAGGACTTACATTAAAATTTATTTTTAAATCCTCTGAGGTCACATTCCTAGCTTTTCTCATTAACACGAATAGTTCAGACTCTGTACCAGGGGAGAATTCTTTCTCTTGAAGTTGCAAAAAAAAACCAATCAATGCTGAGAATAGTTTGGATGCATCTCATAAAAAGACAATTATGCTACGTTTATTAACCACCACTGTCACAGCAACATTGCATCTGGCTGTGGGAAAGGATTGTATTCCTCCCTCCATGATATTGGCAAAGATGCTGGAACCCAGATTTTAGTGGCCTTGACTGAACAGGATTAATTAACTTCAGAAATTAAAAGCCTTACTAATCAATTATTTCATTAAAAAATTTGTGAACTGCTAACACAGTGGATTTTGAAACATGCTGTATGATTCCCTGGAAGCTCTTGGACACAGCAATTGGCACAGTGCTCTCCAAGATGTGCTATGTGGTGATACTCTGATGAGCTAACATCCTTTGCTGCCACAGAGGAGACCCAACATGTGTGAGAAAACAAAAAGAGGTGGGAAAACATGACAGCTAGGATATGAGGACTCCATTGGCAAAGCTGCCCTGTCTGCAAGCACTGCTGCTGTTTCTCTGGTGATAGGAAGGGCTTTTTCTTGCTGCAGCTGAGGTGAGGAGCATTTGCCTGCCCTCCACACTCTCCACAAACTGCCAGAATCTTGTCCTGTGGCTGTCAGCTGCTCAGCAGTGGCTTCTTGATAACACAGGTAGAATCTGCTCATAAATCAGCAGATCACAGCCCTCTTGGGCTCATCTGAGCATTCAGGGTATGACCCTGAATGACAGCTCTTACTGGCCTGTCCAGCATCCTTGTTTCGTAGTGTGTGCTGGCCTGGCACCCAAATTGCTGCTGTCTGTTGAGAGAAGATTAGTGAAGTACATCAGGGAAAAGGAAAATGGCAAAGGTAGAAGCCAAGAGGTGCAAGAGTTCAGTAGGATTCAACAGAGAGGCACCATTTTTCTTCAGATAAAAGGCTCAGGTTTGATGCCAAGTTGAGTATCTTGCCATGGTGCATTGCTGGGATGGACTGTTGCTGTTTCCTCTTTGGAGGGGAGCAAACCCTGGCACTGCAGCAGAGTGAAAAAAAAAGAGAGATGATGGAAATCTTTAATCCTCTGATCTGCTTTCTTTAAGTCTGGCAGCTCCCTCCCCTCCATTTCTTTTTCCCTATGCAAAAAAAAAAAAAAAAAAACAAAACCAAAGCCCCCCTCCCCAAAAAAACCCACCAAAAAACCAAAAACAAAACAAAAGAAAAGTGGTTAACATCCCTTTTTTTTCAACCGTCCAAGAACATTTGTAGCCAACCTAAAGCTACCTGACTAGGTGAGAAGGTTGATTTTTTGTTGTTTTTTCTTTTTTAATGAAGCAAATTAACTTCACGGCTCTTAAGCTCCAGGAAAGTCTGACCATCAATCATCTAATAAAAAAATATTTGGACATGTCTAGCTAATGACTAAACATCAAAATCAACTTTGAAGCATAACAGGGTTGCGACTTGACAGCCATTGCACTTACAGATACATTTTAGCAGGCAGAGAGGCACCCTGAGGTCTCTGAAGCATTCCAAAGAGGTCCATAACACTTTTGCACTGATCTTCTGGAGAAGATTGAACATCACTTGAAAGAAATTCTCCTTCAAAGGATAATCAAACAATACTAACTCTCTCAGGCTGCCAGGTGGATTTACGGCTGGGTGGCACAGCACATCTTCGGGTTGAGAGTGAAGGAAAATGTAGCTAAATATTGTAGTAATTGAAAAATATTTTGAGCGAGGATCTAGCAATGAGGGAGATCTGGATTACATTAGGGCTGAGATTTAGACACTGAAGCCATCAGATGTATATTACTGTGAGTGTAAAAGCAGCCTTTTGTTATAACTGTGTATTTGATTCTCACAAGATGCCACAATTTGCTTCATTCTTGCTCAGCTGTCAGGAAGTATCTAAGTTAGGAAAGTGTTCACTGTCAATTGCACACACACAAAAAAATTAAATAGATAGAAAACTGGTTGGAGGTGAACTACTTGGTGAACAGCTGAAACAAAGGCATTCTCACTTTTGAAGCTGAAAAATATTGTATCCTTGGAAGGGAAACTGGTGTTAGTACTATTTGTCAAAAAAGGACATAGTTTTAGTCTTATCAGCAATTTGTTGGAGAGACAATGAAATAAAACCTTGTCATTTTCACTTGTTCTTTGCTGTTCATGTAAGAATTTATAACAGACCAATGACCAGCCCTGCTAATATTGTGGGATTTCAGAACAAAATTAACCAAAGCACCAGGTTAAATCCATTTCCTTGTTCTGCCAAGTTCTTCCTTGTGGCCCTGGTCAGTTTGTGAGTGATATCACGCACTCAGCTTTCCAGTATGTGTCAAAAGAGGTAAGAATAACACTGGTCATTAGTCCTTCAGCAGACAAAAAGGAAGAACTGAGGTTGAAATGATCATAATTTGATCCTTGATGTGTTTAGTCCAGGGACTGTCAAGCTCCCTGTTGACCAAACCAAATCCTTTTGATATCACCAGCACATCTGGGCTGGATCAACGATTTCAGAAGACAGACAGGGACTTACGTTCAGTTCTGAATTTTGGCTTGTATTGGTGACCATTTCTTTTACTGCAAATGAAGGACCCTTACCACCAGAGCTTGTCATCCACCAGAGTGTTTCTTGTTGAAAGTAAGGTAATGATAGCTTTTTTATATCTCTGTATGTCTATTATTTTAGGGAAAGTAAAGTGTTAAACTTAAAGGGTTAAGACTGCATTTCTGCTGCTGCTGGAGTTTGATAAGCCACTTGTTCAGTACTGATGGCAAACTCTCATTGCCTTGTATTGCTGAGTTGCTTCTGGCTGGTTGTTTTTCAGGGGCTTTTTTGTTTGTTTCTTCATTTGTTTTTTAATGAAGTCACATTAAACCACATCTACTGTTAAACATTTCATATGAGGTTTACTTAAGGAAGGGAATAAATTACAATAATCAATAATTAAATTTTGTACTCTGTGGCTAAGGGAATTTTCTAGAAGGTAATTCTGTTTACATACAAATGCAGAGCCCTAATTCTTAGAGAATATTTGCTGTTTCCTCAAACCAAAGATAAACACATTATACATCCATCTCAGCACCAGGAGCATGCACATTATGCACTTGTGGGCATTTAATAAAAGCATAAGAATAGTTGGTTAAATGCTAAGGCTCTCTTGTTGTTTTGACCAAGCTAAAATACAAATTACCATTAAAGGGGATACAAAGCTTGATCCACCTAAGCATCCTAAGGCAATGTCGTTCCTACACAGTCAATATGTGGAATTGCAGTCTTTGTGTTTAATGTGTCTGTCATTAAAGTGCTTACTGAACAACAGCAGGTATAATAGAAAACCAAGAACAATGTAATTAAATGTTCATGTGCCAATGCAGCAAATCCTCACAGAGTAACCACTGCTGAGTGGCTGTCACTGTAGTCCAATGCCAATGGAATATGCTTTTATTATAGATAATCTATTCTTGGACATTCTGTAAAAAAGTGATAGCAAATGCAAGGCATTTCACTGTATTCTGTTACATAAGTTGAAGAAAGAATTTAGGCACTTCTGAAATTACTCTCAGCATCTGGGACCAAAAAATAATTAATGCTAATGCATGAATAAATTTTTTGGGCCCTTTCAAGATTCATATTCTCCTTTAGTGTGTAGCATATCTTGTGCATGACAGTGCAGATAAAACTGCAGTTTGCAGAGGGATGAACTGCTGAACTTTACCTCCTTTTCTCTACTCACAGGTATAGAAACGAACGTGAATATCAGCAGAGGCTAAAAGAAACCCTGGAGCGCCTTAATAAAGTAAGTCTGGGAAAATGCCAGGGGAAAGGTGTGTCATTTTTTTTCCTTTGGTTTCATTTACTACAGTGAGCTGCTTTGAATAAGCAGTGGGAAGATAAAAATGTCAGAGCAAAGCATTCCTTGTCATTATGCCCTTCTCCATCCTCCCCCTCCCTAGGTCTTGTGTAAGTGTCTGAGCCTTGGCATGCGCCTGCCTTTTCCCCACACTTTTTAAATACAGCTACTCTATTAAAATACAGTCAGTAGTGGTAATCATGCCCTGAAAAATTCCTGGTTAAGTCCATGTTTTGAAGCCTGGAGTGTCTCAAAGCTCCTTAGTCCCTTGCAGGATATGGTCAGCCCTTCCCAGAACAGACCGTCAGTTTCCCATTAGGCTTCCAAATAAAAGAGAAGCCACAACTCCTCCTGGTTTGTTCCTTTTATATCAAGCTACACTTTCTTAAACTAATACCATGGTAAAAGCAATAATAAAAATAACGTCATTTAATATAGTATAAAGCTCAGAGAAAGATAAAAGTTGGCTGAAGTATTATGGAAGTTTCCAAACCAGGTCTGTGAAACTGAAAAATCTTGATTCATCTTCTCTTGCTGCTAGCCTTCATCTGGGTGAAGAACATCGTATTATATCCTTTCCCAGTTCAACTTGCACAGGCTATCCTTCATCTTCTGTATTGAGAAACAATTAAAGGTGGATTAAATAGAGGTTATTTTCTATTTCCTTGCTACAAATGGCTGGACCTGCTCTGCTGGAGCATTGTCATATCAATGATATGCATGTTTTATATTAAGAAAAAACAGAAAGTTCATTTTAGCATTTCTATCTCCAGTGAGCTCTTGATCCTGCATCAGTTCTATTTTCCAGAACACCCTGCTCTTGAGCACCCTGCAGACCCTTAAAATAATTTATGAAGGTAAATCTTTTGTAAGGGATTGTTTGAGTTGGTAAGTCTGTCTTTACAGTTCCTCTCAACAAATATGTAGCTAAAGAAAAGTGAATTGATTCACCAACCCAAGGCAGAGTTCACAGAATCTTAGGGCCCAAGGGTGTTTTTTTTCCCAGGATGTCCCTGGCCACCCCTGTTGCAGCAGCTCCTTGCACTGGAGCACCAAGTGCTGAAGGGAATACAGCTGGTTTTCTGTACAGGGCCCAAGATGCAGCCTGAAAACCTGCATGTGTGAGTGCAAACTCATTCTTTATCTGACAGCTGGGAAAACCCTGGTTCTGGAGAGATCTAAAGAATTTTTCTTCCACAGTAAATGAAATTATTGCACATAGACCAGTATTCTGGAATAACACATAAAACAAAATGGCTTTTCAGAAGTTAAGTGATTAGCAAATACTGCAAAGTTCAAAGGAACACTGCACTGATGTGATACACAGCTCCACCAAGGAAGCTGGTCTCTTTGAAAGCATAGAATAAAAGCAGAAATATTTTTCCCCTTTGAGGGAACATTTGGAAAGCCGAAAACCACTTTTGTTTATGGCATGCAGAAATATTTGCTTATGGGTATTATCTAAGGGCCTGGGGGCTTTTTTTGGCTCCCTCCCAAAACCTCCCAACATGACCATTGTCCTGCTGATCTTCCTCTCAATAGGAAGGGAGAGGAGTGCAGAAAAGCAGCGGGCATTCCTGATGGCTGGCTCTGAATGTGCTGGGCTGGATGTGTCTGAATCAGCCCCTGGCTCACAAAGCAGAGCCTGCCGGAGAGTTCTCTGCCTGGGAGGCTTAGCAGCACAATGAGACAGCCAACACCCACACATTTTTGGAGCAGCGCGTGCTGCACGCATGCAAAAGGAAAAAATCCTCTTCTGCCAGTCACACGCTGCACCCACAGATCTCAATGGTTCGTTTGCAACCCATGATCCGCTCACAGAGGTGTTTTTACAGCTGATAATGGCACGTGGGTCATTTGAAAGGGATACCTTTAAATAGTTCTCTTTTTTATTCTTTGAGTTAAATGCAGAAAGCAGGACTACCTTGAGGCAAATTGCAAACTGGTGGAGGAACTGGTGAGTTTTATAGAGTTGCAAGGAAGAATCAGTTATCATCATCATTTTAGATGCTTTCTCAAAAATTATATTTTACTGTCTTAGTTAAAGCCAAACCTAAAAAAGAAATAATGAATTAAACAGAAAAAGAAAACATATCACTACTCTTACAAGTTTGTAAAATATATTGCAATGTTCCATGGAAATTATCCTAAATTCCAGGATTTGTGTTAAATAACATAATATAGGAAGAATCTAAATTAGACCTTTGAACAGAAATAGAGATTTCATTAAAGACCAATGCCACTCATACCTATGCACTCTAAGGTCATGGTTGCTAGTCATACAGTTTGTTCTTTGGACTAATTGGATGTTAGGAACTTTTGTCCTCACAAAACCCAAAGTGTTATAAACTTGTGCAGGGAGGTGATTTTTTTAAACTTGGTCAACTGTCATTTTTATTTCCAGAAATGGCTCCAAATTGACAAACATTTGTGGTGTTTGAGAACATACTAAAGAGAGTGCAAATACTTTGGGCCATCCCGGGTTTTTAGAAGGACTTCTTCACAAGAAATCTTAAAAAAGGCATCAGGATACCTCAGATCTTGTCATGACACTAGAGAAATCAGTGCCTTAGCCTGCTGATGTCATTTGTTTAAGACATCCACCATTTCAAAATTTTAACATCAAAATCTGGCGTTTCAAATGTCTGCTACTGGGCTCCCAGCATTATTTTGACAGTGCTGGTGCCAAACTGTACTGTAAATTACATTTGTGTGGAACATGGTGAACAACATGCCTCCTGTTTGTCGGTTTCATGATACTTCTGCACCTCCCAGTAGGCTCTAACACTCCAGGCAGGCAGCTCTGTGTGCACAGTGGTTCATGCAGTGCCTGTGGGACTGCTGAGGCTTTGGCACTCCAGGCACACATACCACATGTCTCTGCATTGCAGGAAGCTGATGAAGCCTTGCTGTGCAACCTGGAGCTGCAGATCGAGTCCCAGTTCCTGCAGGATGACATTAATGCTACAAAGGATAGATACAAGAAGGTATCTGGCTGAATCTGCTGTCTTCCTTGTAGAGATAGATGTGGATCTTTGCCTTTCTCCACGATCAAATGGTGGCAAATTTAAACAAATCACATTTGTGTTTTGGTGGGTGCATTTAGCACTATTTATTTTCAGTGGGCACAACAGCTGCATGGTTTCCAGCACCCAGAAACACTTCTCAGGGTCCAGTCACTACATCTGTAGCAGAGTCTTGAATTTGTCAACCTGGTATCATGGTTTAACCCAAACTGCTGATCAAGCTGTCTTATATTTCACGCTAAGGAAGCTGTTGCTTTCATCACCCAATTTTTTGGGACAGGGCACTCCAGTTAATCAGCAGACATATGCCTGTGGATGTATGATTCCACTGCAGCTGACTTTAACATATGTTGCCTTCTTCCTGGGAGAACTGTGAGTCTTGGGATAAGGCCATTGTCCCATCTTTGCTGCTTTTGAAAAAAGTGACTCTTTTTTCAGGCCACATGCAAAGGTATTTGTGATTCTTATTTTGAAAATCTCCTATGAAATTGGAAATCATGGCATCTTTAATTAAGACTATGAACTGTGTAGTCCTTAGCCAAAAGTCTGTAATATACCCTATGATGAGGAAACTGTTAGCACTCCTGCACTCAAAAGCAGGTATAAAATTGCATTTCAGACCCAAGTCTGAACATGAATTTGACTTCTATATGCTAAAAGCATTACATATCTAGAAATAAACCCCAGGAGTACATGGAAATGTCTATCTTACCGTGGCATTTTCTAATGAAAATGTTTTTACCTCATCACAGAACCTCATGGAAATCCAGACCTACGTCAATGTCTTGCAGCAGATTATCCAGACAACTCCTCGTGTGTCCCCAATAACCACTGGCATATGTGAGGCAAGTACTGCTCTTGGGAAATACATGCAGCTTTAAGTAAGAAACAGATAATGTTTACCCCTAAAGTGTCACAGATCCTTTAACTTCTGCTCCAAGGTTAGGTGAAAACTGTCAAAACAATGTGTAAGTACTGAGTAGTGAATATGGGAGAAAAAAACTAACTGTGGCTTTGAAAAACTGCATCAATGAGGAAAGAGAGATGAGCTTTGTCAAGTGCACTCCAGCATACGTATTAGCCCCGAAAAGGTGTTGTACAAAGGTAGTTGAAGTAGTTGTGCTTTCTATCTGAGGAGGAGCTGGCAGGATATATGATTATTTCAAGAAAAAGGAAATTTCATCCTGACGGGGTGAGATGTGGTGAAAATTTAGATCAAATTAATTGATACAGACTAGATGAAAACTTAGTAGTTTCCACCAATATGAGTGGCTATGCCAGGAATGTTCATTACTTGGAAGAAGACATAAACAGGTGTATCTACAGGGTCTAAGCTGTACTGTTACAGCCCTGCCATCTGATATCTTTATTCTTAAAGCCTTGCCACCATTCAACAGGATTTGACTTGAAGTTCAATACCCACCTTTTATCTGTCTTTTGCCATTTTCTACTTGTCTTTGCAGTTTTATTTCCAGTAGTGCAATTTCTTTTGGCTCTTTTTAAGAGTGAAACATACTTTCCTGTACACACATTGTTTTCTTCCAACCAGGAAAAACTGATCGCAGAGAGAAGGATCCCTGTTCTGCAGAGCCAGCTGGAGGAATACAAGAGCATCCTCTGCCAGCTACAGGCACAGAAATACAAGCTGCAAACAGAGGTACTGTAATCACTGGCCATACACACAACCATGTTGTTCATGAACTGCTTTTTTCATGGCCACATGGTAAAACCTCTAACATGTCTTTAACATGGTTATGTTAACTTGGTGGACTTGGAGGTGTGTTTTCCTTCTAGATTTCCATCTTTTTCTTCAGCTGTTTCATTCCCATTCTCTCAATGGAACAAATTGGTTTAGATGGCCAGGGAGGGCTGCAGGTATCGTAGGTGCAACAAAGCTGTCTTTGCTTATCAGAGTGGCTGATGAGGGAAGGTTTCCAAAGTACAGTGGAAATCCAGTTCCTGGATTCCTACAGGACAGAATCAGCAGGACATTGCAGGGGGAAAAGTCCCACATGACTTTCTTGCTGAGTTCTGGCTGGAAATTGGCTCCCTGAAAAGTGGTGGGGAACCCTCAGGGCTCTGCCCAATCCTTTCTGTCACTGCCACATCCAATGCTGAGCTTGCTGTGGGAAGGACTGGACAGGTTTGGTGAGCAAAACTGAGAGAGTTGTTGAGCTACATTTGGCTTTCTGCCTTCATGCATGTCACTACTAAGCAGTAAGCCAACATCTCTCCTGTGCTTGGATACTACCAGCAGGAAAAACCATACGCTTTTTGCCAAGCCCTGATTTGCAGAAAATGCCTGGCCAAGACTTTGGCTAGTTGTCCTTGCACATCTCCCTGCCAAACCTGCCCTAAGTCAACCTCCTGTCTCCAGCCAGTGCCTGCAAACATGAGTGCAGTGCAGGGCCACAGGTGGCAGGAGGTGGTGCAGTGGATAGAAACCAGATCAGAATAGTTGCCAATGGCATCTCTACCTCCATGCAGCTGAATATATTTTAGCAGGTGAGGTGGAGAATGACCTTTGTGCCTCTAGTTGTCCATCCAGGAAATGAAATATTGACAAAAAACATCTTTTGGTGGGATTTTGGACTCCTTTGGACAGCCATAGCAGGAGCTCCTAGCTTCCTGAGCATAACTTCTTTCAGTAGGGTCAGGACAGTGTATTTTCCTTTCCTTATGTCTCTTTCTCACATCTGACTTCTTTCAGTAGGGTCAGGACAGTGTATTTTCCTTTCCTTATGTCTCTTTCTCACATCTGATGCTCTGGTGCAAAGGACACATGCACTCTGGGATGGACAAGAATTAATATGGTGGTGAGACAGTGAATCAATGTAGAGAAAAAGGGTAGGAAATCAGCCTTCTGCTGGCAGATGGAGAGAGGCAGTCTTTGGGGAATTAATCATGCTGCTTTCAAAATCAAATCTTCCCATCCCGTTTAGAAAGAGATTACTCATTCATTCTTTCTTGTGCCTTGAGATTAAAAGAGTGAAATAGCTTTATGAGTGGAGGTCAGTAACACAGTTACTGATGTGATAGTAACCTGTTGTGATGGTGAAGGTTGGATCTGATGACTGAGGTGTCACTGAGTTTCTTTGCCTTCCTGCTTCTGAGCCTGATAGCCATGTGCCCGAGAGGTCATGGACCGTATTTTTTTTTTTGTCTTGTCTAAAGCATATAGAAATAAATCAATTTTTAAATAATTCATTAGTCACTTATTGCCCCATTAACTTTTAGTGAGTTCATCTCTTTGAAATGTAGTAAAAAAAAAAGTGATAAAATAACTATAATAAATAGCTAAAAATAGGAGAAAAAAGTGAAAGCAGGGTTACAGGGTGAAATATCCCACCTGAAACTCAGCCCTTATATTTGGAAGGTGACTTTTGCCACCTCCTGGTTGTTGATTGAAACATTTGTTTTATCGCTGAAGTAAAAAGGCCAAGGAATTGAATTCAAAAGGAGAGTTCTTTATTTTAAATGAGACCTTTTAAATGAGACTTATTTGCCCTGTCTTCAGACCACAGAGAAGCAGGAGTGGGTATTTCTTGAGCTCATCTTCCCAGTTAAGAACTTTTACTGTCCCTGTAAGGCCCTGCCCACTCTGATAAGCTACTATTTTTTGAATAACTGAACAAAGGTAGTGAAATTGCTCTTATGTTTCAGCAGTGCAGCATCACATTGTAATAAAGCATGACTTGCCTCTCATTGTGCTTAAAATATGGGGATGGTGAATTTTTCAAAGCTGCTTCTTTCACCACCACCCATTTTATTTACCAGACAACCATGCTGGAGCAAGCAATTAAAAACACCCAGGAGAGTTATGATGATGAAATTCAGCTTTACAATGAGCAGATTGAAAACCTTAGGAAGGGGATAGAGGAGGCTGAGAGGATCTTGGAGAAGTACACCACTGACTGCCGCCAGCTGGTGATCTACCAGCAGTCCCTGGAGAACGAGCTGGAACGCTACAAACGGATCATCGAGAATGAGGACAGCCGGTAAGGCTGGATCTCTGGCCACTCACAAAGTGATCACCAGTGATCTCTTTTATCTTCTTTGAAAAATGTGTGTTTAAGGATGTTTGATCCACCCAAAGCTATAGCGTTTTCACACCTTTCACTGGTAGATATCTAGGGGGCAGAGATCGAAATAGATGCAAAATCTGGTCAAACTTCTGCCAAGGAAAGGGTCAGAGCTATTTTGGGCTTCTGCTGTCCATGCAGTCTCCTTTCTATATGCTGTCCTGGCATCAGTGTACAGAGGTCAGGAGCACACAAAAGCAATCTGAACATCCTCTCCTCAGACTGGGTGTTGGTGACACTTACTCGACATTACCAGCAGGTTGATTTTTGGAGGGTGCAGACAAAGTAAATATCCTGTAAAGCAAAGCATTCTTCACAGCAAAGCCATTCTTCAGGCACAGGCAGAAAGAGGAAAAACACTAGAAATTGGCAGGGATTTGGGTCGTGCTTAAACCTACAGAGGAGCACTGTCTCCCTCTAATGTCAACCATCAGCCACAGTAGAGACAAGGATCATTCACAGCAGCAGAGCCAGACCCCTGAGCACCCAGACTACTGCTCCAGGCTGTGCAGAAGATGCAGGGGAAGAAGACTCACTAAATAGTCCATCCTATCTGTGGGGAATGGGAATTTGATTAATTTTCAGGGTCTTATTTTGGACACTGAGTTCTAGTTAGAAGTATCTCAACAGGGTAATTCTCAACATCAAAAATCATATTGACACAGGACCTCTGACAGGACAAAATATCTTAAATTCCAGCAGAGCAGACTGGGGAGGCCAAAGATACAGTAACTGTTTTGCAATAGGCCTGCCTCTCAATTTGAATTTTTAACCCTTTATACTACTGACTCCTCAAATGTTTTCCAAGGAAGACTGCTCCAAATTTCCTATTTTACCCGCCAGCATGGTAAAAATGGATTTACAGTTCTTGCTGACCTCTGGTAGGCCTGGATCGACTGTTTGCCCATCTAAAACCTTCCCATCTTTTCAAAGTGCCATGTTAAATGCAAAGCTCTTGCTACATGTTGTAATCACTGGTGTACTTTACCTAACAGAGTATCCCATGTCTCCTGCTGGCAGAAACCAGCCTCGCTCCTGTGAAGGTGCTGTGGCTGTCCTGATTTTCCCCAGACAAGAAACAGGTTCCCGTCATTCTTTTTGACTTCTCACCATAGAGAAGTACATTTCTTTAACCTGTGTGCTTCATTTTGTGCAATTTCTCTTGCTTTCACTGAAAAGGGTGGGGAGAGAACTGATGGATGCATGTATTCTCCACAGGTTAAACTCTGCCATAGCAGGAACCCCAGTCACACTCTTCACACAGATATACCGACCTGCCCAGCCCCAGGCTTCAAGGGGAAGAGGTAAACCTGTGATATGTCTTTCTGTGTCTGTCAAGAGAAGCATCCTTGTATTTTAAGCTGTTTGTCCATTTGTCTTTAACATGGGCACCAGTTGTGCCCATACAGCCTGACTACAGGGTTGTAAAGGCAACCATTTCAGTTTACCAAAGGCCAAAACCCCAAGCATTTCTTTGCTAATTTCTGCAGTTTACTACTTGGGCCAGTCAAGAGTAAAATCAAAAGGCACCTGAAATGGTGGAACGAGCTGCAGGTTTTGTGCTGACTCATTCTGAGTTATTTGTTTGCACTTTAGTGATGTGCAAAGAACACCACGGTGTGTTGAGAGCTACAGGCAGGCAGAGGGCCCTTTTTGAGGCCTGTTTTCCTATGAGTGATCTTTCCTCTATGTTATATGTTGGCTTGTTAGAATTAGGATGCTTGTAAACCTGGTGACAAGGAAATGGCCAGGGCTAAATGAGCAAGACTGCTCTTAACAAAGGAGTTGATGTGATAGGTTCTAACATATGGCATGACTTAAATTCAAGGCTCACTGGGGTTTTACTAATGACAAACTGCCTTGAGAATGGGGACAAATGGACAAACCATGAGGGATGTTTTTGGAATGCAGCTGTAATTTTTCTAACTGCTCTGTGAACTCTGGCAGTTTTATATTAAATGGGTCCATAATGCCTGAGGCCAGATCCTCAGCAGCTGTAAATAATTACTGTCTTGCAAAGTGGTGTTTTATACCTGCTGAGGATTTGGCCTGTCTCAAGACACAACACTGATTTCACCTGCATGGCAAACAGGGTATTTCATGGGTGTTACTGCACTGTGGCAGGGGACAAAACAGCTGCCTTGGGGAAAGTATGTTAATATCTGTCTGTCCTTCTGTTCTTGTAATTACCACTACCAACCCCTGCCTCCTCTGCTCTAGCTGCTCGTGCCCTGGAAATCAATAGCCTGCCTATGCTCCTGCTGCTGCTAAGCTGGCATGGGATCTGTGGCTACTGATTGCCCAGGAGATCAGAATCAGCCTGTGGGCTGGGGGTTCTCTGAGCTCAATGACAGTGCCTGAGTGATGCCATTGTGAATGGCTAGCTTCTCAGCTCTGTCACCACCAGCCACTGCTGCTCCCTCCTGACATGACTCTCAGCCTCTGTCCATATTCCAGATTGTCAGGAGGGGAGGTGCCTGGCTCTCTTTTAGCCCCGCTGGGATACAAAGGCTCTCCACCTGCAGTAGTGAGGGCAAGAGGCAGCTGTAGCATTTGCAGTGACTGTATTCAAGCACTGTCTCTTGTTTCCTTTGCTTTGATTTTCCTTTAGATATCACCCAGGCCGTGCAAGACATTGCCAGTGTAAAGCCCAGACAAAAAGCCCTGACAAAGAAAATTGCCAGGAAAAAGGAGCTGATGTCAAAAGACATAACTGACAGTCACTCGCCTGAAAGAATGTACGAAAGAACTCTGGAAGGTTTTGACCAAGATCAGATGGAGTTTAGGCATGAAGGCTCAGTCAGGTGTGAACCTGAGCAAGAAGGATCAGAATTTGATGAAAAAGAAATGGGCCCAGAGGACGTACCCGATGGAGCCCAGATAAGTAAAGCCTTTGATAAATTGTGCAACATTGTGAGGGAGAAAATACGAGTCTACAAGAGACCAGAGGCTAAGCCTGATGCCCATCCCAAAGGGCGTTACGTGCTGGTGACAGGGGAGGAAGGCTATGAAGAACCGTGCCTCCTGGCCCCCTCCATCCCTGCTGCAGGAGGGATCACAGTTTCCACTGGCAATGGGAAGGTGATGAACGGCGGTGATGTGGAGCCCATACCAGAGCTGCCAGAACCTGCCGAACCATCAGAAAAGGAGAAAGGGGAAATCTGCGAAAGGAGAGAAGAGTTTGAACTCCCAGATAAACAGAGAGAGGAGGGGAAAGAAGAGGTGCTTGAATGGGGGAAAAAAACGAGAGGAAAAATTGAGCAAATCGCAAAGTACCCGGAGATCTCTGAGCCTGAGATCGTTCCTTCCCCTGGTCTGATAAGCCCAACTGAGCCAGGACTCCTTAGAGAGACAGAATATGAGCGAGAAGATAAGCAGGGCCTGTTGTTCAGGGAAGCAGCCTTGCCTGGCTCTATGAGCTATGAGAAGGTGGAGGTGGTGGAGTCCATTGAGAAGTTTTCAGATGACAGAATTCAGACGTATGAAGAGACAGCAATGATTGTTGAGACAATGATAGAGAAGACAAGCAAGAAGAAACCAGGTGACAAAGGCTCTTAAGTGACACATACCCTCTGATAGTCGACTTGTCTGGCCTAGTTATTAAATGACTGTGTTTTTTTTTCCTGACCGAATGATACAATAGTGAGATTTTTGCTGTTTGGTATGGAACAGATTGAAAACTTGATGGCAATTCTGTCTGATGTAGGCTCACCTTTGGTGCAACAACCATTAGCACTCTCCGGGGCACATCCTATGCAACTGATTTTCATGATTAGGACACATGGAAAGTTACTATGACAGAGCTGCCTGGCTTTCCACAGTATCCGGGACAAATTTGCATATTCCTCTGCTACTCCTAAAACTGCCATACAACCCCCCCATCTTTGAGACAGCTGCAAATGTTAACTTGTGACATCTGGTTCATTTAATAAAAGTTTTGCCTTCTACTGAAGATACTCAATGTGGGTTTGTTTTGCCTATAACATTGACTCACAGCCCCTGCTTGTAAACATCACCTGACTGGTGTGCAGGAGTTTTTTCAGGAAAAGGGCTGGATATCTCTTAAATAACCTGTTCCAAATCTCTCCCTTTCAGAGTCTTTATATAGCAATGAGCTTGGCAGACCTTTCTTTTTGGAAATAAAGACAAACTTCCTATATTAGAAATAAACGCTTACTGCAGATCTTCTCAGAATAAAATTCCCTGAAGGGAGATATCCCTTATAAAAGCTACTATTTGTCCTCCACCAACACAACTAATGTACTTATTAATGACAACGAGCTTTTGAGCAGACTGCAGCCAAAGACTCTGTGTTTATGTATTTTCTTTTTAAGTATTTCCTTGGGCTGTAGAGTTTAATACCACCACAGGATCCTGTCTCACTCCTGTCACTTGCAGTCACATGGAGCTCCCCAGGACTGTTGGAATAAGCAGTACTTTTCCACCTCCCCATGCCTGGGGAAGCAAAAAGCAACACTTGCAGCAACAACAGACTCTTGCAGCTCCCAGAAACCTTCAACTCAAGAAAACAAAGAGAAAACACAAAGAAAAAAATGAGGAAAAGGAAATCTTACGCTTGTATGTGTGTAAATAATGAGCTCTACTTAAAGTGCTCATAGATCATTTAAGCCTCAGCTTGAGTCCAGGCACACAGATGATCCCACTAAAGCCCAAGACTTGTTGAAAGGCAGTACTAGATTAGTCTCTACATATTTCTTGTCCAATCCAACCCCAGTTCTCCAAGTTTTCATTTCAGCTTCCAGCATTGTTGTGCCTTTTCTTTCTGCCTATCAACTCCTGTCAGCTGCAGCAAAGCAGGGCTAAAAGCCATTTGAGCTGGCAAGCTTGACCTTCAGAAACTCCTCACAGCACCCAACACTTTCCTTCAAAAATATCTTGGGTTTGGTTATTTCATTCATGAGGTCCAGCACAGGTGTAGCTGTCTGATGATTGTTACATCTGGTTAAGTGGCACCTTATTCTTTGAAAGAGGGACAGGCGACTTTCATAGTCACAGTTTCAGTCAGGACTTTTTGTCAATGCTGGTTTATTTGAATGCTGGGGGAGTTTATTCCAGGCCTGGCTTACTAGAGTGTGTTGCTTTTCAATTTAATATATTAACACTGTAAATAACTGCAGAGAAAGAAATTTGTCAATGCCTGTGCAGGCTGGGCTCTCGTGAGCTGGGAGCAACTGCTCCAAATAACTGCTGCTAAAAGAGTTTGACTGCTGCAAGGTAAACAAAAAACCCAAAAAAACTCCTACCCTCATTGCAGCAACAGGCAGGCTGTTTAATAATTTTGTCACAAAGCAGGGCGTAAACAGGTTCAGGCAGTACCTGGATGGAACAGGGTATTTTTCTCCCTCTCCCAGTCCATCTGATTTCACTGCAATACAGTGGAACCAATGCTCAGAACACTAAAAGCCTCACTCAGTGGCAAGGAGGCAATGTCAGGACAGCCTGGGCAAGCGTCCACTGTGTGAATACTTCCACCACCTTAATCCTTTTTGTGTTGTGGTGTCACCACTGGTGCTGACCCAGACCTGGCTTATGATGCCTGTAACCCTTGTCCAGCAGCTCAGTGTGATGTAAGAACTGCTCCTAAAGCTGGTTTGATGGCACTTACTGCTGAAGGAAGTCACATATTGCATTGCCTGGGCAGCAAGCAGCAGAAGTCAAGGACTAAGAAAAGGCGAGGGCTAAATTCTGCCACAATCTCTGACCTGCCTTCCACAGACACTGCAGTTGCCCAATAAAGCCACAGATCACAGGCATCTTTCTGTAAATTTGCATGAAAATTATACAGAAAACCACTAGTAGTGTCTGGTTAATAGTGACCATGCTGAAGTGTATAGTAAATCTCATCATTTAGGGGTTAAACTCTTTATGAAATGCAGATTCTCAATGAAGTGTTTAAATGCTAAATTTTAATGGTGAAATAGTTGCAAGCATCTATTCAACAAGAGACTGGAATGAGACTCAGGTTTCTACAGGAACATTCTCACTTCTGAGGCAACCAGAACTAGATCAGGAGGTTCCCTGCCAGATTGTACTGCTGCAGACATGGTAGGCTATGATAAAATGAAATGTACTTTCTGCCATGGGAACACAGGAGCTAAAAAGTACCCAAAAGATATGGGTGAGAAGTAAAAGGGAAACGGGTTTTAATGTGAATCAAAGTGCTCCAAACAGCAGAGGAAAAAAAAAAATCTTCTGTGGCATTTCCTTAGGGCCAGAGCTGCTTGTGAGCTGCAGAGCAAAACTGTCACAATTCCTGATCATCCTCTTCCCAATGCAGCTCAGCACCTGCACTGCTACTCCCTTTGCAGAGCTGACCTTGGAGCCACTGGGTTTGAACCATGTAAATAATGCCCTGTAAATGAAAAAAAGCTCCTCCCAGCCTATGGCTGGCTTATGTATGCCAGAGTTTCACAGAGTTAACATAAAGTGCTTTACTCTTAACCTGCTGCTGTCAACTCTTGTGGAGTAGTGTCTTTATCTTCTCCATATCCAGCATATGCAGGATAAAAATTTCTTTATCAGTGTGAAAAGCAGAGAAGTAGGAAGTGATCCCACTGACAGCAGCGTTTTACCTCCCGTGTACCTTCAGATAAGCAATGATGATAGGACCTGCCAGTTTATAACAGCTCTTTATTTTACTGATATTATAAAACATCATCACAGGGCTCACCTGTTTTGCATCATAAGCTTCATTTTCCCTTTTATTATAAATACTAACAAATTATTTTCCATCAGCAATACCATAAAAACTCAGTCTAACTGGACATATTTTTCAGTGATCTCTTGAAGCAAAAATCCCCAAGAATTTGAAGTAGATCTCTATATTGTATATAAATGTAGTTTTATATATATAATTATATCAAAATTCACCATTTCTGTATATCACTCATTATTGTGATTTTTCAATTACTAAATTATGTCAGCATTATGAAAATATGGACAGCCATCTAGTTATTTTGCTGCTTTATAAGATATTTAATAATTTAACAGACAACTGCAAAATTACATGAATTCAATGGAAGGTCATGTACATGTTCATTTAAGAATTCCACATGGACTTTTCTAATTCCAAAACTTTTCCACATTTTTAGAAATCCAGTAAAAACTTTCAGTAACCTCTTTCTTTGATCACATACACACAAAAAGTTACGATGTATGTGTATTATACCTTACATACCATATGTAATTCTAGACATATTTATATGCAAATATACGTAACGTACTCTGAACATATATATTGTATGTGTTATATATATAGATATAATTATATATATACACACACACACACACACACACACACAGCGTGATACCACAGGTGTGTATGTATTTAGTCATACAGCTGTATGCATAAATATAGATATGGTAAATTTTTCTGACGGGACTGCTGCACACAGTGAGAAACCTGTGAGTAGTGTGAGGCTGCTTGGCTTGGCTTTAGAGTGTAATTCACACAGACTTGGAGTAGGTAGAGCTGTTTATTTTTCATTTGGAAAAGGAAAGAACAGGCCTCTTATGGAAAAATAAAAGATGGATAGTCTCTTGAATTAACATTATTCTTATACATTCTGAAGTGAAACACATCCACCATAGAACCTTTGGGTTACGTTTTTAATTTGTTAGATAAATATTTACTTACTGAATGTGTTTCTACTACTATGCACCAGATCAACCAGGACAACACTTATTAAAACATCTTAGATTAATACTCTGCATATTAAAAATACATAACAAAATTCTGAAACTAGTCACTGCTAAAATGTAGATCTTGGATCCTGCAAGGATCTGAAATACCTGCTGAAAATTATCATTTGAGTAGGTCTACTGATGGGCTTTAGTGCAAGTGCCTAAATAGTTGCAGAATCAAGATCCTTTATTTCTCAAAGGTTAAATTTGGGATCTCACACCTGAGGACATGTAGTGGTTGCTTCCATCAGTAATTCCCACCAGGGAGAATGTTATGTTTTGCAGCAATAGCCAGAGCATACTCTGAGGGTGATTGAGATGGACTTTAACTCATATCCAAAAAGTCAAGGTAGGACTGACTTTAAACAGCAAAGAACAATGACTGCCAACAAATCTTCCCAAATATACTACATTTTATTTCTCAAGAAGGCCAACTTTGCATTACACTTTAATAACTTCAGCATATTTTTCTCCTTAAATATATTTGTATAACATAATACCAGCAAATATATAGCTTTAAAAAAAAGATATTTAAATTAAAAATTGCTTTGGGACTGAAACTGTGTGCTTCAAATTTTCCCCACAGCAGTTTACTGGCAGCTGGGTTGTAAACCCCTGAAAACAGGTGTCTGTGGTTGGTAATGCTGGCACAGCCTCATTTTACAGTGCTGGAGAACATCTCAGTAGAGAGACCAGCAGATGCACACAAGCTGCCAGAAATCCTCCAGCTCATCCCTATGTGCTTGTTCTGCTGTAAGATGGTAAATTGATTTAAATTGCAAAAATTGCAAAACAAAACAGAAACAACACAGGAAAACAACCCCCAAAACAACCAAACTAAAAAAACTCCAGCAAAACTGGGACTTGTGCTTCTAGAAGGCCCTGACCTGGTTTGCAAATCACTTCTCCCAGCCACCCAGCTTTGGCATCGCTTTGCCTTCCTTATTGCATATCTGCTGATCCATCCTGTAGCTGAAGTGTGTGTGTAATGTAACTGTAGTTTGAAATTAAACTCTCAAAATAATTGGATTTCTCCAAATCGGGTTGGTGAATTTTCCTTATCTCTGGATTATTTCTTTTTGTGGGGTCTAGTGCTACTTTGGTTGAACCCAATGGAGAAAGTCCCACTGAAGTCAGTGATGCAGAAGGAGCATGTTCAAAGACCTCTCTAGACAAACTCTTTGTGATTCCTTCTCTCACAGTCATTTTTTAAAATGTGCTCATTATCACCAACTTCCAGTGTTAAAATTCACTCTTTTTTTAATACAAACATTTACCACAGAAATATGAAGGGAAAAGCCATTAACTTCTTTGCAGGTTATTTGGATGACACAAAAGAAAAATCATCATTTACAGTCACAAACTGTACATAGTATTTGGTGGGAGTATATTTTGTGGCTTAGAGATAAAAAAAATGGACTGCTTCAGTGGCAATTAAAATAATTATTGACGAGATATAAGACTTTAAAATCAAGAAAGGGTTATAATTTGTCTACAGAGACAATCATTTTAATACGTCTAACACAGAGGTTTGGATAGTAGAACGGTGAGTAGAGGGGTCTGGGGAAGGAAAGACACTGCCATGCAACACAGCACTAGTTCTTGCTCAGTATACTCTTCAGGCTCCTCTCCACTGCTTCATCCAATTCTTCCTCCAGCTCTTCCTTCTTGGACATGGCCAGTTTGGACTGATAATCTTTTACAATTTGGTCTATATACGGTGCACTCTGAGTCCCGTGCAGCATCAGTGTCCACTCCTTCAGCACGCCCCGCTGGGGCTGGCTGCCCACAAACCCAATCTCCAGAGCCCAGGTGCCTCGGGGGTCTTCTCCCCACGTGTGAGTCGTCATGAAGGGCCATTTGTCAAAACCCACCTTGGAGTCATCATCCCTGGGGCGCCGGCTCAGCAGGATGGACTTTGTTCCCATGGGCGAGGTCATGTTGATGTTGAGGTCCCCGCGCCGCGTGGAATTCACCGTTATCACTGCCTGCACGTGCTCAAGGTACCGCACAAAGTTTTCCTTCCCCTCACACGCATCGGTTGTCAGCGTGAGGAGCAGTTTGCCACTTGCTGGTATCTTTCTGTGGGTCAAAAGATAATTAAGCAAGTTAAAACAGTACAATATGGCTTATGCTGAAAGCTGCTGGGTTTTAGTGCCTCACAGAAAACCGCTGTAATAGTTCCCTTACTAATACATGAAGAAGTAAGGAAATAATCGTTGCAAACTTAGCCAGAAAGTAAATGCTCTTCTTTTAGAAAGTTATACCAAAATCTTAATTTGAAAATAATTATGAAATGTACACCTACACAAAGAGAGAACACATGCTTTTCAGAAGCACATACTGCTCTTTAAGGACTAACATTAATGGTTTTCTTTACTTATCACTCCTATACTGAGTAATTGCATAATAATGTGCACACTCAGTAAAAAAGAGCTGCAAGTAGTCAGTCATGCCAGCTTCCTTAAATGACAGCAGCAAATGGCTCTCTGGTGTTGGAGGAACCAATTGCACAGAATTTCAGTGCAGTCACATTAAAGCCTATGTCCTTGCTCTGCTTTGGAAACCAGCATAAATGTGGGATCCTAGAGTTGGCTCATTTGAAAAATACTGTTCCATGAAGATTTCCGTCCTCAAACAGCTCCTGTCCATGAGCACACACACCAAGGAAAGAAGTTGCATGTGTTTTCTGAGTTGCCAAAGTGCTGTCTGGCCTGGGAGCTGAGGCTGTAAAGTGCCTCCTAAACCCTTTGGGGTCAGGATGCAACTTCAATTATCCATCACCTCAGAAACTGCCTGGCAAAATACATGGAAAATGTAAAAATGCTCTACATCTTCACCATCAGTGTTCTGCAAACAGTGTGATGTTTTCCTCTATCTAAAAGAAATAATTGAAAGACAAGAATTACAGCAATCATTAAAAAAGGGACCAAGTCACAAAAGACTCCAGTCACCTTGTCATTATCCTGTCTTCCAGTGGCTTCTCCCTGACTTCAGTTGTGCAGTCAAAATGAGAGTCTTTTGAAGGGCATTGACTACACTGTGGTAATGAATACCTTCTTTTCAAAAGAAATCAGTACCAGCTTTTTCCCTCTGCTAATGAAATACTGTGCTCTTTAGAGACCAGTGAAAGCATTTCACTGAAGCCTTAGCTTCCAGGAATTCTTTTCTTCTTGAGATGAGCTCCAGATATTACACTTGGTACATCACTCCGTGGCTCAGGCCAGTCTCTGTCCCCCTTTCATAGATTATTGGTATAGTACTTCTTGGAAGTACTTGCAAAGCAAAATGTCATTCAGATCCAGATCCTTGAGGCATTTAAACACTTACCTCAAACTGAAAAACCTGTGTTGCTCTGAGTATTGCAGAGCAGAAGCTGGTATAACAGAAATATCGTATAGCTAAAATACCTGAGCATCTAATACAATACCCTTGAGATACTTATTTTACGTGCCAAAGCACAAGAAAAATGCACTACATGCAGACAGGGGTGAAGGATTGTAATTTTACAGCTGCCATGTGCTTGCAGTTTCTCTGCCTGGGAAGCCTCAATCTGAACTCAGTCTGAATTCATGCTGTCTCACAGCCTTTTCACACAGTGGACAAAGCTTTGTCAAACACTGCTTCATTCCCAGAGGTGTGATAAGAGTTTTATCTCCCCCAGTTAATGAGGAGGGACATCACAGTGTGAGTCTTTTCTTCTTGTCAAGACTAAAGCCCAAAGAAACAAGAGCAATGTGCTCCCATTACACCTGCTCAGCAGAAGGCTTGACAGCTGCAAAAAGCTTTTCTTTCCACCTTCTCAAATTCTGCAGTGCAAAAGTTCTCTCAGCTCTCTAAAAACATGAGAAAAGGCTTTTTCTATTTCCTGCTTTCCTATTAATTAGGATCTAATAGCCTCTGATTCGCTAGACTAATTATTGTAGTCCAGGTGAATTTTCCTAGAGAAACAAAAAGAACTAGGGGTGGTGAAAAAAGTCTGACACAAAGGAGCAGAAGAGAAAATGCATTTTCCACAGGCTTACCATGTGCCACTGCCCAATTTATGTGTACATATATATATAGCATAGCCATGGCATAGTACCCATGGGAAATTATATATAGTATATCCACTTTTCCATGTGTAGTACCTAGTGAGAGATGAGCAGGGAGAGCTCCTGTGTGCTCCTGTTCCTCAGCTAATGGCCTACAATGTCTTAAAACTTTGTATTTCCCTAAACCAGCCAGAACCCTTGTCAGAAAAAGTTCCTATTGCTTAACAAATGTTTCTATTTTAAAAACTGATTGCTTTCAGCACATGGTATATTATGTCTGTTAATTATTTCCTGGCCTTTTGCCTAACTGACAATGCTGCTGAAAAACACACCTCCATATCAACTACTCACTTTCATAAATCTATACTAAATACATATTTTATGTATACAAATATCTATACTTAAATAAAAATATAGAGAATATATAGAGAAAATGTTGCTTCAGCAAACCAAGCTGAAAGAACAACCCAATTATCCACAGTAGAAGTGCAGAGTTTTCATTTCCAAGGAATCTCTGGAGATGCTGGGACTTAGCTAGCTTTTTTATTTTTCAGTGCAATTCAAAAAGATGTACATGATGCACTTCATAATGCTTATAATGTCTTGTCAGTGACATTTTCATTGGGGAACACAAATGTTACAGCAGTGCTGTTAATAAACAGATGTGTCAGGCAATTGTCAGGGGGGCACCCCTACAGCCTACAGAAAGAAATGTTCTCTCCTCCTCTAGGATGATCCTCATTTCAATAAATGGAGCTACCCTAAGATAAATGAGATTATTATGCATTTAATTATTAATAAACTAGAGAGATCTTAAAACTAGCTTTGGCATTCTCATTTGTTTTTACCTGTGAGTATGCAGAGGACAGATAAATTAAAACTCAGAGCTCAGCTGTAGAACCTTGAATCATGCAAATTCAATCTGCAAGGTTGGGGAAAAACTCACTCTTTCCCTGGCTGAGCTATGTGCTAGGGTGGCATCCTGGTTTGTTTTCTTTTTCCAACAGAATAATGCTGCCTTCAAAAATGGCACTCAAAAGTCAAATTTCAAATTGTACAAATATAATTTAGGCCATTATCAGGTTAGTATTTCAATTACTAAATTAAACTAAAGCTGTTGTAGTCAATTAGTATTCATTCATTCATTTGTTGACTCATTCACTTCAGCACAGAAAGGTAAAATCACAAAATAATCTGACTACCTACCCTGCAATTAGGGATCTGAGGAGCTTAAAGCAAATGCAATTAAATGCTGTAGTGTTCAAACTGATCACTGGTACTGTAGATGATTATTTCAGTCTTCTGGAGATAAAATTGTCTGCTGAAATATTTCACAATGATATACGAGCTGGCTGATAGATATTTCATTTGGCAGCAGTTTATGTAATTTACAGAGCCAATCTCCCAGATTTTCATTTGAGGACAGGCTCTTGATTCACAGAAACTTTAGCACAAACATGCCTGTGAGTGCCCAGGAGAAATGGAGGTTGCTATTAACACTACTGGCACTAGCAGTGAGGATACAGATGTGCTACAGAATGTACTGCTCCAGCAAGCCAGGAACTGAAAGATCATATAGGTTCACCAATCATGGTTGATAAAAAATGTTTTATCAACTTATTACTGGAAATGTTAGGGTTTCTTAGAAAAAAAACAAACAAAAAACCTCATTAAGTTTCTTCAGCTGTTCTTTGTCAACATAATTGTATTCTTGCAGTCTCCCAGATGCCTGGAAGAAGCCAAACATATCCACTAGACCATTCACTTACTCAGGCTCCTGTATTGACCCTCCAACACAATGGAATCTCTCAGGAACAGTCTTCCAGTCTTTTGCCATCTTAACCATTGCTCCTGCATCTAGGACACCATAGCCAAACAAATGGTTGAACTCCAGCCCAACTCCATTCCTACGCCACCTGTGAACCTCATCGTGCAGCTGGTTCCTCTTGGAGGTGAGCACTGTCAGGTGCTGCATGTCTCTCCATGTCAGATGCAAGCTGGGGAAGAGCAACATGAGAAACATGTTATTAAAAATAAAAATTAAAATTACAGTATTTCCAAGCAGATATTAAAGAAAAACTGTGTTTGAGTAAGGCTTTGGGTAAAATTTGCTTCTATGAATAAAACTGAAATTGTAACTACACACATATCAAAAACAAAGCTTCTATTGATCTCATTGGGGACAAGAACAGGTTTGAATTATATAGTACTTTTGCGAATATGTTCTCCAAAATTGCAAAATCATTTCTGATTAAAAATAATTTATTTTAACTAGACATTATAGATCCAACATGCAATTTCTAAACCAATAAAATGAGTAAGATATTATACCAGATCCTGAGAGAAATACAAAAAATTCAAAGATGATAAAAAAATTTCACCTAGCTTTCGTCTTAGATCTTGCCCCCTTTTTCTTGCCTGCTCCTCCTGCTCTTCCCCTGGACCTTCCAAGATGCACCCTGAGAAGCCCTAATCTGATGAAGCTGATGAGCTCTAATGATCCAGGTGTTAGTAATGTCAGGATTCTGTGAATATGGGCCGAGGGTGGCTGCAATTTTGCAGTATAAGGTATGGCAGAGGTTCTTCACCCATGTTATATTAGCATGTATATTTTACAGTATAAGGTATGAGGTTTTTCACCCATGTTATATTAGCATGGATGGATGCAGTCAAGCCATATTTGCCTAGTTGCAATGGTTATTTTTCATCATCTTCTCTTGTCTCCCTAGATGAGCAGTGATTATGATAACAGGAAGGGCACTTATTATTCTAGAAAGCTTTGGAACTGGCATTCGAATTCTACATAACTAAAGCTATTCCAGTTTTTTTTATGATGAACTCTTTCAACATCACAATATGTCTGATTCAAACCATCAGCCTAAAAGGATCTGCTTTTCAGCTTTCTGTGCCCCAAGTAATAAGCATGTGTGTGTGCTGAATGTACACCAGAATAGTCAATTACTGTTGTTCCCCCAAGGTGACACAAGAGAGATGCAAAGAAGATATCACTTGCATCATTCTTATTGAAATCCTTTAAGAGCTTGCTACGTATCTTAAAGCTGTACTTTCTATTTCATAGATTGGTCTGGTTTGAGAGACATGTCAGTCCTACAGTGTGTATGAGCTGACAGACGTAATGCAGGCAAGAACAGGCTTCATGGGAGATTTCCAGTGATTTCCAGTGATTCCATTTTCTGCTCATCCAGGATAGTTCTGCACAATATAGTTCAATACAGCCAGAAGGATACAGGAGACAGACAGTTCCTTCTCTTGCCTGCTGCCTTTTCAGCAAAACCTAGAAATTCTAGTGCAAGCCCGGGGTATTAAGTCTAATTCCTTTTCATGACAACTGGACAGAGAAATTCTTTTCCAGAGTCTTTATAAGTAGCTCAAATGAAGAAGAATGATAATTATTACGGAGATATTTAGGTTCCAGTCCGATTTAAATGTTCAGTGGTCAGAAAATTCATTAAACATTTATATTTTTATGGACATATTAATATTTTACATAGTGGCCGTCCCACTGAATGAATTTGACAGTAGAAGGAATGATCATCCAAAGCTAAACATTTGGCATGTGTTTTACAGGTACAAAACCTGAAAAATGAGACTTGGACCAAGTCATGTTCTGAGCACAATAGTCATTGCTCTGCTAATGTAAACTTGGCCTCCTCTCACAAATCTTCATTATTCTGCACTTTTGAAGTAAACTATGCACATAGTACTCACTTCATGCTGTGGTTACAGCAACTGAAGCTCTGTAACTAGGTAAAGGTTGTCTCAGTTCATGAAAAAATTTAACATAAAGTAAAAAAGTGGTATAAATGATTGTAAGGAAAACTTTTCCTAATCAATAGAGAAGAAGATAATGATTCCAAGACATAAAAAGGTTCCAGTGTCAGGAATACCATGGAGATGGTAAATAGACAATGGATTCCTTCATGTAACAGAACAACTACACACACAGAAACAAGCTACCAGCAATGGGTTAAGAAAACAAAGAAAACATTCCACACCACCGTTGCCAAAAAAATACTGAAGAAATGATTGCCACTGGGTGACCTAGGTGCCAAATACAGACAATTTGAAAAAGAGTTAGACAGCTTCAAGGAAGATCAATCTGCCTGTGGCTATTTCACAGAGGAGACCCACTGCTGTCTCTACAAATCACAGATTGACAAAGCTCTTGCTCAAAGATCACTCTTAATCCCCATTCTTTGTCCTCTTCCTGCATCTGTCATTGCAGACAGTACCTGGCACAAGATGAGCTCCTGTCTCATATTACAGGGTCATTCTTATGTTTTTTTGTAGGCTGGGCATTTCACAGAGGACATGTGGAGATATTACATAATCTGTTCCTCCAAAGAGTGCTAGAGAAGTCTAATCTCTGGATGCAGAGGATGGGGAGGACACAGAGAGAGCCAGACAGCCAAAAAACATCTGCCATGCAACTCTGGCAAGGCTGCTGCTTCATCTACAAGTCACCATGCACGTCACTACTGTGTGAGGCGGCTTCTGAGCTGGTGATTGCAGCCTCATGCCACAGCCAGCCAGCTGAAATGATGAACACCATTAAACAAACCACAGGCCCTCTCCTCTCCAGAGCTCATGAGGAATTTCCCAACAGCATACTTAGCCTCCAGGGCCAGGGCGAACACTCCGGCTGCTTCGGGGGCAGCTGCAGACGTGCCTGAATGACGCAGGGTGCAGTTGCCATACAGATCTGTGGTAGCCTGCAATGATATTAGATGTAATTAATGAAACCAGCTATCCCATTTTCTCTGCAGCTACAGACTCAGAAAAATACAGAAAGTGGAGTTTGTGCCCTTGCTCTTTAGCTGTGTTTGTGCCCATGATCTGTTTTCTTTTTTGGAAGAGTGTATCAATTTAAAACCAGAGTGAGACGCAGAGTGAGAGCATAAATGAAAGAGCAAGCCATCGGGTAGTAAACCAGTGCTCATTATCACTTAGAACCCATCTATTTCTTATAAACACAGTTTAACTACAGGCCTTAAATTCCTTTCTGATTATCAAAAAGATTTGAAACTAGATATTGAGCTTTTTAACATTTGTCCAACCTTGAGACCAGCAGCAGGCTGTTGTCTTCTGTGCAGATTAGTCCTGACCAGAGACCAAAAGGAAACCTTAGAAATGCATTTTATGGCAATAATTAAAAAGATGCCAGAGATCATTTTGGCTGGTATCATCACAGAGCTGATATGAAGACAGAAACCAGTGTTCTGTCTGCTACTGCATGTGGTCATTTAGGATTGCACAGTGTGTCTTGGGGGCTTGAGACAGAGCCATGGAAAATGTACAACAGCTTTTGGCAAAAACTAACCTTGAGTCACAGTACACCTGCATTTTTCACTCTGTAAAATGAACTAAGTCCTAGCTAGTCTGAAGGTGCTGAGGAGCTGAAGAGCAGTAATCACTATAGTGGAAGAAAATCTCAAGTACAATTGAACAGAACCTGCCTCTTTTCCAGCTGTACGTATGGCCCTGTAACAACAGCAGGCTCTGGTGATCTGAACCCCCATGTGTCCTCTGTGGGTGACTAAATGTCATTCTGCTCTGTACAGCAGAAGTCTGCCAGTAGGAGTAAATAAGATCTCAGGTGTTAACATAGATTTTTAGAGAGACCTTTTGTCACACTGTCCTCCAGAAAGAGGGCAACTGAACTTCATAATCTGGTTTCTGTTAAAGGAAAGCACCAACTTTCCTTTGAAGCTCTAAAAGATGGAAGATGATTGCTGTTCACAGTAAAAATCCCATATCTCAGCCGACAGTTTTGGCACCATCACATACTGCAAATGAGAAAACATTCATCTCAACAAAGAGGCATCTGCTGCTCCAAAGTACACAAAGTTGCAATAGGTCATGCAGATAGACATCATGCACAAAGACAGCAACAACAGCACAACAGTATCAGGACTCACCACGCCAGCCTCTGGATTTCTCTTCCNCTGGATTTCTCTTCCTCCCATTGCTAAAGGTGGAGGCCAAGGTTGAAGAGCAGCTTTCATCATACAGAGCTGTCCGCCCGTCGTTTATGGCAGAATTGATGGAGATTGTCCACATGCTCGATGCATAACCATCACAGTTACAGTCATCATAGCTGCCTCCATCTCCAGAGGCCCAGACATAGATGCTGCCTTTTCCACCCCGGCCCTGTGAGAGGGGAAAATCAACCCTCTGGAGTTAAACAGCAAACAGGGGATAGCAGCAGCTTTAAACTTCTCAAGTGCTCAGGCCTGAACGACAGGCCCAAGCCGAAGGTGACTGAGATGAACCCTGAAAATTGTGTAATAGATACTGTCTGTGTTAGCCATTTAACAAAAGAACCGTACATACAGACTGACCAAACAGCTTTAACATGAAACTGCCTGCTTTAGGAACTTTCACACCACCTTGTGTAATTATCTGCAAGGTATGTTAATAAATGTATCATTTTAAGAAACTTTTCCCCACTGACATCACCAGATGTTTATTTGCAAGAAAACCCTACCTCCACTGTGGCCTGGGCTCGGGCCAAGCCCGGGTCCTGGTTGTTGGGAAGTGTGTTATAAAAGCTGGAACCCCCCATTTGCAGGGACTTTGGAGACCTCACTAATGAGTGAAAGCACTTCTAGGACCTCCCAATTCCCTGGAAAGTTCTCCAAATCACTGCAACAGAACCAGCAGGTGCAGGTTCTGGATGATGGTAAAGGATTTAGGCAATTGGTGATGTATCTTTCTCAATTACTATTCTCTCTCTCTCATATAATACAGATTAGGTGCATTATCTTGCTGATTTTGTTTGTTACTGAAGCCAAGCATATAGTAAGCTTATTGTTTTATTAAATGTATCATTTTGCCTCTGTGTTGTCTTAGTATTGGTAGTAAAATATGACCATTCTTTATTGGTGTCTGTGTCCTTTAAATCGCCCCCATCAACTGGCAAAACAACTGCACATCTAATTGTAAAGCTGAGCATCTATCAAAGAGAAAACTGATACAAACAAAACATATATGAAGCTTCAGCTGAAATACACAGACCAATGCAGGCTATTAAATCCAGGTAACTGACAGCCAAAGCCAGTTCTGCAACCTTGTGTACACAAAGCACTTCCATTTATCTACTGGTTTGCTTCACATCCGGAAGGCTCCTGTGGCAGATGCTAAGATATTTTATGGATTTATTAGCATTTATGTCATTGTCTAAGCCATGAGGGAAAGTGTTCTTTTAAAAGGAATATAAGTCATCTCACAGACTGGGTTTGTAAGATCCAGTTAGGTTCAGACAATGGCTAAAAAGCTCTACCAGCACCTTTTTCTTTCAATAAATTTCTTTTTCCAAAGGTGTGACTGGCTCAGAGCTGTTTTTCTGACAAACCAGCTTCTACTTCTAAGGAGAAAATAAAGTTATGAGGCCATTCAAATATCTACAGAAAAACAGCCCAGCAATTGTTCTGAGATGGACAGGAGTGACTGAAGCTGAAGGGCCACTATAAAGGCTTGCCATTAATTAAACAAAAGAAATCCATATCCTCTCCCCAGCTTCCAGACAGGCAGGCAGTGGGAAGGGATCAACTCAGCTTCTTTTAATTCCACAATCAGAAAGAGGCAGGAACTGCCTGAAGGATAGTCAGACCTGAGAACTTCAACTCTCAGGGAAAGATTGGTGCTATGGAACTCAAAGCTCAGATCTCCAACTGATTCCAGCACAGCCACCATTTCTCCCTGTGTTTAGTTCAAGTAATCCAACATTTACTTCCAAGAGCATCAGAAATCTGCAAGGCTGGAATTTAACACACTGTTTAGATGCACTGAGCAAAAGACTAAAAAATTTCTTCTGGTCTTCTCATTGCCCAGCATGAAATGGAAGGTAATGAATATAGAAACTTAGTAACCTGCAGTGGCATTTTAATAGGGAACCTTTTCAGTCAGGATTTTAAATCAAATCTGAGTTCCCAGCAGTAGCTTCTATTTTTCATTGCACCCCACTGAACAGAGCAACCTCATTATTTCAAGCACGTTAGTGAGTTGCATTATAATCCATTGAATTGCACAGCAGGATTGCTGACACTGGGATATGTAACATCTCAGGACACAGATTTTCATAATAAAGATAATGACTATGAAAAAGCTCACTGAAATCCATCTAAGAACTTCCACAGAGACCTGGTATCAGTCGAGTTTTAATGAAGGATGATACTGTTGCAAAAATATATACTTGTAAGAACAAAATCGTGCTAGCAATTTATTTAAAAAATAAAATAAAAATCAGTAGAACATGACCAGTTATGCCTTTTTTCTCTTTGACTTTTTCCATATCCCACCTTGTGCTCTGACTGCCATTAGTTTACAGGGCCCAAACCTGTCTCTGGACTTCCTTCAGAAGCTACATCCCAATTTTGCCACCACCATGCCCACCTACACCACCACACCACTTTGCAACCCTCTACCTGCTTTGGACAGACTTTGTCTCAAAAAAGCAGGTGGCTGTCCAACACAAAAAGCAGGTGGCTGCTGGTGGCAGGAATAAAATGTTTGTCATGTATAGACCGGTTCTTAAACAATCACCCTTCTTGTCATTTGAAAGGGAGAGGAAACACTTCAGTTTCATGTGAGAAATTCACTAAAGTGCTAACAGGAAGTTAACCTCTGCAGTGTCCAGCACAGAGAAAAAGACTTTAGCCCTGCTCAGCAGGACTGTCCTGTGCTGCCAAGTATTTTACCCCACGGATGGGATTTGTGGCAGAATGGCAGAAAATGCAAGGAACAGATAGTTGGTGTGAAGCAAGGGGAATTCACAGAAGAACTGAAACTCTGGGATGGGTTTTATGCATGCAATTACTGCAACTTGAGAATGACCTCAGGATATCACTATCACAGGAGTCACATCCACAAATGGGTCTTGTGTTAAAACCTATAATTCATCTCTTAATATTCTAATTTCAATTGCCTTTCCTTCCTAGCCAGGACTGGAAAGATGAGTAAACACTGCTGGAATAAACTGACAGCAGCCCAACTGGATTATTTGCAATGAAGCTTAGGACTTGGTGCTTACACATCCCACAGCCAGACCCCACAGTGGGACTGCTTGCACAGGCAAACTGTTTGGTGGCTGCTCCCAGGCATCATGTCATTTACCAGGAAGAAATATACAGCTTCAAGAGAAGTGAATTTTCAATTCTCTGGATGGCAGTGGTAACAAAACTGATCTAGTCCTGACTTAGTGGGTGGCATCCCTGCTCATGGCACGGCAGGGGGTTAGAACTAGATGGCCTTTAAGATCCCTTCCTACTCAAACCACTCTATGGTTCTACATTAAGCCAGAAAAAAAATTCCAGTTGGATTAATTAAACACTATATTTAAAGCAAACTGAAAGCTTCTGCTTGCATCTCAACCTTTTGTGAACCTAAAAAATGTTACTAGTGCGACTCAAGCTACTGCACATTTTGACCAGAAACAGGACTGAAGAAGGCAGAATACACTACAACCACCTGAGGGAGCCTGAAGGAACAGTGAGGAAGGAGACAACACCAGCAAGATTGTAAGACACATTTTAAAGAGTATCTTGCCTCCAGAATCCTGTAGAAACCTGCTCATTTTCTCTAAAGGTGATGCACAGCCTGGCACGCACCCTTCTGAGCCATCTGAATATGTATTTCCACTCAGACCTGAAAATGGATCTTTCTGCATTTAGTACCAGCCTGAGAGAGGCCTAGTTCTCAATTCAGGTTAAACCAGAATTAAATTTTGGGCAAGGCTATATGTTTAGT
The DNA here is from genome assembly GCA_013400175.1 of Phainopepla nitens. Classification (NCBI taxonomy): domain Eukaryota; kingdom Metazoa; phylum Chordata; class Aves; order Passeriformes; family Bombycillidae; genus Phainopepla; species Phainopepla nitens. The sequence goes on from VXBQ01004655.1 coordinate 352,418, forward strand.
AATTGACAGACACTTCCTGTGAAGCTCTCTTTGAGAAAACAGCAGGTTTTCTATTTCCAGTGTTCTTAGTGAGAAGCTGCACCGCAAGGAAAAAAACCCTGAGAAATATTCTTACCCCTTTTCTGATCTTCCACAAGTGCACAATCCCAGAGAGATGTTTTTAGTGAGCTACCTTGCAAAAGTGAGCTGGCAGAACACTTCAGCCTTTCTCACTTTATGTAACTTCAGGCATATCTTAAACTATGTTTTTCCCCCTTGTTGTTTTCTTCATTCATCATGCCTGCTGGGCTAGCATGAGCCAGTGTTTCCTGAAGCTTTGACTGCTGGATCCCACCTTCCAGAGAAAAATGGGTGTATTTGACAAATAAATCTCCCCCAGCTTCCCTGACCTTTCTCAGCAAACCCAACCTTTCTCATCAAGGCTGGCAAGCTCACATGAGTAACTGTCTGGCCTCTAACTCAGCATTGCCTCCGCAATGACTCCTCCAGTTCTCCCACTGCCACCCAGCCACTGGCTGGTGATGGATGGAACACAACAGTCTTTAGAGCATGTTTTTCATATGGGCTTGGCCTAATGCTTCAGTTGTAGATCAGGAATAACAGCTTCCAACCAATACAAATTAAAAACAAAGAACAGGCTCCTGCCCTGAAAAGCAAAGTACCAGGGAAGGATAGAATCAGTGATGCCTTTTTGTGATCTTAAAAAATTGAGAGTTAGACATGGTTAAGGGATAAAGGGTTTTACTTCGGAATTTTAATAAGGATCCTTATTGGTGCACCACTTTGCCAAGGTTTCAGTGAGGGTTCAGTCTAGCAGGGCAATGAGGAGGGAACTTTGAAAATGCTGAGGTAAAACCTTATAAATAGCCATTTCTTTTTTGCAGGATGCTGGGCTGTGTACCACAAGTGATAATATAACAATTCTATAGGCCTAATTCGAATATCGATAATATTTGCAAAAAAATCAATCTCATCCTCTTCTCATTATCTCTGAGCTACACTGTCACTGAGAAAGCCTCTAAACACCCAATTTACTCTTTACTAGTGACAATGCTGGTTTCCCTTCTCAGCATTCCCAAGTGGTCTGATGAACTCTGGCCTCACAGCTTCACCTGTGCCCCTGGAAGCACTGGGCAAAGGTCCCCAGCTTGTAGCATCAGCCTTGCTGGGAAGCCAAACCTTGTATCTGCTGAGCTGTGGCACAGAGATTAAGCAAAACACACTCCTGGGGGCAGAGTGAGACAACAAAATCAGCATTTTCAGGCTACATTATTGTCTTGCCTCCTTAGAAAACATCTCTGTCAGATGACCAGGGCTCAGAATTCCAAGCAGATAGAACATGTGTGGGGTTTTAATAAGGTTTGGTTCCATCTTAGATGAGTAAGACAAGACATGGAATCATAACGCATATTTCAGACACAATGGTAATAGGACAGTAAAGGGCTTCCAAGTTATAAAGGAGCTTGCTGAGCTTCCTCAAAAATGGAGTAATCAGATAGCTGCCATATCATAAACTTCCCTGTCCTCACTTTGCTGTTGAAGAATAAAATGATGTTAAAGGTATCTAACTGTATATATGTCAATTACAAGCTATTTTCAAAGAACAGTAACAATTTCTGTGCACTTGGAGAGAGGCAAATGAGAAATATTTCCTTTTGCTTTTTTTACATTGTCCTTTCTTCCCTCATTGGTGAGCCCAATTACAATGCCATGATGTGACTACAAATTCTTAATATTGCTCCAGTGGTAATTTGTACTTGGGCATTGTTTTCTGAGGTAGAACTACGGTAGGGAAGCAATGATGTTTTCACCAGCACAAGCATGAATGGCTTGTGTCTTACATATTCTGGCTGAGAAGGTGAAGTCTCAAGGAATTAATTCAGTCCATGAGCAATCCCTCACAACCTCCTAATATAAAAGCCTACATCATAAAAATGCAATAGATAAGTGACCAGCTTATTTGATTACTTCTTTTTGTTGCCTTAAATTCCAATAACTGAAGCTGGAGAGAACTGGACTCACAAAATGGCAAATAAGAAATGTTTACTGGACACTACACTAAAGCCATAAAATATAAGTGGAATTAGTTCTTGACTTAAGTTAACTTTTCCTGTTTAAGATGATGGCTGATACAATTCTGGATGTAAGATACCAGAGAACAAAAAGTCTCTATTTAATAGAGATGTGTTGTCACAGGATTTCCATCTATCATCTCTACGTCCCTCTCCAAGCCTTCTAGCCCCCAAACTGGGTAAGCACAGCTCAGATAAGGGATGTGTAAATCACACAGCACTGCTTTGTCAGTCATACTACACATACAATGAATGCAAGGCCCTCTCATTAGGCAAGTACTGTATACATACAGTTTTAGCCTAATCCTTAAAAACCAGAAATTTTTAAAACTCATTTTCAATTACATTCCAAATATGTCTTTTATAGCAGCTGAAAGTTGCATTAGGTACAAGTTTTCACCTGTGTCAGGCCAGTGCTGGTAATTGCGAAATACTTTTGGACCTTTGTGTGTATGACACTCTTTTCAATCCCTGTTCCCAAGTTCTTTCTAATTCAACTGTGAGCTCATATATCTTTGCAGTGCAACCATCACTGTTCAGTGACCCAGTCACGCTGCTGACTACTGTCCCTGAACTAAAGCCATGAGAAAACACAGTGAAGCCTGATCACATTAAAAAAAATGAGTGGGACCGTGTCTTGGTAACAAAAAGCAGCTTGAGTAACCCTGTGTGTCAGCCCTGACTACATGGGTTATGCTGACACTCAGTTCACGCACACACCATCCCTTTTGTGTTCAGCCTTAGATATTCTGTTACTAAAAGAGCCCAGAAAAGAGTTGCCAGCATGATGGTAGATTGTGCTGTCCGTAATTATGCTATTTAGTGCTGCCTCTATTTGTGCTATTGACCTTCCAAGCCAACAGCACACCAAAATGAAGGTATGACTAAGACAAAGGCAAAAATGAGTTTAACACATGCCAAGAATGGGTACTGCAAGAGGAAAGTAAGAAAATAGAATCAGAGAATAGTTTGGGTTGGAAGGGACCTTTTAGAGGTCATCTAGTCCAACTCCACTCTGTAATGAGCAGGGACATCTTCAGCAAGAAGAATATATATCAGAAATAGAAGACATTTTTGCCTTAGCCCATCTGATTATAGCTGGGTGGCTTCAAGACATAAAAACAGACAAATAAACAGGAAGTTTCACTGTTTCTGCAGTTTTTATCAGATTGTCATTATCAGGTGACAATATCAGGTGTCATTATCATATTGCCATTATCAGTTACCCCCACATCTCAGTAGCTCTGGGAGAAGGAATTCTAAAGGACATGACAGTGGAATGGAGACTGCGGGAAGGATGAAACACTAGGCAGCGAGTTCCTCTTTGAGCTGGGCTCCCAAGTGTGGTGGCAGCAAGGCAAACATTATCCGTGTCTGTCGGCTCAATTAAATGCATATTCTGTGTAAGAATTCTATATCCCTCCTACTTACTGATTTTTATTTTATTGCATTAGAAGCAAGGATATTAATCTTGCTCCATGCAAGAGCTCTTATACTGTCTTCTAGGACATTTGGAAGTACTGCTTTTAGTTTAACAACACATTTTTATTCTCAGCATGTTGCTTCCTCCCCGCCAATATTTCAGTTTCATCATTAATTCGTGAACCATGACTCTGGTGAGAATCAGCTCTAGCCTGATAAAAGGAATTCCTACATTTATTTGTCTCTCAGTTTACAAAAGATACTTTTTAATAAGACAGGAGGGTTACACTGAAAAATAATCATAAACTAGATTTACATTTTTACAGCTAAAGAGAATGTGATGCATATATTATAACCTGAACTAGGTAAAAGGGTATTATATCAAAGGCTTGTTAGTTTTCCTTTACACACAGCCAACTCTGTAGTGGGTTTTGCAGAGCACCATGGAGAATACCCAGCATCCACTGACAGATTGAAATATCTCTAGAAAATCTGGCTCTCCAAAAAAACCAGGTCAGAACAAACTATACCCAAAAAAATCATTCTATTAGGAAATGTAATGAGCAAGAGAAGGGTAGATAAAGCTATGACCACAACACAAAGGGAGTTATTTGGGACAGAACTGTCTCATCTTCTGTGCACATATTGCAAGGAGATAGCTGGGATACCGCCACTACAAGATTAAGTGTAATTGTCCCCGGACAACAATTTTTTTTTTAGGGAGAATCCAGTATCATTCGTCCTAATTCTGCAATGGCTGACAGAACTGGTTTACTAATGGAGGCTCTCCTGTTAATTTTATGTCTCCTGGTAAGAGAAACATATGTCTCCTAATGACAGCAACCCTTGCCAGAGCACAGCTCACTGTCACTGTTCTCTCTCTATCCTGAGCCTTCAACTCGAGTGATCTCAGGGCCCCTTCTGATCTTGATAGTGCAAATTATTTCTTGAAGAGAATCACAAACACTCCTGAGGGCAAGGTATTCAAAAGGTAATATGCCCAACACTCTGAGTATGGGATTACAACCAAGCAGTAAAACAGAAAAGAAAAATACCTACTCTGATATTTAACATTAAAAGAGAAGGTTAATTCCAGTGTAACCCCACAAATTAAAGCATAGGGCAATATGACAGCAAGTTAATTCAAAGGTATTTTATATACCTAATTGCAAAAAATCTCCATGATTATGATTTAAAACCTGCTTCTCTTGAAGGACACAATAACTCTAGTTCAGTTTTTATTCACCTTTTTTGCTACTTTGAGACAAGTTCTCCACAGGGGGAGCACAACACAAAAATTACATGGAAACTTTTTTGTGTTCAGAGTTTACATCTGCTACAACCAACGTTAGTGGAAGAGAGATAAGGCAACTATGACACATCAAGGTGCTGCTAAAACTGACACACTCCTAAGAAAGATTCTGCTCAAGACCAAAGTGTTTAAGGGGATCTTTATGGAAATACTAGATAAACAAAAATCACAAGAAGAAACACAACCTATGCAAGGTGACTTCAGAGGGACTCTGAACTCATCAGAGGTTTGTACAGTTTATAGTACAAAAATGAGCAGATTCAGAAAGAATTTGTGACAAGTCTTCCAGTGTTATTGCAGTACATTGCCAATTTTATGGGTGGAAGCATGAAGATGACTATAATCCCTCTGTTACAGGCAAAACATCTGAGGCTCAGCATTTAAGAAAGCTTTAGATGCTTCACCACTTGTCACAGGGGTAGATTTCATTATCGTGTCACAAAACATGGTTAAACTGAATGTGCTACTTGCAGTGAGCTGGTGATGAAGAGTGGGAGAATTTGGCACAAGTAAAAGGAAGAAATAATTTGGATGGAAAAGTGAGTAATTGTGGCGCTCCCACATAAAGCCATCCCAGATGTTCTGGGTAATTTCAAATCTTCTCAATACAGAAACCCATCCATAATGAGCCAAGGGGAGGAGGCTCATTCCTTACAGCACCAGGGGGCAGCCATGGCTGTCTGAAGAGGAGGAGACAAAGCCATGCAAGGTTGGTTTGTCTAGGCTAATTTATTTCACTTTTGAGTTGTGGCACACACATTTCCCCCAACTGTCTTAGAGTGTAGAGGTTAAACAGATTACAGGATGATATTGAGTGTCTTTTACGAAGACCACAGACTGCTCCTAGAAGGAGCTGGAAACGTGGGAATAAACAAGATGGATGATATTAGTCCATGGACGTCTGCACTGCTGCAGTTCAATCACAGCTATAATAATGACCATACAGGAGTGACCTGAGAGTCACTCCAAATCAAAAACAATAATTAAATTGGTAACACACCAAATCAGATAATGCAGTGGCAGTAGCTCAACATGGGAAATATTTACAGGTTCAGGCTTTTCCATTTTGACTGCGATGGCCTGTGAAAAGCATCTCCAAGCTGACTAGAGATAAACAAAAAGTATGCTGAGACTATACAATAAAATCAATACCAAAATACTGCAGAGTGAACATCAAAGAACCTTGAAATATAGTGAAAGTTGAACAGTTTGTGCAACTGCATTGTGTTCCCAAGCCCTCGGTTTCAGCACAAGCATGCACACACCATTCTGCCCCAGAACCCAGGTGATTAAAACTGTTACCTTATTCACACCATCTGCCATTGCTTGCAGTGTTAACTCTCTAGGTCCATCCACAGTCTTCCCATTATCAGTTGGTCCCCAGCTGGCACTATAAATATCGATGACTTGAGGCATATGGCTGATGGAGGAGGCCTCGATGATGTCTGTCATGAATGGCTGGTCGAGCATTCGAATGCCTGCAAGTTTTAATCAATATAAGCATAAAATAGGCATTACCCAGCACAAAATGTAACCTCAGCACCCGCAGAGGGCCCCCAGTTGCAGGTATTTTAAGTAACCGGCAATTTCACCCATTCAGTAATTCTGCACTTGGCCATTTCACCATGGGGTGCTTACCCAGCACAATGCCAGTATTAAAAACCCAGCCACCAAGGCAGCATGGCCCAGAAAGACTAAAAACTTTATTGTTAGCTTTCTAGTTGCACTGTATTTTCCACCTACTCTTTGAGGACACTTTAAAAATACCAGAATTCAACAATCTCAGAAATTCAGTGTTTAAATAATATCAACGGCATTTAAAATATTATTTTGCAAGCTAGCATAAAAGAGTGACCCCCTCCCCCATCTAACTTACATTCAATTTTGTGTTCACATGTCATTAGTTTTTCAAGTAATTTTCCTATTTATTTTGGTGCAGCTCCAGAATTTAATCAGAGGAGGGAAACATGCAACACAGCAATTTCCTGGAAAAAATACTATTCTGTCAATATGCAGACACAGTAACAAAATATGGCCAGCATGAGGAGGAAAAAAGCAAACAAAAACGCATTTCCTTTAACCCATACTGCAGTAGAAGTTAAAAGTTTAAGTGATGCAATCTTAGGACACATCAACTTCATAAAACCTCAAAGTGTTGACTCTAAGCAAGCTAGAGTGCAACAGACAGCAGTGCAAGCCCTTACATCCATTGTGCCCCACACATAGGACAATTTCACTGACAGCCAACCTGTCACTTGGCCTCTGGATGGGACCTGAGCAACCTGGGATTCATTCCAAGCCTAATTTGTATCCCTGGGTTGAAGTTCAGCTTTTCCCAATGGTTTAGGACACAGACGGGGTAGAAATCAGTAGCACAGTGCCAAACAGTGTGAATAGCAATAAGGATCCTGATTTAGAAGCCAATGGCTTTACTATATTCAACAGAAAACCAGTGTGTTAAATTTAAGACTAGAAAAAAAGGTGGTATAAATTTCAAATAAAAATCAGAGCAAAGCTGGATGCTCTTGATGGGCTAACTAAACCTAGAAACGATAAAGTCAAACTCAATGGGTGAGAAATCACTTCCCATATTTACAAAATGCAGATCTGCATAGAAACCACTGTCCTTTTAAAAAGGTTTAAAAAGAAAGGTGTCTGCCAAGGAAGGCAGGAACTCTTCCAGGAATGGAAAGATGACCCCCTGCCTCCAAATTACTGTAACTATGAAATTATGGGTCTTCCGGGCAAAAAATCATGGGAAAAGGAATAACAGCTCTTTGCTAGGACACATACGAGTCACAAGACAGACAAACAAGCACGAAACAATTCCAGATTTGCCCCCACGTTGGGCGAGTTCCCCTTTGCGGGCGGCTGTGCCCGCGGCCGGCAGGGGGCGCTGTTGGCTCGGGCGAGGCGGGGCCGCAGTGCCCGCCCCGCGCCGCCAGGGGGCGCTCCGCCGCGAGCCCTCCGCCTCATGGCGGCCCCGGCGGGAGAGCGAAGGCGCGGGGTTGGATTCTCGTGGATTCGCGGGCGCTCCCCTCCCAGGCACGGCGCGGTGTCCTGGCACCGGCAGCCGCCGAGGTTCCAGCCCAACCAGCCGCGTGGACTGGAGCCTCGGAGGTGGGGGGCCCGGAGGGTCTCTCCTGGCGAGGGCAGGTGCTCGAAACTCCCGGTGAGCGGGCAGCTCCTGCAGGCCGCGGGCTCACCGCCGGGCAGCAAGGAGAATTCTGCAGCAGCACCAAGACCTCTGAAGGGCGACAGTCGAGCACCCAAAACCACAACCATCTCCCCTCCAAGCCGGGCAAGAACTGCCAAAACCTCTGTCCCCCATCCCCGACCATTTAAATGGCATGTCAAGGGACTTGGCTACCGCTTATGTCACTTGATCACTGTCCAGTGACCATCTCCCTGACAACAAATGGGAGGAAATTCCCTAGGAAACCCAACCCAGAACAACCACAAAATATATTTTTGACCCTGAAGAAAGTGGGGGAACAGAAGGAGCCAAATCATCTTCGAGGGAAAAGAAGAAGTACAAGAAAAAAAAAAAAACAAGTGATGCACCAGATCCTTGGCAATCAAGTTCCCGTTCATTCTGCAAACATGGACTCTGCACCATGACAGCAGCAGACACCTCAACTTTCACAGACCTCCAGTGCCATGGATCACACAATGAACATTGTCCTCAGGCAGGGAAGGCTGGCTGGCACTTGCAAAAACTTGAGGGGATTTTACTACAAAGTGGACAAACACAGATTATTTGTAGGCTGTTGGTCATCAGAAAAAGTCTTCACACTTCTTGATTTTTAAGCATCTAGCTCGAAGTTGTAGAGTTATATGAATAATATGGACATGGTCCAGACAAAATCTCAGGCCTCAATTCAGATTCCTTGAAGAGTAACCCTTGAAAGAATGTCAATTTTGTGGAATGTCCCAACCCTGGAGGAGATGTTACCCTTACTGAAGAAAGGAGACATTCATTAGACCTGCCCAGCCAGTTACTAACTCTCAGTGATATTTCTTGGGTAACAGCTTACTAAACATTGCTTGATGCCTTCTCTGGTGGAGATTCAGCTTTCAGTCATGTAGGTGACAGGTGAAATGTAGCCTTCCTCAGATTCTCCTGACACTACAGTGAAACAGGGACTGGCCAAGCAGAGCCAGCATCTGTGGACATACACTGTGGACCATCTCCAAGAAGCAATGGGTACATCCATACTGATGTTCTGGTGTGGATCAGGGAAAGTAAAGTGAAATTCACAAGCATCTATCTCTACCTGCTGTGCCTCAATTCTCATCATGGAACGGTCTTAAGAGTGGGAAAACTGGATTTCTTCAGATTCAACTAAACTGACAAATGGTGTCGAGAGCCCCACTCCAAGCACTGTATTCAGTATATATGTGCAGAGAAGAGCTGATTCGAAGTAAAAATACCCAACACATCCAAGGTGTGGATGCTGGGTGCTAGGTACCACCTGCATCATTCTCTGCATCTGCTCCTATTACTGTTAAAACAGAGGAACCACAGAGATTTACAGCTCTGCAGGTCCTGCCCTGTGAGAGCCTAAAGAGAAAGAGCAGCATGAGATTTGCCTTTTCAAATGGTTTTTAAGTGTAGCAGGAATTTACCTCCAGCAAAATGAGATTTGCCACAACTGATTCAACAGCTACCCAGGGAAGAAGCACTGAAAATCAGTATACGAACAGGAGCTGGTGTATGAAGGAGCAGAGCTGCTCTTTTGCACTGTTATTAAAGAGCCTGTGTAAGGCCCTTGATTGAAAAGGCAAAGCCATGGAGAAATTCCTCTCTTCAGCCATTGTGAAAAGTAATAAATACATGGTCAGGTACCAATCTGCAGCTCTCAGTCTTAGCAGGAGTTCTGCCTGAAGCACAGTGGGCCATGTACACCTTGGATTGTTACCATACCTGCCACTTTGGAGTTGTACGCGACTCCCACGCCGCAGATGTTGTTGTTGGCAGCAGCAGACACCTCTCCTGCACACCTGGTCCCGTGGCTGTGAAAAGGAAGGCAGAGAGACCAGATGAACCCCAGCTAATGCATGAGCTGAGCTGAGCTGGGCTGAGCTGGATCACTGTGAGCTCGTTCTGCCCCAGGCAGCTCCCAGCACTGCAGGGAGAAACCATTCCATGGCAAACTGCTGAGCACTGAATACTGGGATGAGTTCATTCCTTCCTGAAGCAGACCAATACCCATTTCTCCTCTGCAAGATGAGTGATGCTTGCTCTGAGGTTAACATGTATCCTCACACTGCATTTAACTGTAAAGTTATTCAGGCCTTTTAGTTTTAGCTTGTGAGACAGGTTCTGCCTCATAACCAATTCTTAGTAGAACCAGCCCCTGACAGAACAGTGTAAATATGAGATCAATATTAATTCCTCTAATTTTGTGGCTTGACAGTGTGACACCCATTACTTTGAACCTTATGGCACAAAGTCTGGTTGCCTTTTTGCTGTTTGAACATGTACAAGGAGCATATCCCTGCCCACAAAAGAAATGCTGCAGGAAGAGGTGGGTGCACTACCAAGCTGGAGTAGCAGAAGGGAGCCACAATGGTCACTGCACTCCTCAGCAGCAGAGCTGCAGCATGGCTGGCCAGGCCCAAAGCTGTGGGACATGCATCCCTCTCATGCAGTGCCTAATTCCCAAAAGGACTGACAAGATGCTCCAGCTCACAGAGCTACTGCTTTGTGCTCAAGTGGGAAAAGTCTCTGCTCTGATACAGAGGTCCAGGTTTGGGCTGACATGTGGTATTTCAATAATACCTGGTGTTTATGAAGTGCTTTACAGCTCTTAACACAGACTCTTTAACTGGCAGTGGCTCCTGCAGGAAGGGAAATTGCATTTTCCTTTCTCCTAATTCATCACAGAAATTAAAGTCAAGAGAAGAGAAATACAGACAACATAACCTAGTTTTTAAAAAATAGCATAGCACCAGGGAAACTACTGAAACCTGTGCTGCTGTCAGGGTTTTTTTTAGTCTTAGATGTTGAATCAATACATGAATCCATCCTACTGCTCACATCAATTCACTCTGTGCATTGAAACTGGTGATGGTCCTACAGCATGCTAAGGGTTCATGCAATTCAAAATGCTGTATTATAAAGGTTATACTGAGTATCAGATGGACCACCTGGGAGGCAGCAAAACTGTTTTAATCACCTTTTTCTCTCTCTTTCCCTTTAAGGGTTACTGGCAAAGATAAGTGTAATATTAATAGAAAGGTAAAAAGCAACACATACTTTTTCCTGCTCTGCTTGGGAGAATATATTTTTAGAGGCAGTTCCATAAAGAAAGAGGACTGAAGATCTCATCTGCTTCCTTTTACAAAGAGGGCAGAGAAAACAACAATACAGATTTCTTACCCAGCTGCTACAGAAATTGCTCTCAACAATAGAACAACAAGATTTTCCCTCATGTTCTTGCTCAAGGAAGTGTGACAGAAACACAACATTCATTGGTAGGTGCTATCAATGCTAGGCATTCATTATCTAGTCACATATGGGCCAACTACAAGCCACATAAATGGCTTTGTTCAAAATTGGCTTGACTAATGCTGGGGTGCAAAACATCAGTGATGCTGCCAGATTACAGGGAGAAAAATTGTATTAGGACCTTCCTGACAAAAAAGTTTTACCAGAAGGTCCTCTCCCTGTCCTGGCCTCTCCAGAGCAGTGGCCCACACAATGGAGACTGTAAACAGGCCTATTCCAGCAGCTCAGAGTTTCAGTATTGTGCTCCGACTAGAGAGAAAAAAAATCACTTATGAGCTAGTGGAAATGCATTTGGTTGAATTATTAATGGCAAATAGCAGACTTTTCCAACTCAGCCCTATTTGCTGTTCATGTATCATTGATAAACCCTTTGTGGTTTCTATGAAGTGACTCATGTCACAGGAACAAATCACAGCCTTTCTCTACAGTGTTCACCTCTTCCCTATTTCAGTATTTAAAGCAAGGGGATAAGAACACAAAATTATTTTCATCTGTGATCAAGCTACTTCAAAGGTAAACCATATATTAGCAAGTAGAGCAAGTCTTACATAAACTTTGTGTAAGTGAAAACATTTTACATGAACATGGATGAAAAAGTAAGGTGGGAGAAGTGGATTTAGTTGCATATTGTAATTTAAAAATACCTATACTAGCTATGAAAATTTCTCTCTGCTTTGTCTTTGAAAACAATTCTGTTTTAAAATCCACTGCCAATGGTACTGTGCGTGCCCTCCCTGACATATTTTTGAGTGTCAGAGGTGGCACAGATTTTTACTGAGGCTGCTTTTCATCTGCTTTGAAATGTTTCTGCAGAGAGCAAAGGACAGGACCCATCCATCCTATCTTCAGCTGTTTGCAGGGGAGGCTTCTGAGAGCTGCAGTCTCAATAGCTGGGACCATCTGCCTTTCTTGACCCCTTTAGCTGCTTGCATTGGGCAGCAATTAAACATGCAGAGCTCAGATGGACACTTTTGTGGGGCAGATGCAATCCCCTTTTTACTCACATGATATCATAAGCTTCTAAGCATTTGAGTGTGCACAGAAGGGAAAGCATTCTCCTACTTTGGTTGGGATCCGCAGTTAGTAAAAGATTCTTATGTCTAAAGAATATAGGTTTCCAAGATAGCAAATAAATTTTGCTCTGCTAACTCATTAGCTGAGTGAGAGAATATACAGAATACAAAGGCCATGGGAGTGGAGATGATTACTGGTTATTTAGATCAGGGCAGAAATTTGTAATCTCATTGCTCTGAGGTGGAGAGCCCAAGCTGTGCCTTCTGCATGCTCACAACACGAAATCAGAGGGTAGTACGAGCCCAAGCAATCACTGATTCCTATGGCTGCCTCTTCACTGCAGAACGTGGGACATGCCAAGGTACTGAGTGTGGTTCAGAAGGAGAGGGTGTTCAAAATCAGTCAGCTCCCAAAGTGGTTCTTAAAAACCACTGAGTTCTGTGGGGCTGCCTCTCATTTTGGGAACAGGGCCTGATTCAAGTTCCTCCACTGCTCCCACTGCTCCTCAGGCTCAAGCACAGCTCTGTTCTACGCTGCACCAAGCGTACACTCTCCTGCTGGGTGCCCAGGCTGTGGATCTGAACACAGTCACACAGTGAACACAATCAACATGAGAATAAACCCTGGGCTGCTAAGCCATCTATGGGCCTCTGCCCGTAGCAACAGCTGAATTGCCTGAAAGCAATTTCCTGCCTGAGGCACCACCCTTCCCTTCCAAAAACCACCCTGCATGGTTTCGTAGGCCAGTTAGATGGAAAGGCCAAAGGGATTCCAGCAGTCTTACAAAGAACCAAATGGAAGGGGGATCTGTGCTTACAAGCAGAGCAGCTGTGATTAATGAAATACTCCATGCAAAAACCTCTCCTATTTGTTCTTAAAGTCTAATGAACACATTGCACATGCAGCTGGCAGCTTACAAAAGCCCCTTGGTGATCAGTCCTCTGCTTCTTGTTCCACAAATCACTTGAATTGCTCACATAGAAATGTATTCTTCATGGAAAAAGAGATATCATGCTATCTTATTTCAAGTCTGATCCTTCTGCATGCATAAAATTCCATGGGAGATACGTCACTGGCTGTGCAAAATGGCGCCTCTATTTCAGGTTTCTCTCAATATATTTTTCATGTAATCATGCCTTGTCCAGATGCACCTGTGTAGCTACACATAGGGACAGACAGACTGTCAGAGGCAGACAGCTGTTACCTACCAGTAACACTAATTCAGGAGTCAGAAGCTATGGCAAGAGCTTATATAGGAGTATGTCAGCTCAATTAACAGAATAGCAAAGCAATACACAGAGAAAAACAGTCACAGCTACTCCTGGAGATGGTGTGCTGGTTTGCATCTTAACCTCTGGAAAACTAAGAATCTTGCATCTTAAAGCCTTCTTCTATTGTGAAGGCAGGAAAGGAATGCTCCACTGAAGGTGTTGCTCCCATGATTTACCTTGCAAGACAGAAAATTCCCAGTCGTGCAAAAGTAATCTCAAGGTTCAAAGTATCATGGAGTGGTTTGGGTTGGAGGGGACCTTAAAGATGATCTAGCTCCAATCTCCCTGCCAGGGGCAGGGATGCCACCCACGAGATCAGGCTGCTCAGGGCCCCATCCAGCCTGGCCCTGAACACTTCCTGGGATGGATGGAGCATCCCACTACGATTAAGGTTCATTGACAAACAATGTTATACTTCCCAAGTATTGATTTTATTTTTTTCTGAAAAGAAAGAACAGTAAAGGAAATCTGCAAAGCAATATCTCCATCACTTTCCTCCTCCTGTTGCTGACCTGAACTCCCCATTCCCCCAAGAAAGAGAAGAAAGTGTTGCAGTTCTCTGACAACCTGAATCATGCTGTTCTCAATTATTACAGATTGGGTCATAGACAATAGTGCTGCTCACCCTCAGTTCTTCACTGAAGTGCTTGAAGTTAGCCAGGGCACCTGGGACAATAACCCCTGCCACATCTGGAATGCTTGAGGTATATTCAAAGAGACTTTGGGATGTGACTCTCCCTCCAGGGAGGGTTTACTTTGCAGAACCAGTAAGGATGGCAGACTGGGCCCCACTATAAAATACTTGAGAGCAGTGTTAGTGAGACTTGGCAGAACACACTTAATTTTATGAAGTTCCACTGAAAACAACAAAAGCTACCATTACACACTAGAGCTAAATTTAATTTTCTTCCTCTCCAGAGCTAAGTGGTATCTGTCTCCTAAAAAGATCCTTTGCATAAATAAAAGAAAGTCAGAAGACTTTCACAAATTAGAGCCCTAGTCTTTCTTTGACTTTCCATTCACTAACTGGATTCATACTACTTTAGAAGTGTCAGATGTCCTTTCCCAAAATGAAGCAGAAATCTCACTGAGATCCTGCTTTGGCTGAAAAATTGCAGGACTACAAAGAAGGACATCACAGCTCCTAACTCTGTTTAATCCATTTCAGGAGGCTCATGTCTGAGGTGGAAGCACAGCTTTGTTGTCTCACTCTGACAGAACTACAACTGATTTCTTTAGAAATAAAAACAAGAAGCCCCATCCAAAACTGGGAGACCATCCAGTCATCCTAAGTTAGAGATGAATACCACATCAAATAGGCCTGAAATATTTTTTAATAAGCACTCAATCTGAGCCCTGAAATCTTTAAAAAGTTTTCAAATCCTCAGCACAACTGGCAACTTCTAAGGGACCTTTGGAAATTTCATTGAAAATATCCCAAAATATTTTTTGCAAATCCAAGCTAGAGCCTGCCATGAGACAGATACAGAACACAGGACAGATTTTATAAAAAACAGTCAAAATATGTTTCCATTCTATGTTAAAAAAAAAAAAAAAAAAGCCAATGAGTTTAGGGAAACTAAAAGTCACACTTTCTAAAATCTTAAGCCTTTTTTTTTGAGCCATCCTTATTTATACCATATCTTGAGAACCAGTCCTTCTCCTACTGAAAACTGGTTAAGTTCTGAGCTAAGTTCAGAACACAGTGAAGAAGGAATGGGTCTTGGACAATCCCTGTGTATTCAGGAGAAATAACACAACAAGCGCAGCTGCACTGTTGATTCCAAATTTATAAACACAACAGAACAGATTCCACTGTATGTGGACTTTAACTTCTCCAGCAGCGAGAAAAATGCTATCCATGTACACTGTCCTTAAATCAAGGTGATTCAGAACTTAACATAAGATCTAGTTGTTTTTAAACTGATCATTCTACACCATGCTGCTGTTCTGGCTTCTTTGGCTACAATAGGATGAAAATACATTTTTCCTCAAAGTCTTTCCTCTTTCCAGCTTACTCCCTTTAAATTTAGCTAGCACATGGGAAGCCAGTTTATACAGCTTTGGATTACTGGACTGTCCTAGGACAGTTGACAAAAAGGTACGTAGCCATCACTTATCCAAACAATCTAAAAATATACTTTTCTGGAGCAGTAACTTAATTTATAAACTATAAACCTAAAAAAATTACGTCATAAGTAACCTCTAATTTTCAAGCAGTAGTGAGACTGCAGTGTCTGTTCTGTGACTATTGAATTTAGCAGAAAACAGACATTTCACAAAGATGCAGAATTTCTTACACAAACCAAAGTGAAGGGCAGGCTGCCCAAAATCCATTTACCTGTTAAACCAGTCATCTGTATAGCGGGGATAGGGGTAGGGATCATTGCTGCTGAAGTCGTAGCTGGCTTTGGCATTCTGCAAAACACAAGGAACACAGAGAATCAGCTGAAGAACAGACATGCAGGGCAAAGTGAAACACAAACTGAATGAGAAGCTGAGAATCAATAGCAGACTTTGCTCTCTTCATTCTGCAAGACGTATCTGGACAGAAACCAGTCCCTATTGTGCTGTGCCATTTCCCTTTTCCAGCAAGCCTGGGGAACAGTGCTTTCTGGCATGCAAAGCCTCCTGTAGACTAGTGTGGTTAGTGGTGAGGTGGTGTGAGAGCTCAGGTGACTACTGAGGGATTGTTCATCAACACTTACAAGACTATTCAGGTATTAAACTACTTGGTGTGGCAAAGCAAAGGTTAAATCCTATTTTCTAAACTGATGGAAGTGACAAGACACATGGGTCTTCCACAAAAGAAGTATTTTTGAAAACCTCGTTGGTGGTACTACAACAGTCAGATTTCTACAATTCCAATTTCAATGCTTAAGAATGTAAATTTCTCAAAATTCAACTGTGAAAACCGCATTAATGGCCAGCACATATGCCTGAAAATCTCTTTGCATATTTTCTCATTCCTTTCTTGTCTGAACAGCTTCACAAATGTGGCTTTCAGGCACTTTTCAAAATGTCATCCCATGTCTCTGCTTTCCATATAAATCTAATTCATTCCTGATTTGTCCTATCAGCAGTTAAGGACACTCAGCAACTTTCTGATCTGAAGCAAATAGAAAGTTTCAGAAAGTCAAGTGCCATCTTTTTTCTCTCCTAATGAAAAAATAAAGGGTGAGTGAAAATTAGGCTTTTAAAAATATTTAGCAGTTTCCTCTCAAGTGTATGTTCATTGAGTTTATGTTTTAATAATCACCATACTCAAGGAACAGAATTATGTTAATTCTTAATTAATGTGTACTTGTATTCCTTTTAAGATTTGGCTGAGCATGCTATTGAAGATAATTTGAGACTTGTGCATGAATAGCTTTGCTCCTAAAAACATTCCCTTTCATCTGATTCTCAGTTCCTGGGATACAGGAACAGATCGTCCACTGGTAGCACCCAAGTCCTTGGGTTTTGGATTCAAACCCTTAAACTCCCAAAAACTTGATCCAGAATGAAATGAGGACAACATTGTCCTTGATACTTGGAGGCCAAAACTAAGCTTCGTTCAGGTTATTGTACAGTGGGGGTTTTTGGGTGGTCATTTCAAAGCCGGGTTGCTTCCATTCAGCACAGACAGTAAATATTTTGCAGCATTTGAACGGAGCAGGGATTTTCAGAATGGCTCTCAAATGGCCTGATGCTGTCCTCCAGCTCAGAGATGAATCCCTTTTTGAGATCCTTACATATCTCTCTGGATCTCCACACTAAGGCCCTGATTTTCAGCCTGAAGATGCCTTCCAATCACATCAGCTATAGCCACAAATTCTCAGTGCTTCTAAGTCTTTGTGCCCAGGTTTCTGATTAATTTGCTTCTTTTAATTACCACAGCTGCTTATACAGCACTTTGAATGACATAGGTTTGCATGAGCTAAGAGTAAACAGAACATCACTTTTCAGCCAGGGAAAAAAGGGGAATTTGACAGTTGTCCATAATTCATGAGCAGTACAGAGAAGGTGGAGGAAAATAGCAAGGAGTTATTTTTTACCACCTCTCATAATTCAAGAAATTGAAATTACCAAGGGGGAGATTTAAGAGCAGAAGAAAACAAGAACTACTTTTCCACAGAACATGTAATAAGTTACAAAATTCACTGTCATGTAGATACCACACAGACATACTGCCAACTTCATATTCACTCAGAACTTCTGCTTCCACTCTAAAAATATTGTACAAATAGGAATTTAAACTCGGTTATCTGCCAGCTGTGCTTTATTTACCCATCTGGAAGAAATGCAGTCCCACTTACATACCCTAAGCTCAAAGGGGGTCTGGTGAGGCTGACTTTTCAGGACATCATCAAAAACGCAAACACCTTGTACTTGCTATCAACCACTCTCGACTCTAGAATTCCCTTGTGCAAAAACAAAGGCTGAAAAACCCTTCTAGCTGTGCTGATGTACCACTGGTGTCCATAGTAGTGACAGCCAAAGGGATTGCAGGCTGGATGATTCAGACACCCTACAGCAAACTGCAGCCCTGCTGTAGGCCCCAGGTGAGGCAGCTTATGGGAAGATGCCTTTAGGCAGGCTGTAAACCAAGCTGGGCAGCCACATCCTGTAGCTCTCATTTGCTTCACTTTGGATCACAGCACTCAAAGGAAAAAGACAACTAATGGAGTGGGAACCATCCACAAAGGGCAAAATTAAGAAGTCTGAGAAAGAAAACAACTGCAAACTGAGCAATTTATCTTCATTAGGGTCTTTGAGTGAGTTTCAGCATTGTGAAGGAGTATTTCAACTACACTATGGAAGCAGTGAATGGGTAATGAAACAGCAGAGACAAGTACAAATGGACTGCTTCAAGTTCCTAATTTAAAGATCAAATCCACCAATACCTAAGCCTCAGCTTTTGTTAATTTTTTTTAAGCTTAAGTAAGAAATTTAATCAATTCCAAAATTGCACCACAAAGGAAACTGTTTCATGGATGGCTTCAATATTTCATTTTGTGTTTTGCAATGTGAATATTAAAATCTGTGGTTTGCCATTGTCCTCCGTAGGCTGGAGTTCCCAGCAGGCAGCAAGAGGGAATTTATTGCTAACATGGAGAATTAATCAGCACAGGAACCTGTGAGGTTGCAATCAAAACCAGTGCAGATGAGGATCCACTGCACACTGAAATGGGAACACTTTGCTTTTCCACGCAGGTGATTCAGTGCCCAACTTTCTTGCCAAACTAGTCTACTGGCAGTTCCTTCTCTTAGACTTGAATTGTTTAACACTTGATTATTTTCAATACCTGAGGTAGTAGTCTCGATTTTAATCTCAGAGAGAACTTGACCCACCAATCTTGGACACTGGTCAGGCCTTAGACCAGTCACTGGCAATGGGTGTTACAATGAGGTGAATCTAATCTCTCATTTTCAATCAAAACCAGCTCATTCCTGCAGAGTGATTTGATGTTTATCAGTCACTATCTATACACAATTACTTATAAATAACATCTATTATATAATAAAATTCTACTTACAGGGAGAAATGGTATTGCTTCTTAAGGAATATCTCTATTTTTGCTTTTAGTCTCTATGCCAAATAAAATACTATCAGAAGAGTATCAGATCCCAGGATGAGACCCTTTCAGTTATTTATTAAGTAATGGCTCGTATACCATGACACAAATAGATTACTTTTTCTTTGCCTCTGTATAAAATTCTGCTTTCCTTAAAAATAAGCTTAGACTAGAATTTCCCAAAGAATCGCCTTGTACCTTTTAAAACCCATGCAGTAAAATCATCTGTGGAAAAAATTCATTATGCAAAATATGACATTAACAATAAATCAGTTGTCCCATGTGTTGTTCAGCACTGTAATAAAATTATGTACCTTGAATAATGCAGAAAGCCCATAAATTTTCATATGACTTCACAAGCCTCTGCAGTGTAATTCACATATACTTCTCTTTTTCTCTGTAAGTCAAGAAATATGCCTGTGCTCACATGTTGGTCCAGGAGACATTCAGAATTAAAGACACATCCCACTGGTCACAGGCTGATTCTGTTCATGACATTAAAGTCCTGGACTAGATCTGAGGCAGAAAGATACCTTTTGTTTGTTTGATTTCTTTACTGATCCAAAGAGCAAGCAAAGCCATGAACTCAAATTACAACATTTAACATCTCAGGGGAACTGTACTAAAATAACACTGAACATCACGTGGTGGCAAAATGGAATTCAGTTTTGTACACACAGGCTTAAATAAATGGAATATGCTCACCAGAAGGTGAAAAAGGAGGCCACATGTTTAACCTAGGAGAGGTGCTGCACGGCTTGAAGGTCATTAACAAAAAACAGAGGCACTGCTGCTAAGTCAGCCACTGTACAGTAAGCCCTCTCCTCTCTGCCATGAGAAGCACACTTTTATTTTGGTTTGGTTTGTGGGGGTTTTAAAATGGAAATGAAAAAACCCTGTAACTTTTTAAATACCTCTGCCTCTACATGAACTAATGTACGTGTCCTATATTTCTGTCCAGCAAATTCAGAGCTGGTTTGGAGACTATGCAAAGACTAAGAATACATCCACAAAGTAATAGGTTTTGTTCAAAAATATTAACCATAAAGAGAAAATTCACAGCTGGTGAAATCTGCCATGTGTCTCCAGAAACAGCAGCCTTTTATCCAGTTCTTACAGGTACATCACAAAAGTAAAACTACTGAGCCAGACAACACCAGCCAGATCTTGAATAATAAATAAAACAGCAGCACACTTCTCTGCTGTTCTTCTTTTCAAAACAGCCACAGAATAATAAATCAGAACATCATTTGAAACTGACGGAGTTGTGTTCTGGGTCCAGAATAGTACCTTGAGGTGCCTGTAAGCCCTCCTGGTATTTGAGTTCCAGGTATTCAGTACAGGCTGTACTTGGCCACAGAAGGAGCAAGTAAAGGGCTCAGCACAATAGTGATTTCATTTTGTAGTTATTACTGAAAAAACCTTCAATTTCCTCAACCATCACCAAGTATCTGGGATTAGGTCAAAGGAAAAACTAGTGGAATTACAGTCAAAAGAAGATAAACTGACTGCAAACAACAAGTTGCTACTACCTAATTTACAATCGTTAAAATAGTTGAGATTACAAGAAGTAAGAATTCTAATAATCCAGCTTCAGAGTTTATAGGAAGACAGGTTGGCTGTCCTCCACCTCTTATCTAACAATTTATTTTGCAAAGTTGAAAGTTTTTCACTTCTTAGGTTTAAAAGCAAACAAACAAAAAGGCAGTTGAAAAAAAACATGGAGTCTCATTTTAACATATACATTTTTCTTCATTAAGGCAGCATTCTTTTTAAAGTTACAGTTATGAAGAAAAATAGCTTTGCTGAGGTCATATCACATTGTATTCCTTTTCTATATTAAACAGATTTCTTTGTCAAGTAACTGATGATCCTCTCTACATATCACTTAGTGCTACAATGTCACACAATCACTTATTTTACTTTTACAGCAGTAATGGCCTTCCTATTTCCTCTGCAGACAAAATGAGAAAACCAACATTAGTTACACTGCTGGCTGGTGCTCTGCAGCATGTGAGTATATTTTTTAAAAAAAGGTGCAGTAAACACACTTTTTATTTCACACAGGGTAAAGCACACAGGCAGTACAGCAGTGCTGTATACCATCCAAGCAGATCTAAGCACAGACATTTCCCAGCTCCAAAGAACTGGAAAGAAATCAGAAATTAATTCTTAGGTACTGAGATCATCAGGTATTTTCCCAGTGAACAGAATGAAAGTCCAAATGCACCCAGCTAAATGCCATCTAACCCTGTGGCTGTTTGCTAATGCTTAGCTCAGAGGTGTATAGTCAAACAGAATGAAAAAAATGGGAATCACAAAGACTCAGAAAAAATGTTGGGTTGGGCAGAATTTTTAATAGGTAGAGAATTCTTTTTTCTAATCAATTTTAATAATAAAACCACCTCATTAAAATACCTCCATTACTTTCCCCTGCATCTTTACCTGACATAGGAAGAAAGAGTAGGAAATTGAGGCAGGCATGAGACTTTATTAAAAAGAAGCAGCAAAATGAACTTCTATTTATAATAAAGGCACTGAATCATGATTCACCTCTTGGCATTCTTAGCCTGCTCCACAATTTTCAGGTTGATGGGGAGAAAACCTGAAGCACATCACCAGTTGTTAATTGCTCAGAGCCAGAGCTCTGGAGGCAAAAGCAAGTTAACCTACAGAACTGAAACCTATTTTTGCTCAGACAAACATCCCTTAATTTTCAGAGGGGATGCACCTTTAAGCTGTACCTACAACTCACCAAGGAGGTATGTTCATAGGTAGTCATAAGGCTAAGGCAATGAAATTAGTAAAATAAAAATAAATTAAGCAATTAGTTGCTGTTAAAGATTTTTGGGGCAAGTAGCAAATTTAAAGCCTTGGATTATGGAGTGAACTCCTTGATTTCTTTAATTCAGGGAGAAATGAAAAGGGGAAAAAAGGGCATATAAGTTGTTAGAGAGATATGAGTCCTTGGATTATTTTATTATAATAGGAAATACAAACTGCACAGTGACTTCTACTGAAAAATCTCTGAACACACTTTTCATCTAGTTTTGGCATTCCATTTTATTAAAAACGTGGCCCACATTCCCCTTCGAATGGATAGTTTTCCCCTTCAGATACTTTGATTATGCATTAGTTTGACCTACTGAAGTTGAGAGACTAATAGAGGTATAAATCTGGCAGCAGAGAAATGAGGTCCAAGTCCATTATTCTTAGTTATGTCCCTGTAAGAAACAGCTGACAAGTCTGTCACTACATCAAATATGTGCTTGCTGGGCACTGAGCTGCAGTAAAGGTTGTGTTTGCAATGTTTTGATGCCAGCCAGCACTTAGAGCCTTTTGGAGAGACAAGCAGGAAGGGAAAGGGAGTTAAACCATCTTGTTCCTGCCAATGAGCCCAACATCTAGCAAAATCTGCCATGGGCTCTTCTCATCAAACATAGCAAGATCCAGATCACACCCAGCATCGAGGTCTCTTAAGTGGTATGTGGGGGATAAGGGAGACTCTACTTCCATCCTTGTAAGAAAATCTATAGCTCAGAGGCTGCAATACAAACTCAGCAGTCACAGAATCACAGAATCACTGGGTTGGAAGAGACCTTCAAGATCACTGAGTCCAACCCGTGCCCTAACTGCTCAACTAAACTATGGCCTCGAGTGCCACATCCAGGCTTTTTTTTAAACACATCCAGGGATGTGACTCTACCACCTCCCTGGGCAGCCATTCCAGAACTTTACCACCCTTTCCATGAAGAACTTCTTCCTGATATCCAACCTATATATCCCTTGACACAGCCTAAGACTGTGTCCCCTCGTTCTGTCAGTGCTGCCTGGAGGAAGAGACCAACCCCACCTGAGCACAGCCACCCTCCAGGGAGTTGTAGAGAGTGATAAGGTCACCCCTGAGCCTCCTCTTCTCCAGGCTGAAAACCCCCAGCTCCCTCAGTCGTTCCTCACAGGGCTTGTGTTCCAACCCCTCCCCAGCCTCGTTGTCTCCTCTGGACACACTCAAGGGTCTCAACGTCCTTCCTAAACTGAGTCCTTCAAGTCCAGTCATTTAGCATGACATGGTCTGGCAAGGATGGTCACTCGTGCTGGGAGAGCCAACCTCTCCCTGCTGTGGCACATGATCAGCAGGCACTGGCCCCCACATTGCAGAGTCCAAAAAGGCTGACAATTATCAGGAATGCTTACAGCAAAGGGCAGGAATACTGGACTTGTGGTGCAATGGCACTCAGAAAACAAACATGGCAGGTTGTTCAAGATGACCACTTCTAGAGGCTACACCAACCTCTTGTTACAGAACAACCAAACTGTAAGCTTTGCAAAGAGGGAAATCAAAGTGGCTGAGGTGATCTGGGGGGTTGACCTACAACAGAGAGACCTGGTCTATGTGGGTTATGGAGAGGGGAGGTCAGGGAAAGCCAGTCTGGTGATGCAGAGTAACTGAAAGCAGATGAGACAGAAAACTGGTTGGGTATTTTCCTTCTCATGAAAGGCTTCTCAGCTGACAAGAGAAGAGAACTGTTAACAATCACACAGCTGGTGTTTCACCTAAATTGCATGAATATGGAAGATGAATGAACACATAAAAGTGTAGATGAAGCAAAAAAAAGGTGAAAATTTCAGAGAAGAGACTCAAAAACATAATGCAAACTATTACCTACATTTCTTCTGTCACAAAAAGCAAAGACAGCTTGATTTACAAGCCTTAGAGTTAAAAGGTCTTGAAGACCTATTGTGTGTTATTCCAGTTGTAAGCTGACCTCATTAGCATCCCAGGGGAGAATTATAATGTGACTAATACCTGTCAAGACATGCTGGGCTCTCAGGGATTTTCATGCACCAATTTAGATGCTTTGGCATTAATTGAAGTTTGCATTGCTTATTCCACGTGGAATCAGCTAAATCCAAAATTACAGAGAGAAAAGGTGGGATCATCAGAATGTGCTTATGTAAATCCACACATACTAAATTTTTCAAGTATTTAGGATTTTAAATAGTACATGATCATTCCAGGTTCTTCTGTTAAAAATCAGTATATTTGATCATAGCTAATGTTTTCACAGTAATTTACTGGATGTTTGAATTTAAGACATCATTAGATGACTGACAGAAAGACTCACAACTACATCTGTCAGACATGGTATCACGGTTGATTAATCCTGCAAATGAGTTAAGTGCCACTGAATTAAAGTGATTTAGTTTCTCATAAGAAGGAATTCTAAAAAACATGTGCTAGCATTGAAATTTTGAAGTCCTTGAACACAGCACAGTCTTCATCCTCATCTCTGTACATATTCAAAAAGAGATTCACCTCATTTAACAAAAGTCAGAACACAATTTGTCTGAAAAACATTTCCAACAATTCCCAATCTACATCAATGCTTACAAGTAAGGACAGCACAGGGAATGTGTGACTGAGGTATCCACTACCATACAATTGAAGTTTCACCAAACAAATAGCTATACAGTACTGGAAATAGCCAAAGTTTCATCAAATACAAAGTCTTGTTCCACAGGAAAACATGTTATCCCAGGCAGTCATGTTTCCACAGCCCTTAGTATCATTATTTGCTCTGCTGAAGTCTATGCCTTTTACTGTAATGCTTAAAAAAAAGGGCAATGCATAGCAGAACAAACATTAAAAACCTGCTATTTATATGATCTGTCAAATTGCTGATTTTGACACAAAAACTACCATTGACTTCAATGTGGCCAGCATTTTATTAGACATTGTGCTCTAGCTATTTTGTTCCCCAGTAAGAGATGTTCATTCATTATGTGTATTGCTTCTATTGGAAATGAAACAGAAATGATGAACATTATACTTAAATCAAAGCAATCTGAAATAAGGCAGGTGTCTAAAAATACCTTAACTACCTACACAGCTGCCAAGAAGTAAAATATTAATTTGGCAAACATAAATGCACACAACTAAAATCAAACAATGCAAAGCAAACAACCATGCCAAGATGAAGTGCCAGGATGGAAAAGACTGAATTAATTTCATATTAACCAAATTAATCTGGTTACAGGTGCAGTGAGGGAGAGGTGTTTAAAGTACTGGAGATCATCTGTAGCTTTATTTACTGTATTTAGGCCATTTTGATTTCACAAAAGAAAGGGCACTAATTGTGAATTCCAGATCTCCTGCACTCTTTCTCTTTGCAAGACTGGCTTATCCAGAGGGCTTGGACAAAGCTCCCCTTCTGAAACCAGTTGAAAGTCCAGGAGTTAAGAGTGGGTTTGTGACTTTCTTTGCCAAAATCACCACTGGACCCAAAAAACTCTCCCTGAAGTCCATCAAATTTTGATGGAGCTTTGTGAGGGAATAGTATTCTCCACATGCACCATCTAATTCAGACTTCCCTGGTGATACACGGGTAACCAAAAATAACTACAGCATGATTTTAATTAAGCTGCATCGAAATGCTGGTGGATATTCAGGATTTCCACACTGGTTAGGGTCTTAAACAATATCAGCTGCTAAATAACTGTTCTCTGAGAAACAGAAAATAAAGGCTTTCAAATGGAAAAATCTTAAAAAATTGTGTGGGCCATTTTCAATGTAAAATGCATTACTTTCATTTTGGGGAAAGGAGAGCTCTTTTCTTCAATTTGTTGAGCTTGGTTTTAAAATTATGTGGTATTCACTACCTCCAGGGGACCATATGTCTGACCCTCTTCTCCCAAGTGCACCATGCACCAGAGTAGGATTTTGTTGCTGCTGGTTTAATTCAGCACATTTTGGATGTCAAATATGTAAAATTAGGTTGAACAGATCCTAAAATGAAAATATTTCACTTTTATTTTCCCATGGACACTTTAATTTTATAAAAAGGCTTACTTGGAGAAACCCTAGAGAGAGGCAACAAGCCAATTCCAAAAGCACCAGCCAGAAGTGATGCAGAAATGTCATCTGCTCTTTCATCCTTGTGCATTTCTCATTTCAACAATCTTAATTTACTTTCCACAGATGATGCCTTAAGTGAAAATTAATACTAGTGCTTTATGATTAAAGTGATTAGCCACCTTGCACTTTTCTCAGTGTGCAACTGATTAAGTGCATTGATTATAGAGAAAAATAAACACTGCAGACAATGAGTGATTGTTAGTTTGCAAAGCAAGTATCTTTGGCACCATCTCACATTGCTTGCACACCAGGCATGCATTTTATTGAAAATTATCCCTTTCAGGTGGTTCTAATATAGAATAAAGCTGGAAACTTTTTGCAGCATACATTGATCTGAAAATAATCTCAGGCCAGTGCAACTACAATGTGTGAGTACCTTTTGATTCTGAAGGAACAGTGTTTTGAGGGTATTTTATAGCCAGTATAAATCAATGCATCCCCCTAGAGAGGCCAACGTCAGCGGAGTGGTACCAACTCCAGCTGCATGGATGGTACCAAGCACCAAGCACCAAGCCCCAGGTCTTGCCAGGCATTCAGGGTCCAGATCTCTCAAAATGGGCTTGGCAAAGCCATTCACATAACAACTTTCAGTGGAAGAAATCCAGTTTTCAGCTGTAAACATAGCTCTGTGACACGGATCATCTCCCCTTAAGGCAATCACACCTCCCTCACTAATCACAGCCTCCTTTGCAGTAAAAGCCTCTTTCTGTGCCCTCTGGCCATATGAAATAATCCAGAGGAGAAACAGCCTTTAAATTCTTTTTGCTGTTCCCTCTTTCTGATTGAGCTGAAAGCTAGAGATTACAATTACAGAAAATTTTTACCTTTCATTAAACAGGAAGACCCTGACATCTCCTTTACACAGGCTTCTCTCTCTCATTGGCAGTGCTCATGTCAAGCAGCAATAAGGTACAGAGCAGAGGAACTGTACAGTCATCTTATTTAGACTTTAATACAATGACATGTACTTTTACTAACAGTCACTGCTGGGAGCAGGGCAGGACTGTTTGTAGGAGCCCATTATGTTTTCCATGATTTGAAGCATTTTCTGTATGTGACTAATTCAGGACATCCCTCCAGGTACACTGAGAACCTTATATGCCTGGCTGATATGATCAGATAAGGCATCATCTCTTTTTCAGCCTTTAATTATGTTCTGAGGGAAAAAAAAAAAAAGAGAGAGATTGCACAGAACATAGAAATGAGCCCAGAAGCTGATCCTACACGGAATAACAGAAAAAAATAGCCACGTCTGAAAGAGAGAACTTCATTATTTTCCCAGTAACTTCTAATTTTTGCCAGTGAAACTTTGTTGTCATGCATGTCCTGAGTAATCATATTCTAAATGCTAAAATCAGCCCCCAAGCTGCCAGAAGCCACCTGAGCAGCATAAACAGCCCAACAGAAGGCCACCAGTTTTGACTGCTAAGGCATTAGTCAGCCTCACATTTAATCACTTGATCCATCCTGGCAGGAGAGAGGCTTCATTCTGTCTCAGCAACTTCTTGAAGCAGATTGTGGCAGAAATTCCATCAACAGCCTTCATCCATCAGTGTTCTAACTGGATTTTCAGAGCTAGCAGAAGGATGTATTGTGAATTTAACCAAGGATTTGGTTGATAATTTTTAGGTTTTATGCTAGCGTTTATTTTAGAAAACCTACTAGCAAGAACCCAACTGCAAAGCAACACCAAAAAACCCAAAAGAAACCAACCAAGCTCAAATCTAATTAGTGATGTGCTGAAACAAGTTTATTGTGTTCTTTATTTTTTGATAATAATTTTTTTAACATTCCAATCAAAAATAGATGCTAGCAATGACGTCAGTACATAGAGTTTGTCCATAAAATATCTTTAATGTTATCAGGAGCACAGGTTTATTGAAATGAAGTGTCTCGTGCATGTACTGAATAACCCTTTGAAACGCAATAGGAAATGGAGTGTAACTGTCTCAGGGTCTTTTGAAAATCATGCCATGGGAATCAGATCTCATAAAGCTGCCTGAAATCATTCTCTGACACTGGGCCAGTATGAACCTGACTCTCTGTGGTTTGTGTTTACGATCCCTGAGGATTCCCTGGGTTCATATTAAATGCAGAGACACTGGGAGCTTTTCAATGTCTTCAGAGTTTCCAGCAAATTTTGCTCTTGGAAGGGTAACATTTTTCTCTCCACCACTTATATGTGGACTCCACTGGACTCAGGGAAAAAAACAGCTGGGATTTCGGGGTAGGAGAGTGGCGAGGGGACACCAAGGCCAAAGCTGTGTGGATCAACAAATGTCAGTGGAGCTTTGTCAGCTCTACAAAATCCCACAACTAGGCTCCAGAGATTTTTCGTGGAGATACTGACGGTTTGTACTGGTAAATCATTGCAATCAGGCTCATGGCTGCCAGAACAGTTTGCTGGTCCTTTTTGGGGTGTGCAGGGAGGCCAAATCATACTCAGAAATTCATGGTAATGAAGGAAAAACAGACTTTCTAAAAGTGAGAAGATCCTTCCTGGTGTTGCTAAGCTTTGCTGCACATATTGCAGTATGAAATTTATTGCCTGTACTATTTCTTATTCCTTTTGTGGTGCAAAGATTATTCAATGATGTTTTTGTTCCTCTAGCAAACAATGGCAAATGCAGCTCAGAACAGAAGTGGAACATTTTCCTGCTTCACTGCTTACGTGATAAGATAATTATTCCAAAAATATGCTCCCACTCTCAGCAAGGCAGGGGGAGCCGTTATGGCTGAAGACAAGTTACCAAAAGTTATGAGAGAGAGACACTGCTCTGTGTTTGGAGATGCTGACAAAATGGAGAGAAGATAGGTAAGACCATCTGCTGTTCACATCTGAGTGAGAAATGGTAGATGACAGAAACTTTGACTGACCCCGAGGTAAATCCAAAAAGTCTTCCCTCATTCCTTACATGAGGCCTCTCACTGCAGGAGGGGAGGGGAGGGGAG
>VXBQ01004657.1:21488-40315 GCA_013400175.1 Phainopepla nitens
AGAGACGAGGCAAATTCTCCCGGGGCTGCGGCAGCCGCCGTCTGTGAGAACCCCGGGGAAACGGAGGGGACCGGCTGGGCACGGCCCGGGGCTCGCCCGCAGGAGCTGCCCGGGGATTTGGGGTGCCCGAAGGCAGCCTGGGGGACGCGGGACACCGTGAGAGCCGGAGGCAGAGAGCACCCGGTGACAGCGGGCACTGGGTGCGGCCCGGAGGTGGGGCGGGACACCGCGGGAGCCGAGGGCTCGGTGCCCGGGGAGGTGCCGGGTTTGGGTGCAGCAGGCGGTCCTGGGGCGGGAGATGCGCACACACGCCGGGCGCTGCTCCCTGCGCGGCGGCGGCTGCGGAGCCCTCGGACATCGCTCCCGGCCCCCGCCGACAACGAAAGCCGCTCCCCGGCAGGTGCGGAGCGCAGCTGAGGGTGCCGGGACACGTAGTCCGTCCCGCCGCGCCCGGGGATGCCGCTGCTCCCTGGGGACCCCGCAAGCTCCTCCGGTTGCTCTGGTCCAGGTGTCCCCTGGTCCCACACCCTCCCCAAAATCCCGGACATGCCCCCTGGCAACTCTGCCGCAGTGGGACTGGGGATCTCGGGATGTGCATTCCTGCCCCAACGTGTGCGGGGGGGCACATTCCTGGCCATGGCTCCAGGATGGCTGCGGGACCCGATACCCCCTAGGGCAGATGTTCTGGGGCATCTCCAGACCCGCTGGCACTTTGGGGACAGGCAGATGTGACAGCAGGAACACCCCTGTGACCCGCAGCAGGGCTGACTGGGAGCCACAAGGTGGGGTCCAGGCTCAGCACAGCCCCATCCAAGGCACACAGGCCTAGCACTGATTGTCTCCTGCTCTGGCAGCAGCTGCAGCAGGCCGAGGGCTGTCTGGCCCCCAGCCTCATCCCATGAGCCACCCCAGCCCCACTGCCCTCGGCAAGTGCCCCGGGCTCTGCTGGGACTGCCCGGAACGCAGCTGTTGTTTTGCTCTCGCTGGTGCTGGCACGGGCTGTGGCAGGAAGCAGATCCATTTCCGTTTCCCTGAGCACTGGGCTTGGCTGTGGCCACGGCGCTGACCTCAGGCAGGATGTTCCCCCCAGTCCCACTTCCCAGACCAGCTCCTGCTGCTTTGTCCCCACCTGCTCCTGTCCCCAGCACGGCACATGAACCTCGGTATCCTGCCATGCTCTGTGGCAGCCTGGGCCCAGTCCAGGCAAAGCAGGTGCCAAGCATGGGAATGAGTTCCCCAGGATCACTCTGCCCCACAGAGGGACTCGCTGTGGGCTCACAGGGGGCGAGGCTGTGCCCTCCCCTGGCTGCCCCCAGGGACCGTCCCCAGCCGACAGAAGAACAGGCTCAGGGCAGCACAGGGCTGCAGGGGTTATTTTATTCTTTGCTTTGGTCTATACAAAAACAACTTACAGAAATAATAAAATCTTCCATTCCTGACCCACACTCCAGTAACTGTCCATCCCTTTCCAGCCGGAGTGTTAAACCACCATCAGATCTAAAGCCTCTTTTAAAAAATGCGTTAGGTAAGGGAGGAGGGGACAGAAAAACACCACTCACCAAAGAGAAGGGAAATGGGTTAAAATGTGCAACAAAGATCGGTACAAGGACACAGTTCCTAATGCTGGAGTCACTCCTCTATGGGGACTGGCAGGACAGGGACACGAAGTCAGCTCCCAGCAGCTGATGGGAAAGAATTAAACCTCAGACACCCTGAAGGTCCTGGGACATGGATCTTTGCTTTCAGCAAACTCTGGATTGGCCTGATGCAGTTGGAGTTCGCAGGAAGCAAAGGGTTTTTCCATGTGAGATTCCTCTCCTAGAACACTAACACGCAGAACAAATCGTGGGGAAGTTAGAAAGCACAAACTTAAAAGACGGCAAAAGCCGTTGGCACCATATTAAAAATAAAAAAGAAATATATATTCATAGAAAAGACTATTTTGCCAATGAAAGATCACTAACGGTGCAAGGTTT
Source organism: Phainopepla nitens (assembly GCA_013400175.1). Classification (NCBI taxonomy): domain Eukaryota; kingdom Metazoa; phylum Chordata; class Aves; order Passeriformes; family Bombycillidae; genus Phainopepla; species Phainopepla nitens. The sequence continues at coordinate 23,465 of VXBQ01004657.1, forward strand.
GTGTTTTAAAGCTTCAGAAACAGTATCTTGGATGCTGGATGTGGCAGTAGGTGCTCGAAGCAGTCCCAGGAGGAAGGACCTTCTCCACAGACCCACAGCGAAGAAAACAAATCGAAAAATAAAACCTCTCGTGGGAATGGAAAAGTTTTGTCTTCTCAGGCACTTCTGTCTCCCAAGTCCTTCTCGCGAATGCTCAGCTCTGGGGCCACCCTCTTCTGCATGGAGAGAACACCTGCAGTGGCAGAGAACTCCTGTCATCCACCAAGGGCGGATCTGGGAGGAGACCAGAGCGCGGGAGCCCACAGGTGACGGGGACATGGCAGTGCCAGGGACCCCGTGGTGGCACCAGGGACCTGTCAGCATGAGAGGTGCCATCAGCCAGCCCTGCCTCCCCTGGCCACCCGTCCTGCCACGGGCTGAGCCACGTCCCAGGTGTGCTGGCAGGTACCTGGTGTGGGGCTGCGGGCGGGTTAGGCGAGCATGTGGTCAGCGAAGGGCGCTCGGACGCCGTCGCTGTAGGCATCCATGGGGTAGTCCCCGTCCATGTCCATGTGCATGTCCATGGGGTCCAGGGGGATGTCACCCGAGTACATGGGGCGGTAACCAGGGTCCAGCTCTGCAGGGAAGGGACGTGGCAACATCAGCTCCCATCAGGCAATGACTTCTCCAGATCTCAGCCACCTCCCTGTCCCCCCACCAAGGGCAGCGTGGGACACATGGTGCTGTGAAAGGGCCCCACCATCCCCTTGACCAAGAGCACCAGCTGTGTGTGCTCCCTGGGAGCTGAGCATCCCACTGTGCACCCCCAATCCCCAGCAGACTGGGCTGGCACATGACTGACAGCCACCTGAAAAAGGTTTTAAAACCAGCCTGGCTTGATGACATGAGGCAACTGCCCCCCCAGAACCCAGCCCATGGGAACCCTGCAAGGAGGGCTGGTGCCATACTCACCATCTGAGTAGGGCTCATTGATGGGGATCATGCTCTGAGCCTACGAAAGAAGGTGGCACAATTGAAGGAATTCATGTTCACGATGTTCAGGGGCTGTGTGGTGGCAAGCCCTGTCCCAGGTGGTGCCATGACCCAGGAGCTGAGACCACAGCTCATCTGCCTCCCACCTCCCACTGTTTGACAGTCGCTGCTGTCTGAGCACTGGCTGGAGGTTTTGGCAACAGCTTTTGGAAGCAGGACAGGGCCATCCCCTGACACCTCTATTCCCCCAGGGAGAAGATCTGGTTGGGATGCTCACCGCTTCCCAGGCTGCCGGGTCATGCTTGAAAAGGGAGTTGGTGAGCTCCACGGAGACACGTTTCCTGTAGTCAGGGTTCTTGTCCTCCGAGATGCGGAAGAGCACGGCGGCCGCATAGGTGGCTGTAGGGATGGCCAGCAGCCTCAGCTCCTGCTGCCACGCAGCACCAGAGCCCCAGGAGTCCCAGCTGGGACAGTGCCAGGAGAGTCCCCAGCACAGCCCCCAGCACGGCAGCGCTCACCTGTCCCCTCATTCCGGGAGTGCAGCAGCTCCATCAGGGGAGCCGAGGCCCCCTCGGCGTCGATGGCATCTGCTGCCTCCTTGTCCTGGGCCAGCTCGCACAGCACGCCGGCTGCCACGCGCTGGATGTTCTCCACCGGCGAGTACAGGAGCTGTCAGGAGACATCAGCAGCCGTGTGAAGCAGCCAGTAGGGAGCCCCTGTGCTCAGGCATGTCCTGATGCATGGGGCCACCAGCCCAGGGCTGCAGCTCCCCGTGCAGGAGGGCAGGAGGTGGCCCAGTGCAGCCCCAGTGTCCTCACAGCCCTGACCTGCACGAAGAGAGGGATGGTGTTGAGGCGGAAGATCTCCATGCGATTCATGGGGTCCCGGGCCAGGATGTGCAGTGCCCCTGTGCAACCCTCCACAATCTCCTCCATCTTCACTCCATCCTGCCAGGGAACAAGAGCTCAGCCAGGGCCCTCACACACCAGGGCACGGCCACCTTGAGTGTGGGCACAGGGTACCCCCAGGGCCAGGGTAGGTTTTGGGGTGCCAGGCTGTGCTGGGAGCAGGGCAAAGGGGTGGGGGCTCACTGTGTAGGGCTGCTGTGTGCCGGCGGCCGCGTGTCGCTGGGCGTCCTGGTGAGCCTTGACCAGCAGCTGGACCAGGCGGGGGATGACGGCGGCCTCCTGCAGCGGGGCGTGGTTGGCCGGACACAGGGCCAGGTTGCGGATCAGGCCTATGGTAGCCTGGAGGAGAGGAGGAGGAAGGAGCGATTTGTCTCTTGTGTTCCCCTCCTCATCTGTCCCAGCCCATCTCCTCTGTGGTGCATGCTCACTCAGCTTCCCCCTGCCCTGGATACATCCTCTCCCCAAGCTGAGCTTCAATTTCAACGAGCAGCAGGCACGAGCCACTTCCTTATCAGCTGCTGCCAAGGCCATGACCCAACAGGATCAGGGCTGTGGCAGCAGCAGCCACCATCACTCTGTGCACAGCACCAGCTGCTGACCCCCTCAGCAGCCCATCCCACCACAGAACAGCAGGCAGGGGCTCGCTCCAGCCTAGGCACCAGCCTCCTCACGCCCCCAACACCCCTCTGGCCCCTTACCTTAACCAGTGGCCACTGGTTGGGCTGGTTGAGGAGCTTGACGATGGCGGGGATGCCGTAGTTGAGCCGCACTGAGTTCTGCGCCATCTCGGCCTCGGGGTGCCGGCTGGTGAGGTGCCGCAGGGCGCAGACGGCCGGCTCGGTGATGTCCTCCTTGTCACCCGCCCGCAGAATGGTGTGGATCAGGGCCTCCACCCCGTTTGACTGCGTCACCAGTGTCTTGTTCTTGCTGTTGTTGCAGGTCAGGTTGGAAAGAGTGCCAGTGGCACAGGTCAGCACGTTCACATCATCAGAGCTCAGCTGGTTCACCAGGATCTTGAGGACGCCATCCAAGCCCTCCTGCAGGAGTAGGGAATGGGAGGTGGGAGCAGCACACACAGCCAGACCCAAGTTCCAGCCCCATATCTGGCCCCATATGCCCCCAGCAGGCAGGGATAGGGGGGCTGCAGTGTTCCTGACTCCCACACAGCTCCTTTTCCATCCCCCACAGCTGGAGCGGCTCCTTCACGGTGAGCCTCAGCCACTCTAACGTGCAGTTTCACTCAGAGTTTAATGTCTCCTGCTGGAATCACACTTCTGATGCCCCTTTCAGCACTCCCCACAGTGATGGAGTGATCTCAGTCCTGGCTGTGCTGGCCAGCAGCCAGCAGCGGGACAGGAAGGAGTTAAAGTACCATGACCACATCCTCCTTCAACCCTTCAGTCATCAGAGCCAGGGATGGTTCCATGACAGCCAAAATAGTTTCCAGGCTGCATCAGAGCTAATCCACATGGAGCAGCCTGAGCAGATGGGAAAACTCATCAGGAGGCAGCAAAGGGCTGGGAGAGCAGACCCAGAGCAGGGCTGGAGTCACCTCTGCACCGGCTGCGGGGCCCAACAACCTTGGCAGCAGCTCTGCTGGCAGCTCCCCCAGGAGCCGGGCAGGCAGCCAGCCCAGGACAGGCTGACGGGGCTCCCGAGCCAGAGCAAACTCTGGGGGCACCTGCTGAGTGACCCCGCTGGCCTCGGCCCCACGCTGGGGACATGCAGGAGTGCTGGCAGCCAGCTGGCACAGGCAGGGCCACAGGCAGTGAGCAGCACCCTGGGATGCAGGGCAAGCCATGCTGCAGGGTAATTTGGGCACAGCAGGGCATCCCCTCACCCCACCAGGCACAAGTGCTGCTGCAGCTCATGGAACAGGGAATGTGAGGCTTTGGACTCAGCCTGGCATGAGCTGCCCAGCACCTGGCATGGACACGGCTCCAAAACGTGGCACTGAACACAACCAGGGGCCCTGCAGACTCACCTGTTTGGTTGCCACGTCAGAAAGGTTCCTCAGGGTCCACAGGCAGTTCTGGACCAGCCTGGGGCTGGAGCTGGTCAGGTGCTTGCCCAGTGCCTGCATGCCACCTGCAGGGAAGGGGACAGTCCTGTGAGCACCCCTGGCCATCCCAGCAGGAGGAGGAGTGAGCGGCAGCAGGGCTGCGTGGGCTGGGCATCGGCCGATGCTCCTGTACAGAGAGCAGCCTCATGGCTCAGCAGAGGCCAAAGGTGGTGTGTAAAGAGCTCTCAGACAGTCAGGATGGATCCTGCCCACACACAGTGCCAGGGGCGTGCCTAAGGAGCCTTCAGAGCAGGAATCCAGGCCACACAGGTGGCTTCACTTGGCTGTGCAGACCCCTGCCCGCTCCACAGACATGCAGGAGGACACATCCTCAGCCACATCACCCTGACACCACCATTCATCCTCCTCCTGTAGCCCTGCCCCAGCCTCTCTTACCAGCCTCAACGATGGCAGGTTTGTTGCTGGGACACACTGACAGCACCTTGAGCACACGGCTCGTGGTCCAGAGCAGTTTCTCGTAGTTGTAGCTGCGCATGATCTGCACCAGGGCTTGGGGTCCTCCGTTGGCCAAAATAATCAACTGCAAGACAGAATCCCAGAATGGTTTGGGTTGGAAGGGACCTTAAAGACTATCCAGTTCCACCCTCCACCACAGGCAGCAGCACACTCCACCAGATGAGGTGGCTCCAAGCCCTGCCCAACCTGATCTTGAACACTTCCAGGCATGGGTCATCAGGAATGGAGGGTTGGGGTGTGGCAGCCCTGGGCTGCTGGGAGCCCCCTCTCCAGATTCCCCAGCTCATGCCAGGACACAAGCCAGGCAGGAGCTCCAACCCCTTAGCATGCAGGAATGCTCTGGTCATGTCACCAGAGATGCACGAGATGGTGGAGTCTCCACCACTGCCTCCTGCACATTTGTGAAGTACAAAGTTGGGCAATCACCCCCCTCCTGCCTTTCCCACATCTCTGTCAGTCTGGGATCCCCATCCCACCTTGCTCTCCTGGTTCCCATAGGCCAGAAGCTGGAGGCAGTCAGTGGTGATGGCCAAGAACTTGGGGTTGTTCTTGTTCAGCAGGGGAACCATCTTCTGCAGCCCGTCAGCCAAACGCACGGCCATCTTGGCTCCCTCCTGGTACAGCAGCAGGTTGTGCAGGGTGGTGATGGCGTAGAAGAGAACCGACTCGACGGGCGAGCTGCAGGCGGGCAGCACACACCACGTCAGTGCAGGAACTGCAGCAGGCTGCAGCAGAGCCCCCAGGGCTGCCCCGAGCCCAGCACCCACCAGCACCCCTCAGCATGGCCCCAGGGAAGGGACCCCTCAGAGCCTGAACCCCATCTCTGTGGCCAGGGCAGTGTGGGTGAGGCAGCCGCTCCCCTGCTCCTGCCCCCATGCAGGCTCCATACACAGCAAACCCCAGCGGTTTCCACAGGTTCACAGTCTCCAAATCCCTTGTTTTTGTGAGCAGGAAACCACACTGAGGGCAGCAGGAACTCTCCCTTCCTCTGCCCCCAGCCCAGGAGGGGCTGCCAGGCTCTGCCATCTCCCTGGAGTCCCCACCACCACTGTGTACCTCAGCATCCTGACCAGGGCCGGGATGCCACCGGACTTGAAGATGGAGAGCAGGCCCTCGCGGTGGTGCGAGAGGTTGTGCAGGATGCTGGTGGTGCAGCGGGCGGTGTCCAGGTCGCTGGTGCTCTGCATGGTGCGCACCACGGCTGCCACGATCTGCGGCGACTGCATCAGCGCGCGGCGCGACGCCTCCTTCTTGGAGAGCTGGTTGACGATCATGGCTGCCTTGCTGACAACCACCTGCAGGGAGAGGAGCCGGCGTGTGGGAAGGAGTCCCGCAGCAAGGACAGCATGTGAGGTGACGTGGCTGGGCAGAGGGGGGCTCAGTTCTGGTGCAGGGTGGAGGCAACCAGGAGTTTGGGCAAGAGGAAGGAGGCAGACACGGCCACAGAGCCCCACAGGGACAGGAGCCTATCTATGCAGCAGCTGAAAGCCCAGAGATACATACAGCAAACATAGTTCCTTACCGGGTCCTCATCGTTGAGCAGCTTGGTGAGCTCTGGGATGGCACGTGTGGCCAGCTCGGCGTCATCTTGGTAGTTGATAAGGTGCACAATGGCTGACTTCAGCATCTGGGAGGGCTCTGCCAGGCGCTGCACGTTGGTCTGCTGCCCCTCCAGCTGGGTGGTGATGAGAAGCGAGCGGTCCTCCACCGTCTCGGGGTACATGGCGGCCCGGACGCGCTGGGCACGGGTCATGGCCAGCTGAGCCTCCATGTCCGCTGCAGGAGGGGACAGGGAGGCAGCGTAAGGCTCTCTCCAAGGAGCGCTCCCAGCCCTGCTTCCCAATCCCAACGAGATGAGCAAGAGCTTAGTGCAGTGACACCGGCCACGTCAGCAGTCCCGGCACACTCTGCACAGAGCTGCAGCTTCAAAGCGTAAACAGATCCGGCAACACAGAGATAAGACAACACTCAATTAGGCAGCATGATGAGGCAGTTGTCACACAAGGCCCATTAATTAAAAAATTAAGGATATTTGCAACTTGGGACTAGCTGGCACTGGAAAAAAGGAGAACACTGAGGCCTCATCCATCGAGGATGCTGAGGTGTGATACTGCGCTAGCCACCCATGGTCCCCACTTCTGCAGCACAAGGACATCACAGGGTCCCGTGGGGGGCTCTGATCCCCAGGGGAGCTGGCAAATAAACCTTCCAGGGCCCACTGCTGACAGGGAACTGCAGAGAAACAGAGCAAACCAGCCCCCTTTGAGGGGATAAAGCTGGGGAAAGCATCTCCTTCACTCCAGGCTGCGGCTCCGCGTCATCCTCGCGTCAGCGGGAGAAGCCGTGGCAGTGGTGCAGTGTTATGGCACACACTGGCAGCTCTGGCAGCTACACTGGGACAGGTTTCCCAGCAGGCAAACAGGCAGTAGAGCAGGTGGCAGATCTGTGGGCCGGGATCAGCTGTTCCCATCTCAAGGCAACCCGCTGGCACACTCGGATGTGTGCGCAGCTCAGCGCCAGCGCCGGCTGACCACGCGCCACCCCCGCACCAGAGCCTCTCAGCGCCGGGGAGGACAGGAGGGAGCATATTTTAGGCAGCAACAACTCCTGGGTGTGGAAGCCAGCATGGAGGAGTGCCCAGAAACAGCATGGCTACGGGGGAGGAAGAGGAAGGCAGGAGCTGAGCAGCTGAGCCTGCGGATGTGCCGGGCCCCACCTTACAGCCCCTTACCTTGCGCTTGGCTCTGGCCCTGGTTCCCTCCCTGGCAGTAACTCGTGGTGGTGGTCTTCTTGATGGTGTACTGCTTCCCATACACCTCGTCCTCATCCCCAAGGCACTTGCTGCTGACCGAGGGCACCTGCGTGTTGACTCCGGAGTGGATTCCGGAGTCGTAGGTGTAGGTCTGCTGCCACTCCGTCACCTTGATCGGCTGCTCCATCATGTTCATCACCTCCATGGCTGCTCTGCGGGGTGGGGAGGGGACAGGTTATGCCTCCAGGACAGCCCAGGTCGCCACAGGACCCTCCTGCCCCTGAACAGCACGGCAGCCCCCCGTGCAGCAGCCCAGGAGCAGATGGAGCCGATCCCTATCTGCCCTCCTCCCCCACTGGAGATGAAAGGCGGCACCGGGATGACGAACCCAAAGCTCAGCACTTTGCTGCTCGTGTTCAGACATGAACCGCGGCTGCGTCTCACAGCACTGTGTCTCACAACACCGTGCCTCACCAGGACCAAGGTGTGGGCAGGCTCTGCCCGGCACAGTGGGACACCACAAGCTCCAGGGTCCCCCGGCTGCCCATGAGCTTTTTTAAGACCCCTTTCCAGAGACAGGACCTGCAAAGAGCTGGGGACATGCCAGGAGCTCTAAGCTCCATATGGCTAGAGCTCCCAGCATAAAATGAACCTTTTTAGAAGCTTCCTGGGACACTCCTAAAGCACCTAAAAATAAGCAGGCAAAGCCACTGGCTCAGCTCCCCCACGGGTGCTGAGCACCACAGGCACCCACGGTGTGGTCCAGGGCTGGGCACTCCCCACCCAGTGCCGGGACAGGGCAGCCCAGCACATCCCAACACTCAGGACAAACCAGCCAAGGTTGCTGGAAGCAGGCCTGGGATTTCCTTGTCTTTAATTTGGGGATACAGGGGGAGGGACGATGGCTCATGGATTAATGCCTGAGCTCACTCAGTGCTGTGAGTCACCAGCCCTGCATCCAGGCCCCCGGCACGGCCGGGAGGGATGGAGGCAGGCGGGGAGGGAGGGCTGGAGGCAGGCAGGGAGGGAGGGACGGAGACAGCACCCGCCCAGCCCTCCGCTGACCCATCACCCAGGATTCCTATCCCTTCCCGGCCGCGCAGGAGTGGAATGAGTCAGAGTTTCAGAGGTGATAAGCACCGAAGGGAGCAGCTGCCGCCCGGCATACCTGGGCGCAGCAGCACCCACTTCCAAACATCCTAATTACCACCTGCACCGGCCCCGATTCCTGCGCCCCTGGCCCCGCTCCAGCCGCCAGCACAGCGCGGGACCCGCAGGGACCAGCCGGGCTGGAGCGGCAGCCTCGGGCCCCAGCACCCTCGTGGGGGAGCGAGGAGAAGGCGCTGAGCCCCCCGCCAGGCCGGCGGCTGAGTCAGGGCGTCGGGTGGTGGCCGAGGACGCGGCTCCGTGGGGCGTCCCGGCGGGGCACGGCGCGCACGGGCTTGGCGCGGCTCGTCCCACCGCTGCCGGCTGTTCCCAAGGAGCGGCCGAGCCCTCGCCAGCTGCACAGGCCGGCGCTCGCAGAGAGGAATCTCAAGCCTTCACGGAGCAGCGGCCAGATGGGAAACAGGAGCCCTCAACGCTTGTCCCCCCGGCTGGGAGCATCCTGCAAGCCCCGCGTCCAGCCCCAGCCCCAGCCGCCTTCCCGGAGCTGCGGCAGGGCGCTGCTCCTGCCAATCCAATATTTTTTGAGCTGTCAGGCAGCACTGGCAGGCTCAGAGCAGCTGTAATGGGCTGTGCATAATGCACGCTGGTCAGGCAGTGGAGGGACCCGCTAATGGAGGGCGGTGGAGGCAGAGCCTTCCCACGGCGGGCAGGAGCTGGGATGTCTGATCAGTGGGGCAGGACAGCGTGTGACACATGGCGCCAGGGGCGAGAGGACAGGCAGCTCTGCTCCCCACCCCGCGTCACAGCAGGGATGGGCCGTGAGAGCCCCGGTGTGGAGCTGGGAGTGCCCTGTGCTGCACACTCCCACCCGAGCGCTGCTCACGGGTGTTTGGGAGCACAAGTCCTTCAGCTGGGTCATGCTGGCCAAGACGGCAGTCTCCAAATTGTGCTGGGAAACTCGAGAGAAGCAACAATCACGCCTTAGGAAGTGTGGAAGCAGTAGGCAGCAGAGCACTCTGTGGCACTGGCAGGGCACATCACCATGGTGCAGGAGCACCCATCGAACCTGCAGAGCCCCGGCAGCAGGGCCCCAACACCCCAGGCAAACACTGGAAAGCTGCCCTGGACAAGGTGGGCAGCAAGGGGCAGAGAGAGCTGAGGGCAGAAAAGTTCACATGCCCAGGACCAGGGCAGCAGCGAGACAGATCTGGCAGGGGCTGATGCTGCTGCACCACTGTTGAGCAGTGATATCCACTCCACAATTTACAGGCATCAGACAGGCACTTAATTTTCCAAACCTCCGGGAGCTGGACTCAGACACCGTACAGAGCCCTGCATTATGCATGAGCCACCCCTTCCGTCTGCACCGCAGCACCCAGGGACATCAAAAGCCAGCACAGCTCCTCGAGCTCAGACACGAGCCCCAGACGAGCTCCAAGCAGGAGAGCGGGACTAGCAGCCCCACAAAAGAGACACAGGCACCTGTCCTGCCCCTGAGCATCCCCCTAACAGTGTTTGCTCATCGCCACAGGGGCCAGCGAGGCCAACAGCACCCGAGGTGACAGGCCCAGCAGAACAAATGTCAGACGCTCCTACGGTGAGCAGTGACATTTTCTGAGCCCTGTGTCAAGCGTGCCCTGCTCATCACTCGGTGAGGGGCAGACACTGACACAAGCTTCTCCCCCATTCTCCACAGCCTGGCTCTGTCCTCAGGTGTCCTCTCTCCTCCTCAGCAGGATCAGTGGGAGAGGGGCACCAGGGTGCTGGTTACACCCGGGTTCACCTCATCAGGAGCCATTTCCTGGTAATGTTTCTAGGGAAGTGCTGTAGCAGGGAAGGACGCTCATGAAGGAGGGAGAAGCAGGGTGTTATTTGGGGCACATCTGAAAATATCCACACTGGAGGGTCAGCCACGAGCAGGAGGCATGTCTGGGTGGGCTCCAGCCCTCCCACATCAGGCCTGTGGGCAGGACGATTGCTGCTGAGCCCAGCCCTTACCTCCCCCCACCAGGCTGGCAGAGCAGGACAGGGAGAACAGTGAGAGCAGAACAGTGCCACCAGGCCTCACCTGAGCCCCACTCCACACAAGCCTAGACCCCAGGGGAACAGGACTTGCTCCTGGGGACAGTGAGGCAGATGTAGGGGACTGCTCAGAGTGGACAGCAAGTTTGGGGAGAACCTCCAGCCTGCTTCTGCACCACAATGGGGAAGGGGCCAAGACACCTGAGGGGCTTCAGTCCTGGGATGCAGAACAGGCAGGGTCTTTAGTTGCTAAGCAGGGCACTGCCAGGAAAAGGTTAATCCCTCTCCCACCACTTCCCTCAGCCAGGAAGGCAGAGGAAGCTCCCGCGGCTCTCGGGCACCGGCCAGCAGCTCATCCGCCCCCGGAGCCATTTGATCAACGTCCAAGCAGCACCGGCCCCCCGGGACACCGTCTGCGGAGGAAGTCTCTGGCAAACACGCAGCCCCAAGCCTGACTAGCCCTTCTCACCAGCTGCTGTGAAGCCTTCAGCCTCACCAGGCAGGACACAGCCAGCACACAGGGCTGAGCTGCCCACAACAGCAGCAGGAAAGCAGTGAGTGCTGCTTCATGCAGAAATATCTGATGGTCAGGGGCTTCTTGGGGAGCAGCAGTCCCTGTGGTGAGAAGCTCTGATCCCCAGTATGGGACCACCCCAACGGGAGCAGGTTTGGGGCACAGGGCACCCTCACAAGCCCCAGGCAGGGGCTGCATCAGACCAGGCACAGCATTGCAGGGTCACCGGGTGTGTGAGAGGCAGCCTGAGCTCATCACACAGGTCCAGCCTGCCCTCACCCCAGCATGGAGCAGTGGGTACCAGCAGGGGGCTGCCAGGGCCCCCAGCCTCACTCACATCCTCCAGGAGCAAAGAGCAGCAGTGCAGGGGGGGCCCTCATGCAGCCACAGCAAGTGAGGGGCTGAGCTCGGTGGTGGGAGCGTGCGAGCGGCTGCAATTACAGTCGCCAAGGCTTTTAAGGAAAGGGAAGAGGCAGTTAAGGCAATTCAATAAATGCAGCACAAGAAAAGGCTCTATTTTAGAAGCACTTACGCTACACACAAGCCATCTCCGGTCCCCCCCTTCCTGGAGCAGCCGGGGATTAGCAACTGCCCGCTCAGACAGCCCTGGCTGCCCCAGAACTGAGTCTTCTCACAGACAAGGGCACCCAAAGCCCTGGGCACTCTGGAGAGCTGCACCTCAAAGTGCCCCAACACCCACAGCCCCTGCCTGAAGGTGCTCTGAAGTGACACCAAGGGCTGACAAAGCTGGGGCAGCTGCTAACGAAGGCCCCGCAGACACTGTACAAAAGCTTCAATGGTTTTGAAGAGGATCCTCAGGAACACACAGCGGGAGCAGGCAGAGAAAGGAGCTTGTCAAGACCTCACCAGCATCAATGGGAAGCGTTCGAGTCAGATCCCGGCACCAGGAGCCCTTTCAATGGGGCTTTACAGGGAAGATGAGTGCAAGAATTCAAAGGGGAACGAGAGCAGCTTGAAGTTTAATGAGGAGGAGACAGCGGCAGGGGATCAGCCTCTCGTTAGAGCAGCCAAAACCACCGGCCTGGCCTTGCACACAAAGGAGCCCATAGCCTTTGTGTACAGATGTACCCAGATCCAGAATGGCTCTTGGCTGCCCCATGAGCTCTGACAACTGTGGGGCACTAAGGAAAGGCAGTGGGGTGCTGGAGCTTCAGATCCAGGTTCATTCACTGCAGAGAGCTCTAAATCTTTTTTGTATTTCAGCTACCATGATGTTGTTACATTTGAGCTGCTGAATGCCTCACGCAAAGCTCCAGCTCCTCTTGCTGGGGATGCTGCATCCCCCAGAGCACCAGAGCAGGCTCTGGCAGCAGAGCAGCCCCAGAACACAGCAACTCTGCCACGACCTGCTGCACTCAGCTGATGCTCTCCATCAACCCAGACCATGTCCCCAAAACGCCTTGCCTGCACCTGAATTAACAGCTCCTGACAGCTCCAGCACATGGCAGGCCCAGGCTGTGATGTTTTGGCACTTCACATCACAAACCGACACAGTATTATCCATCAAGTGCTCTCCTGCTGCAAGCACACACACAGCACTGAGCATGACACCCACCCCACGCGCCTGTGCAGGGCCCACAGCAGGACCCTCAGCCCAGGCAAGGCTTTCCCAGGGACATTCACCTGTCAAAGACCCAATGTGGGGTCTCTGGCAGCACATCCCCCTCCCTACATCCCTAGGTGTTGGCACAGACACCTCCACCTGCAGCGGCACCAGGATCAGAAGGACCCACATGGGCTCATCTCCTCCTCATAGTTTGCTGATCTCATTAGAATCATGTCTGGGAAAGATGGGGAATTTGCCACTCGTCCATGAAAAGGAGAACTGGCATGGTGAGATTAATCACAATTACTCCATCTGGATTAAAAAAAAAAAAAATCGAAAATCATTATTTTGTTTCAATGAGCACAAAGAACAAGCTGTTCTTTAAGAACACTTTAATTGCAGGCTCTGGACCTTGCTGGCTGTTCCCAGCTCCAGCCACGGTGTCCAGGATACAGGGTTTGCCACCTGGCCCTGCCAGAGGAGCTGGGGCAGTGAGGAGGGGCAGAGAGGTGCTGAGCCCTAGCTTAATTTCTCCATCCAGTTGCATTACAGCTGCAAAGTTCAGACGCTTCACAAGAAATTATCACCAACAGCCGTCAGCACCCGGCCTGTCGGAGCAAGTTAATGATTTGTCACCAGGGCTCTGCCCGCGCGTCACCGCGATTACGGCAGGCTGTGCCAGCAGCCAAAGGTCTCCCCCACACAGAGGAACTCGCTTCTCTCCCAGCCACCTACCCCCAAAATCCACACGGGGCCCCAGCGCACCCACCCCAGCACCGGGGCAGCCCCCCCGGAGGGCACGGCCACCGTCACCCCCTCCCAGCGCTGATCACCCAAGCGTGGGACAGTGGGAAAACACCGAGCGTTCCGCCTCCAGCCCGCCAGGAGCGCCGGCGCTGGGAAGGAGGCCGAGGACTCGCTGGGAACAGACAGCGCAGATGTCGCGGGCTGCCCAACAAGCCCCGGCAGCCGCGGCACGAGGTTCCTGCCCTGTTTCCAAAGCGATTCCCGAGCCGAAAGTCCAAAGGCGTGTCAGGATGCCTCCAGGCCCGTCAGCAGCCGCCGCGGAACCCATCGGGGATGGTGTATTTAGAAGGGTATTTCAAACCTCCGCTTAAATAGAAACATCTTCACCTCCCCCCGCTGCGCAGCCATAGACAAACCGGGTGTGGCTGCAAAGCCGGCCCTGTTTCAGCACAGACAGAGTGCTGAGGTCAAGTTTTAAGTCGTTTTGGAGCAGGAGTACCTGCACCTTCACACTCCCTTGTCCACCACTTTGTCAAGTATGTCCATGAGCAAAGAGGGGTAAAACCAACTCCCCCAGAGTGGAGAACGCGATTCAAGGCACCAGTGCAGCCCTGGTGTCCTCCTGAGCTGCCATTCCCAGCCCTTTGCATTTACACAGACCCATCTGGGACACCCCCCGGGGCTGAGACTGATCCCCTACCCCCAGCTCTGGGCGATGCTGGCTGCCCACACACCCTGTCTAGGTGGGGAAGCACCAGCTGAACTCCGAGGCAGGCTTGCACTGCTGTAATAGACACTACGTTTCTTTTTAACTTCTGGTAATTAGCCGGGCTAATTTAAACCTTCAAAACCAACACAAGCGTCGGTACAGATGCTGCAATTAAAGTTCTGCAAGTTCTCTGTGCAGAGGCTCTGTTCCCTCAGCCTGCGAAGGGGGGCCAAGGGCAGCTTCGCTCCCAGGCTGTGCCATCTGCGAGCGGCAGCGCGCCCGGCAAAAGCGCCGTCTTAAATCCCGGAGATCTGGAAGTGAGATAAAAAGCCAAATCCCATCAAGCGCTCCCACACCAAACCACAGTCTTGAGGGGAAACCGTCCTCCCAAGAACGGGCTGAGCTGCAGGAGCCGTGCAGCTGTACCGCAGTGCCTGCCCGGCTGCGAGGGCTGAGTAAGGCTTTCAGGTGGGGGAAACAAAGGGGTGAGTTAATGGGATTAGGGCAGCGCCGAATGATACCCTGAAATGCGGCACCAGGACCAGAGGGGACATTCCCCAAGGCCCCCGGCTGCAGCCCGGCCACGATTTACCCGCGCTGCCGCGGAGGCTCCGGGCACGGTGCACGAACTACCCGCACACCCAGCCCCAGGAGACCCCTCCCAGCAGCCCGGCTCGTCCCCGCAGCCCCCCCCTCGGGGATGAACGCGCTTCCTGGAGCCGGCAAGGACACGGCACATCGCCCAGACAATAGACTGTAACGCCATTGTCTGAGGGAGGGCCCCGCACGGCCGCCCCACCTTCCCCCAGCGCCCTGAGCCCTGGGGACCCGCGGCTGTCCCTGCTCCCACAGCGGCCACCGTGCCAGGAGGGAGCACGATCCTCAGCCACCGCTGCCAGGAGCCTTGTGCGTCCCGGTCCTGATGGCCAACTTAATTACCAGCAAAATGGCTTTTTCATGACACTTCATGGAAACCCTCCAAAACAATGAGCGATCACAGGCTTCAGACGTGCAAACACAGCTCCAGTGGGTGCCCTGCACCCTTCCAGCCAGCTCCGACACCGACAAGGACACAGAAACGGAGCCCTATAATTTTCTCATCCCTGCTTCCGGCTGGGCCGGACACTCCGAGAGCGGAGCCTGGAGCAGCCCCCGCGGGCGCTGCACCTGCCCTGGATGCGGCTGACAGCCCGGAGCAAACGCCCCCGGCAGCGCTCCAGCCCCATCCCCGCGGCAGCTGCCAGGGAGACGCTGCGCCCCCGGCTCCCAGCATTCGATGGCAGACGGACACCAGAGCCGCGAGCTGCTCGGGGCTGGCTCCAGCGCCAAAACCAGCACGACGTGGGCTGGAGCAGGAGGTGAAGCAACCGAGAGGGCTCTGTCACGGGGCGTCCCCAGCCCCCACCATCCTTCTGGTACGGGGAAGCTGACAAGGGAACGTGAAACCAGACACGGGACTCTCCCAGGCACCCCAACAGCGTTACGGGGAAGCCGCGGGTGCAAGGACTTCCAGCCTGGCCGGAGAGGGGGCAGGCTGATGCCCTCACAGCCGTGCAGGCACAACGGTGGCGCAGGTGACCCTGTCCCGTCCCCAACAGCAGCCGTGCCCTCCTGAGCGTTCAGGCTCCTCTCCCAGCACACACAGCACCCTCCCCGCGTTGCTCGTATGACAGCCCACGTTTGCCTTCTCCGGGCAACTCCCAGCAACATTTCAGCACTATCCTTTCATCTGTGCTGTAAACCTGATTAATTAAGCTAATCACTCAGCTAACGCAATTAGAGCGCACTCTCCTCTCCAAGCATCAGACAAACAGCCAAGTTTCGCTCCCCCCGCCGTTTCCCGGTGCGGATGTCCGCTGTCAGGGGCTCAGCTGGGACCCCCCCGTTCGCACCGTGCCCGGCACCCGTAACCCGCGGGGGCCGTCTGGGTGATGTCAGATCACCCGCATCCCCCTCGGCCCTCCCAGCCCCCACATGCCCGGCGGTAGCGAAAGGTAGCCCCGGCCCCGCAGGTAGGGACCGCGATGTCGGGGCGATCCGAGGTGGCCTCGAGAGCAGCACGCGGTGTCCCCAGGTGTGATTCTGGGCACGGAGCAGCCCAGTTTGCGTAAGAGCCCCACAGCACCGGGCGAGCGCCGTGCCAGGGCCTCGCCCGCCCAGCGGCAGCTCCGGGCGGGGCCGGGGACCGCGTCGCCGCCTCGCACAGGAGCGCAGAGCCGCGACTCCCAAACTGGCTCCCGCGGCGCTGGGAAGGGGCCGGGACAGCCCGGGGCAGCCCGGCTGCCCATGGGGGAAGCCCCGGGGACCCGCCCAACTGGTCCCGCGCAGGACCGGCCGAGCTCACGGGCAGCACACGGGCAGCCCTGCCCCAGACGGCGGCAGCGGGGCCGAGCCGGGACGCCCGGCGCTGCCCGGCCCGGACACCCAGGTCCTCCCCGCCCCGAGCGCGGCCGCTCCCCAGCCCCGCACGGGGGAGTCCGCACGGCTCATCCCGGAAAGACCGACGGCCACGGCCCCAGCCCCGTTCCCGCCGCCCCAACTCCGCTCACCGGACCGCTCCCCGCCGCGATTTCCGCCAGCTCGGTCCTCCGGACACGTCTCCGCTCACAAGAGCGATCCCTGCCCAGTTCCGCGGGCCTATTGCCGCTCACCGTCGTTCCCCCACGCCCGATGCTCGGTGCCTCGGCTCCACTCANTGCCCGGTGCCCCGCCCCGCTCACCGCGGCTCCCCGTGCCCGGCGCGCCAGTCCCGCTCACTGCCGGTCCCCGCGCCCGGTGTCCCGGCCTCACTCACCGTCCCTCCCCGCCCGTGCCCGGTGTCCCGGTGCCCCAGCCCCGCTCACCGTCGCTCTCCGCCGCCCGCCCGCTCCTGCCCGAACAAAAGGCGAGCAGCGCCCCGCGCAGCGCCCCGCCCGCCGCAGGCCCCGCCCCCGCGCCGCCCCGCTGCTATTGGATATACTGCACGTCCATCAACCGCCGGGCCCGCCGGGCCCCGCCCCCGCCGGCCGTGTTTA
>VXBQ01004657.1:48760-59814 GCA_013400175.1 Phainopepla nitens
GTAAATAATGAGACGAAAAAAAAATAAAGAGGAGAGTAAAAAAAAGAGGAAAAGCGGGCAGAGGAGGAAGAAGAGAAATTAAAAAAAGGAGGGGGAAAAGTAAGAGGAAAAACAAAAGAGGGAAGAAGAATAGCCCCTCCCGCCGTGGATCGCTCTCTGCCGCGGTGTCAGCTCTCGGCGCGGCGGGGGGAGCGCGGCGGGGCCCGGACACGTCTACAGAAATTCCAGGAGGGCCGGGCTGGGCGGGCGGAGGGGAAGGGAAGGGACGGGAAAGCGAAGGCAAGGGGCGTCCCGGGCAGGAAAGGGGCGTCCCGAACCCCCNTCCTGGGGGCCCCGGCGCTGGGCGACCCCGGCCCCTTAGAAGACGTGGTGATAGACAGATACTATATTCCCAAAATCTGCCTGCGGGAGGCGCAGATGGGGGATTTCATTCGCTACCACTACAATGGGACCTTTAAAGATGGCAAAAAGTTTGACTCCAGGTATCGCCCGCGGCTCTGTGGCGGCTGCATGCGGGGGGCAGCTGCGGCGGGACCCTGCATGCCTCCCCCAGCCCCCAGCCCGCATGCCGGGGCAGGCAGGCAGCTGCGGGGACCCCGCATGTGTCCCCCAGCCCCGGGGCAGGGGCAGCCAGGCCAGAGCAGGCGGCTGCCTGCCCCAGACAACGCCCAGCCCCCCGGCTTTGAACCAAGGAGGGCTTTTGGGGGGTGCCGGGGTGACGCAGGGAGCCCTGTACACGTGTCAGCCTGAAGTGAGCCCCCAGCCCAAGCTGCAGCCCCTTTCTGTAGCCCCTGCCTCGTCCCACAGAAGCTCCCAGCCCTTCAGGGAGCCTGCACCCCCTGAGCTCCACAGAGCTGTGGGATAGCCTGCCCGGGGCACAGGCAGGATTTGGCCGTGGTCGGCACGCTCTGCAGTCAGGAACATGTATCTGCATGTGCTGCACAGGCAGGAAAATGCTAAAAGCATTTTGAGACGTGGCAGCAGCAAAACCCTTCATTATCCCAGAGGCTTTGCTCTGCTGTGCTTAGTGTTCCTTGGCCCTTGCATCGTCCCTGCTCTGCTCATGCTGCCTGGGAATCAGTGCTGAGGCAGCCCCTGGTTTGCAGCACCATGAGCAGGGAGAACTGGGGACACAGAAACAACTAGAGCAGTGCTGGGGCTCTGCCTCAACACCATGTAGCTGTAAAAATTTCCCAGGCAGGTGGTTTTTTTGAGCTCTGGAAAGCAAAGAGGTTTGCAGTTTGATGTGTCTTACCTGCCTTGTGAGCATCAATGAGGGAGAAAGTAACTGCAGTGGGAGCCTGGGGACACTCACTGCTAAAAGAATTCTCTGCTGGACATCTGCTGCCCCAGTAGTTTCTTGGAATAATTTAAGGTTTAAAAATAAAAACAAATTTGCAGTTTAAAAATGAGGCTGGGACATTGTCTTTCCTCATCGCTGCGTGAAGCCCCAGTGTGCTGTATACAAACTGAATTGGGAGCAGAAGGAAGCCCCAGAGCTGCCACCCTCCAGCCCAGCTCAGTGGGTGATCTGGGGAGGGTGTGGATGGGTTCTGGGGGTGCAGGGTCAGGCTGAAGTCCTGACCAGTGCCCCAGGGGCCAGCTGCCCTCCAGCAGCTTGGGACTGAGCCCTTTAGGATCCACGTTTTTGAGCCATGGGCTCTGCCTGCAGCACAGGGAGCCACAGGCTGTGATGGGAGACCTGCACACTGGGGAGGGGCCTGCCCTGTCCCTCCACTCTGCCCCACCACCAGCACAGGCAGTTTTGGGAGCTTCATTCTTTTTCTCACGTCTGCTGGGTCTGTCCCTTTGCCCCAGCTATGACCGAGGGGCCACGGTGGCCGGCGTGGTGGGCGTTGGGCGGCTGATCACGGGCATGGACCGGGGGCTGCAGGGCATGTGCGTCAACGAGCGGCGTCACCTCATCGTGCCACCCCACCTGGGCTACGGCAGCATCGGCGTGGGTAAGGGGTCCTGGCACGGGGGGGCTGAGGGACCAAACCCCCCAGGGCTGGCATTAGCGGGGACAAGGCTCCAGTGTCCTCCTGGCAGATGTAGCCTAAGGGTGGCTCCATGACCAGGGTGATTGGTGCTTAAGTGGGACTTCCCTGGGATGAGGGGTCCTGCCCCCAGCCGGACTGTGCTGCTTTCCCAGGGGCTGGCAGAGGTCTCCAGTAGCCCTGAGCAGCGCTGGGTTCAGGGGAGGCTTCAGGGGACAGAGCCCATGGCTGGCCTGGGCTCAGTGTTGGTCCCACTTAAAGTGCTCTGTCCTTGCTGCTGCCCCTTTAGCGGGGCTGATCCCCCCAGATGCCACCCTGTACTTCGATGTTGTCATGCTGGACATCTGGAACAAGAACGACAAGCTGCAGATCACCACCCTGTCCAAACCCGAGCGCTGCAACCGAACGGTGGAGAACTCGGACTTCGTGCGGTACCACTACAACGGCACACTGCTGGATGGGACCCCCTTCGACTCCAGGTATGGGCCACTGGGAGGCACCCTGGCCTCAGGGCACGGGGCTGTGGGGCTGGCATGCACCCTCTGCCTTGACCTTGGCCACTAGGGGTGGCTGGCACTCGGGGACACCAGCTTGGGCACACAGTCGGAGCAGCCTCACCCTGCACTCCCTCCCTGCTCCCCAGCGGGGCTGGTGCAGCTCCCTGACCCCCCCAAACCAGTCTCTGGCACAGCACTGCTCTGGCTGGGGCTGCTGGTGTGGCCCCAGAGCTGTCCCCACCCTTATTCTCTACCACCAGCTACAGCAAGGGCAGCACCTACGACACCTACGTGGGCACTGGGTGGCTGATCAAGGGCATGGACCAGGGGCTGCTGGGCATGTGCGCTGGGGAGAAGAGGAGCATCATCATCCCCCCGTTCCTGGCCTATGGGGAGAAGGGCTACGGTGAGCCAGGCACCCCCCCATCGTGCCAGCCCCTTCCCTCCCAGCTCTGACCAGAGCTCCCTGGTGTGGAGGGACCCTCCTTTAGGCTGACCCCTGTCCTCTCCCAGGGACCGTGATCCCACCGCAGGCATCGCTGGTGTTCAGCGTGCTGCTGGTGGATTTCCACAATCCCAAGGATGGTGTCTTTCTGGAGCACCTGGAGGTGCCGGAGTCCTGCAAGCGCCGGGCTGTGACTGGGGACTTTGTCCGCTACCACTACAACGGGACACTCATGGACGGGACACTCTTTGACTCCAGGTGTGGGAGGAAGTGGCCGCATAGGGAGAGCCCCTGATGTCCTCTCCTGCTCCACGACTGCAAGGAAAGGCTGGAGAGGGGACAACAGGCAGGAAATAGGCTAAAAAAGGACAATATCTGTTTGTTGCATCTCTTGGAGCAAGGTTTGGTTCCTGGGGGAGCAGGAGAGGCTGGGAGAAGGGGTGTGGGTTGGGGTGTGGGGACTGGGGGGGATTGATGGTGCTGGGGGTTTTCTTGCTGCAGTTACTCCCGCAATCAGACTTACAACACCTACATTGGGAAGGGCTACATCATCCCTGGCATGGATCAGGGCCTGCAGGGGGTCTGCGTGGGAGAGCAGCGGCGAGTGGTCATCCCCCCACACCTGGCTTACGGGGAGAACGGTGCAGGTAAATGTGCAGAGGGCTCTGAGGGATGGGCACATCAAGGGGTGTGGGACGAAGCAGGGAAAGGCTTCACCAGCCCTGCAGCGCTCCAGCAGCTCTCCTCATCCTCCTCTTCCAGGAGATAAAATTCCTGGCTCAGCCGTGCTCATTTTTGATGTCCACGTCATCGACTTCCACAACCCTGCGGACGCGGTGGAGATCGAGACCGTGTTCCGGCCCGAGGGCTGCAACGTCACCACCCGCAACCGGGACTTTGTCCGCTACCACTACAACTGCTCCCTGCTGGACGGCACCCGGCTCTTCTCCTCGTGCGTGCCCCCAGCATTCCCATCCTTCCTGGGGCCAGACCCTGGCTGGCACTGAGCTGGGGGTGGGCAGGAACTGGGCAGCACCGGGACCATCTGCTCTGCAACGGGCAGCGCTGGAGCATCGGCCACAGGGCAGCAGGATGGGGCAGCGGGGAGGAGGGACACCGTGGGATGGACATGGCCATGGCATGGAGGGTGTGGAGCTTCTGGATGGAGGATGAGAGATTCTGGGCCATGATGGGATGGAAGGGTTGGGATTTCAGGGCTGCCTAAAATCGGAGGGACTTTTCTCACCTGCACTGTTTCCTCTCTGCCTCCTGCAGCCATGACTATGAGAAGCCCCAGGAGGTAACTCTAGGGGCCAACAGGGTGATCGAGGGGCTGAACAGTGGCCTCCTGGACATGTGTGCAGGGGAGAGGCGGGTGCTCATCGTCCCCCCACACCTGGGCCACGGGGAGAGCGGAGGTAGGGGTCAGTGGCCGATGTGTGCAATGCAAACTGTGTGGTTCAGCCTTGCTGGGCCTCTGCTGGGCTCCGTAGCCCCTCACCCTGCCAGGCCTGTGGGGTCAGGGCCAGGGCTTTGCCTTCCTCCCCCTGGTGCTGAAGCCTTTGCTGTGTTTCCAGCTCGGGGGGTGCCTGGCAGCGCTGTGCTCCGCTTCGAGGTGGAGCTGATCTCCATGGAGGAAGGGGTTCCTGAGGGCTACCTCTTCATCTGGCACGGGGAGCCACCAGCCAACCTGTACGAGCAGATGGACCTCAACAAGGACGGGGGGATCCCCGCTGACGAGGTGAGTAGGTCCCAAATGGTGGGTGCAGGAGGAAATGGGGGCACAGGGGACCCCACCCTGGGCAGCAGCACTTGAAGGGCACTGCTGGCCCTGGGCACTTGTGAGCTGCAGAGCTGTGCAGAACAACAGCCCAGCCAAAGCGTTGCTGCTGGGTGTGGGCAGTGTCCCCGAGGGCAGCCTCTGCTCCAGTCCCTGCCTGTCCCTGGCATGGGCCGTGGTCTCCCTGCCCCGTGTGGTGCCGAGCAGCATCTCTTCCCTCTCCCCTCTCCAGTTCTCCACCTTCATCAAGACCCAGGTGGCGGAGGGGAAAGGCCGCCTCATGCCCAGCTCCGACCCGGAGAAAGTCATTGCTGACATGTTCCGGAACCAGGACCGCAACCAGGACGGGAAGATCACACCCGAGGAGCTGAAGCTCAAGTCGGACGAGGACCAGGAGAAGATCCATGAGGAGCTCTGAGGAGCAGAGCCTGCTGCTCCTGGAGACAGGACTCATCCTCGCCATGTCATGGCCGGTCTCCCATCCCGGGAATCTGCCCCTGTCCCTCCCCAGTTCTGCAGGGGGCCGGGTTTTGATTTTCACCTCTTATTAACTGAGGATATTTTGATGTGTTCTCCTGAGCAGGAAAACCCAGCCCCCAGCTAATAAACCCAGACAAGAAGATGTCCCCTCCCTAAGCCCCTTCATCCTCCACCAGTGACTGCAGGTCCAGCTCCAGCCCCCTCACCTGTCTGTGCTGCCTCAGGGGGCAGGCAGGATGTAGGGGGGTTCCCCCTCACCTCCACCACAGCATTTTGTAGTTTAGGGTTGGGGATTGGGTTTTTTATACGTACACTTAAAATTCTTTAGAGAGAAGAAAGAGAAGGCTTTTTTCCTGGTCCCTGCTCTGCCCCTGTTGCCATCTCACCCGGGACAAGAGGCTGAAGGGGGCTCACTCAGAGTGGAGCCCCAATACTCTGCAGGCATCTGCCATTCCAAAAGTCTGGGCCCTCTGGAACTGTGGGACCTGGCAAACCCCTCATCAGCTGGGAGGAGGGAAACAGACCCTCATCCCCCAGCCCTCAGGGAGCAGCACTGTCCCCCTTCACGCCCTCCCCACCTCCAATCCCCCAGCGACTGAGACAAATCAGACCCATTTAGTTTCAATGTTTAAATGCAGGTCACAGCCTTGGAGTGCACAGCTCCCAAAGCCTCTGCAGTCTGTCCTCAACAGGGACAGAAGAAACACAGGAGAACAGCAGTGCAGAGTGAACCCCTGAAACAGGGACTCTGCCTTGCACCAAATAAATAATTCCTCTAGGTTTCCAAGGAATTTGATTGTGTTTGATTGTATTTTTGCCATGAAACATTCCCATGTGTTGGGGTGGTGGCACAGGGACCAGCTTCACCAGTGCTCAGGGGGATTCCAGGCACCAGCATCCACTGGGTCTGGCAGGAGAAATCAAAATTCCCACTTGGGATCCTCCACCAAAGCCAACAGGGCTTCAACTCCAGCACCCAGTGAGGGCTGGGGGGCTCTGGTGGGATCAGAGGCAGCTGCCAACACCAGCCCAGGGAACAGAGCAGCTCCAGCCCCTCAGTGCTGGGTACAAACCACCCATGACCCAGCTTTAGCCAATTATGTTTTTATTCCTAAACAGAGAACAAATCTGCTCTTCCCTGAGTCCCACATAACCAGGGGTTATACAGCAATAAAATGGTCTTTTCCAATTGCTGCTATGAGAGCCCAGGATCAGCCCAGAAATTTAGTACACAAACATGTAAACTCAAAAATTAAAACTCATAAAAACTCAAAATTCTGCCGTTGGCCTCTTGTCCCCCATCCCCACCCTTCCTCCTCTCATCCCTGGCAGACAAACTTACTTCTGGCTCTGGGTCCTTCAGGGATGGCTGGAAAAAGCTTTTTTTCCAGAGTAAGAGCTGTTCTGGTGCAAGAGAGATGGGTGAGCTGAGACACAAGGCCAGAGAGCTGCTGGTTTACATGGGGAATGTGGGGCTGGGTGATGTGATGGCCAGCAGGGCCACACCAGCCCAGCAGCTGCACTGGCACCAGGGTCAGCCCAGGAGCTTTGAAGCCCACACAAGACAGGACAGAGAGAGACTTGTTTTCTTAGCCAGGAACATAGTGCCACATCTAAACCAGGTCTGTCCACATCCCTCAGTAAACCATCTCCATTCCACCCTGAGCTGCTGAAGCAAGTGCAGAACATCTCTGTCTGAAACATGGAATGGTTTGTCGTGGCCTCAGGAGGTGGCAGGGGTGAATTCCCAGTGGGATGAAGTCCCAGCAGGATAGAGTCAGTCTGGGTGGGACACTGCAGAGCCGGGCAGAGTTGGGGTAAAGGGAAAGGAGAAGCTTCCTCCACCTCCCCTCTCCTGCTCCAGGGCTGGCTGAGGGCATCAGTGAGGTCAGGTTGGAGCCCAGCCAGTACCAGCAGGTCCCCTCCAGCTCTGTCCTGGGAAGGACATTGCTGCCCAGTGCCTGCTGTGTGGCAGGAGCTGGGACACCGTGTCCCCAGCTCATGTCTCAGCCAGGATGTAGTGCAGGACCCCGTTCACCACGTCCAGGGTCTCGTCGCTCTCCAGCACAATGTCATAGGAATCCAGGTACTTCCCCCTCCGCTCTTCCACCTGCCAGGACCGTGAACCACCAACAGCTGAGGGTGAGGATGTTCCACCCACAGCCCTCACTACCGAAAAGGGGGTCAATAACTACTCTGACCATTTCCCAGACACAGCAGGAGCTCAGCAGACACCCCCAGGTCCCGCGGGAGCCCGTGCAAATCTCTCACATGCCCAAATCACTGGGGCAGCCTCCTGCCCCTCCCTGCTGGCCCCAGGCTGGCACCTGGGGGAAGGCTGGTAGGGAAGCACTAAACTGCTCCTCTCACCCACCTTGTCATTGAGAAAGCCAATCTTGAGGATGTTCTCCACGCTGGGAACACCGTCTGCCATCGTCAGGTCACCCATGGAGTCCCCCAGCAGGATGATGCTCGTCCTTGTGCTCAGCTGCTGGAAGTACCCTGTGCCCTGCAGCACGGTGTTGTTCTTGTTGTAGGTGTGGATGAGAGGTCCCTTGAAGTGCGTGAGGACTCCCTGAGCACATGGGACAGACAGGCAGACAGCTCTTAACCCAATGGTGTCACTGGTAATCACATCCCAGTCCTCCATCCCAGCCCCACACCCCTCCCCTCACACACTCACCACACAGATGCAATGCAAGAACTCACATCATCGTTGAAGTCCATGTAGTTGGACACCACATTGACATTGGGGTAGAAGACATTGGCCTGACGGATAATCTCTTCCAGGATATCACCAACACCAGCCGAGAAGATGAACAGGGGGACGTTGTTCTTATGCAGCTGATCAAAGAACTCCTTGAAGCCATCCCTAGAGAGGAGTGTCCATTGCACAGAGCTGTGTGCTGCCTGGTGCCCTGTGCTGGCAGCATGCTCAGCCCAGCTCCTGTTCCTGCCCACCTTTCCCAAACACAAACACACATGTAAGCTCTGCAAACAGCACGAACTCTCTGTGGCACCAGCACTCCCGTGGCCTTTCCTGGGCAGAACCCCAGAGTTCTGGGTGCAACAGCTAGGTGGGTGTTTCTGGGAACATGGGGCACTGCAGCCTTTTGCCTGGCATCTCCAGAGCACATCAGCTGCTCAGCAGGGGCACAGGGCACAGCCTGCCTGCACACAGCCACGGAGTGGGCGCTGCCAGGAACCACGTGGGAGCTGTGCAACAGGTCAGACTGGTTGGGAGGATGATCCCATCCTGTGACAGCCCCAGTGTGCCAGGACACATGCAGAAGTGGAACTTGGGCTCATGAAAAGCCATCTCCTCCCCGAGCCTGGCAGCAACCTGGCAGAGCCCAGCTCCCCAAGCCAGCATTAGGCACAGCTGCCAGGTCAGCTTTAGCAGCACGTTCTAGCACAACATTTTTGTCCTGTGGGTGAAACCTGCTGCTGAGCCAAGGACCTGCACAAGGCTTGGCAGTTTCATTGCAAAGAACACAGCTCTGCTGGAAGCAGGGAGCTGCACGCTGCCCCTGCATCCTGCCCTGCAAATGGGGAGCTGTGACCAGCACCTGCCCTCAGCTGCTCCTTGCCAAGGCCCAAGAGAGGGGCAGTGGTTTCTGAGCAGGAGGGGAGCAGCCTGTGCCAAGGAGCAAGCTCAGCCTGTGGCTCATGTTCTGACTTCCTTAGACCTCAGCCCCAGGGAGCAAGCAAGGGAGGCTGGCACTGGTCATGCTGTGGTGTGGTGACAGCACAGAGACCTGGCTACATGGGCAGGAGAGAAGGGCTGTGGGCAGCCAAGCTGTACCTGAGCATCCCATCCCCATGCCCAAACCTCAGCATCACATCTCCGTGCCCAAACCTCAGCATCATATCCCCGTGCCCAAACCTCAACACCACATCTCATGCCCATACCTGAGCATCGCTTCTGACTCTCTGACGATCTGGGCTATGTCACCTTTGTGGATCTTCTGCTGCACCAGCAGCTCATGGGCCTTGGTCCACCTGTACGTGACGTGGGAAAGGCAGCAGTGACAGAGCTCCCGGACAGAGGCCCTCAGCAGTCAGAAACAACAACTAAACCTGCCCAGGGATGATTCAAGCCTCGTGTCCTGTAGTCCTCAGGGACAAGAGGTTGTCAGGACAAGGTCAAGATCCCCACAAACAGCACTCACCACTCCACCATGAGGGGACGTTTCTCTTCCAGGGTCCGGTTGGGATCTATTTCAATGGGATAGTAATAGTGGAGCAGATCCTTCAGCTGGAGGGTCACACAGAGGGAAAAGGAACAAAGTGAACATCAGGTCTAAAGAGACTAAACAAAATCAGCATTTCTGAAGTTCTCCAAAGCACTGCTCTTCCTAAACACAACCAAAATCTTATCACTGAGCAGCTTTCCTCTGAGCATACCTGGAACTCTCAGTAGCCTGGCTGGCCCTCACCTTGCTCCAAATGCTGCAGGTACAGACAGCCCTCCCCTTCCTCTTCTTATCAAACTGAAACACTCACAGCTGCACATGCAAATTTGAGTTCCCTTTTTAACTTCTCCTCTGTCACAGCCTGAGCACTTTCTCACTCCATCCTGGCAGCCACCACAGCTGGGAGAGCTGTCACACCATCCAGCGTGACCTCCTGATGACAAGTGACAGGTACAACAGTCACTGAGCAGGGACATGGTGCCTCAAACATAGCACCCACCTTCTTCTTGCCATCCTCACTGATAACACGGCTGGTATCAAGGATATCTGCAAGCAAAATAAAACACCAATGATGATGTAGCACAGAATCATAAATCGATTTTCTACAGCAACTCCCCTGCGTCTCAGTGCTGGCTCTTCCCAAAACAAGCCATGGTGACACCGTGACCCCAGCACAGGCTCGCTGTGGGCTCCCAATGCAGTGGCTCCCACTCTGAGCAGGGCCTGGCTTGGCCAGACAGCAGCCTCGGTGCTCGTGGGCAGTGGATGAAGGCAGCCAGCCCAGGAGCTGGTGCTGCAGTGGGCAGCTGGCACCAGGCACTGAGGCTCAGACCTGTGTGGGGAGCAGCCAGGCTTGACAGAGGAGGGCACAGGGGATTACAGGAACCACATCAAATGCAAACACAGAAACCAAACAGAACTAGTGACAGTAAAAGCAACGGTTTCCACTCACTGTGAGATGTGGGGCAGCGCCTGCCATTGCAACCAAACCTGCTCAGCGTCATGTCAAAGTCCGAAATGACCTGGAAGAGGGGAGAAAACCAAATCCGTGCCTGACCCAGTGCATTCTGCACCGGCCAGAGCCAGCCCAAGGTGCCGCCAAGGTGAGAACGTGCACCCGGAACCACTAGTCTCCCGTGGGCACAGACTGGCAGCGACGACGTGGCCGCTCCTGCCAGCCGCGGGGCAGAAGATGTCCCCACCCTCCCAGCCCGGGGCTCTTATCGGCACCGAACGGCTCCATCCTGCCTGGGCGGAGCAGGGCTTGGGGACCGGCGCACAGTTAATGCTTCCTAACTGGGAGCCAAAAGGTCGGTCCGGGGGCAGCCGCCAGCCCCGTTCCCCCTCTCCTCTGGGGTTTCTCCCTCTCCTCGCCGCAGGCGCTTCCTCGCGGGGCTGGGAGAAGCCGGCCCGGGGCCGGGGGACGAGGAAGGGGCAGCCGAGAGAAGGACGGAGCACGGGCGATGCACCGCCTNNGGGCCGGGGCCGGGGCCGGGGCGGGCGGCGCTCGGTGGTTGCTGGGGCCGGAGAATCCTCCGCGCTCCGCCCCGCGCGTTTCCCTCGCGACGAGCCGGGGAGGAGAAGGATATATCGAAAAAAAAAAAAAAAAAAAAAAAAAAAAAAAACCAAACAAACCAAAAAAAAAAAAACACCCGC
>VXBQ01004657.1:60004-70613 GCA_013400175.1 Phainopepla nitens
CCCCCGCTCGGTGCCGCTCCGGGGGGCCCGAGCCCCTCCAGCCCCGTCTGTCCCTCGGTCGTGGCCCGCAGCCCCGCTCACCATCTCCTCCGCTCCGCTCGCTGGCGCAGCCGCGGGGCGGGACCGGAACGCGGCCGCGGGGCCGGGGCCGGGGCCGGGGCGGGCGGCGCTCGGTGGTTGCTGGGGCCGGAGAATCCTCCGCGCTCCGCCCCGCGCGTTTCCCTCGCGACGAGCCGGGGAGNAGATCCACCACTACTGCCCTCGGCAGCCTGTGCCTGAGCTGGACAGCCCATTCGGGAAAAAAAAAACCCCACATTTCCAGTATACAACCTAAACCTCCCCTGGCACAACATCAGTAACAAAGCAGCAGGGCCAGTGTGTGTGACAGCACTGACACGAGCTGGACTGTACCTCAGCTTCCTCCTGGGCGAGGTGGCACAGGACACTTCAGCAGTGGCTGATGCCCACATTTGGGGGCTGTTACACCCCAGTGAAATATCACTGAAGGGTTGTCAGGGGATGGATCACATGGCTGGTTTTGCTCCAAGCAACCATCAACACGATGCAGGTCTGGGACCCAGCACAACCCGGGCTGCAGGGAAGCAAAGGCTGGGGGCAACCAGAGAATGCTGGGCCTGGGTCACCCCTGCATCTGTGATGTCATTATGGGCCACAACCCAGAACCAGCAAGGGGGTTCAGTGCTGGATGTTTGGGGACAACACCAGAGTGCTCCACACACCTCAGCAAGGTCCACTGCCTCTGGCTCCAACGTGCGGGATAGCTTGGCACCTACCAAATATTCATCCTCCAACATGGAGAGGAAGATGAGCGATAGGAGTTGCAGCATCTCCAATGAACTCCGCCTGGAAGGGAGATTCTGTGATGTGATCATCAGTGTAGATGGGGTGGAATTCAAGGCTCACAAGCTCATCCTCTCTTGCTGCAGTATCTACTTCAGGTGAGTAGCTGAAACATAAGGGGATGGGGACAAAGAGTATTCCCTGATTGAGGTCACCCTGCCTCAGCACTTCTCCAGGACTTCCACCTGCACTGAACCTCTCACCAAGTGATTTCCCATTGTCCTCACACCTCCCTGAACACCAGGATTAATCCACATATCAGTGGCTCTTGGCAGGGGTGTCGGAGGAGCCCCAGACACAGCGCAGGGCTGGAGCCTGGCCAGCCTGGCCCAGCGGCCACGGGGCAGCTTTGCCTTCCCCACACCCTGTGACTCTCTGGGGTTCAAGACCAACTGTTGATGCTGCACCTGGGTTGAGGCAACCCTGCCCCAGCATCAGTCTCAGCTGGGGGATGAATGGATTGAGAGCAGCCCTGGGGAGAAGGATGTGGGGTGCTGGTGGGTGAGAGGCTGAACATGCCCTGGCTGTGTGCACTGGCTCCCAGAAACCCCCCATTGTCCTGGGCTCATCCCCACAGCGTGAGCAGCAGGCAATGGGGGGATTCTGCCCCTCTGCTCCTGTCAGGTGAAACCCCCTGCCCTGCTGCCTCCAGCTCTGGTTATGCTCCAGAGGCTGTGTCTCCTTTTTCAAAAAACCAGCAAGTAAAACATTAATCAGGAAACCATGGGGCCTCCCAGAATGGCTCCTACCAGTGCCAAAACTGGTGCCCTGGAGGCAGGGGGAGCACAGGGGATCCAGGAGCAGGGTTTAACACAGCAACACCATGTTTTCAGGACTCTGTTTACCAACTGGGACAGCGCAGACAAGATGGTCTATCAAATCCCTGGCATTTCAGCTGAAATGATGGGTCTCATCATCAATTACGCCTACACCGGGACAGTACCGATCACAGAGGACAACGTTGAGAGTTTGCTGGCTGCAGCAGATCAATTCAATGTCATGGGCATCGTCAGCCTGTGCTGTGAGTTCCTCAGTTCCAGGCTGTGCTTTGAGAATTGCATTGGCATTTGCAGACTCACTGACTATTACCACTGCCCCGACCTGCGCGCAGCTGCCTGCGTGTACATCCTACATCACTTTGAGGAGGTGTCCCAGGTGTCCGAGGAGTTCCTAGACCTCTCTCCCGAGGAGCTGGCACACATCATTGAGAAGGATGAGCTTAACGTGCGGCGAGAAGAAGCCGTGTTTGAGGCTGTGCTGAGGTGGATCACTCATGACCCGCAGAACAGGAGGCAGCACATCGCCTGCTTGCTCAGCAAGGTGGGTGCAGCGCAGCTTTGGAGCTGTCCCAAAGGCTGCCGAGGGGGAAACCATCAGTGTTAGTACTCCAACCTCCTCTTTGCATGTTTCAGATTCGACTGGCACTCCTACAATCTGACTACTTCATGAACAACGTCAAAGCTCACGAGTACGTGAAAGACAACGTCAACTGCAAAGATCTCATCATCAGTGCCCTGTCCGAAATCTATGACCTGAACTCCTATGGCCAGAGCTCCTCAGTCAATGCCAACCCGCTCACCCGGCCGCGCCTGCCCTACGCCATCCTCTTTGCCATCGGGGGCTGGAGCGGGGGCGGCGCCACCAGCGCCATCGAGACCTACGACGGCCGCACTGACAAGTGGCTGAACATCCCCTGGGAGCAAGAGAGCCCCGTTGCCTATCACGGCTCGGCTTATTTGAAAGGCCACGTCTATGTTATCGGCGGATTCGATGGCACGGATTATTTCAACATCGTCAAACGGTTTGACCCGCTCCAGAAGACGTGGCAGCAGGTAGCGCCCATGCACTCACGGCGCTGCTATGTCAGCGTCACCGTTGTGGACAACTTCATCTATGCCATGGGAGGGTTTGATGGGTACATGCGGCTCAACACGGCCGAGCGGTATGACCCCGACACCAACCAGTGGACCCTGATCACCCCCATGCACGAGCAGAGGAGCGACGCCAGTGCAACCACGCTGAATGGAAAGGTAAACTAACCCCACCTAAGAGCAGTTGGGGTTGCAGCATGAAGGAAGTTCACATAAACCTTCACTAATTAGTAACACTTAAATTCATAACAATTCATTAAATCCTGGAGCTCCAGATATAAAGCATCCTGCCTAGTGTGGCAGAGATGCGATCAGGAGTACAAAAACTCTTCCAGAGCTGCTGCCCACCAGGAGCCCGACAGCCCTTTCCCTGGCCATAGGTGCAATACCAGGCCTGTCTGCTTCATGCAGCTTGGAAAATCAAGAGTCGAAATCTTGCTGGCATCAATTCTTTGCGCTGCTGCTACTTCGAACCCAGGATGACAAGACCATTCCCATTCTAAAACAGAACACCCCAAAAATCCTGCTACACCATTCATTTTCTGTCCAACATGTTTCCTCACCAAGGGTCTTACCACCCCATTCACACTTTCCCACCTCTCCTGTCCCCAGGTGTACATCTGTGGTGGGTTTGATGGTGATCAGTGCCTCAGCTCAGCTGAAGTGTTCAACCCTGCCACAAACCAGTGGTCCCTGATCGCCCCAATGAGCAGCAGGAGGAGCGGAGTTGGGGTGATGGCGTACGGGAACCAGGTGTACGCGGTAAGGGCCAACACCACCCAGCACTGCAGCCCTCTGGGTGCCTGCAGTTCCCAGACCTCCAGGGTGGCCACGTGTTTACGTGAGGTTTAGGGAAGTCAGAGCCAGAACCGTTGATGCACTGCCTGAGAATGTTATCACCCGCCTCACGCTTTTGAGTATGAAAATGGTGTTTGGCAATGTTTAAGCAGCTGCAGCAAAGAACGTAATTTCTGCCGCTGCCAACAGGATCAGCAGCACAGAGCAGGGCCTTGGGCCTGTTCATCCATTGTTTATCCTCTCCATGGACTGCATGGAGAGGATAAACAATGTTGTAGAGAACTGTCAAAATTGACAGTTCCATAAAGTGCTTTGGAAAGCTTCTCAGAGAGCAGGGAGCAATAAACACGAGCCATGTTTGGAGATCTCATGCTCTCTGCCATGCTCAGACTGCAGCCAGGGAGGCAGGAGCAGTTCCCATCTCACTGTGCGTGCCAGGATGTGGCTGAGGAAAGGCCCCTTTCAAGCTCTGTCCCTTTGGCATTCACAGGTCGGAGGGTTTGATGGGAACAGCCGGCTCCAGAGCGTGGAAGCGTACAACCCCATCGCCAACGCCTGGCACGCCGTGCCCTCCATGCTAAATCCACGCAGCAACTTTGGCATTGAGGTGATGGACGGCCTGTTGTTCGTGGTCGGGGGCTTTAATGGGTTCAGCACCACGGTTGCCACCGAGTGCTACGAGGAGGACACCAACGAGTGGTACGACGCCCACAGCATGGGCATCACCCGCAGTGCCGTCAGCTGCTGCGTGGTGCCAGGGCTCTCCAACGTCATGGAATACATCGCCAGGCAACACTACTACCAGCACAGCTCCTCCATGGACATCTTGTTCACCAGTTCAACTCGGAGCTCGCCGTTGTAAATAGTTCCCCTTAGCTAGGAGTGTTGTGATCAGACATCAGTGGATGCTTGTGTAAATAGTTCTGCGTATCTAATAAAGTCTTCTGAGCATCCCATCACTGGATGCCTGTGTAAATACTTCTCTTTAGGTAATGAAGTCCCCATGGCAGCAAGGGAGTATGTTCTCTTGTTCTAAAGTAGAAGCAATTGTAATGGGCCAAAAGGATCATTAGGATTTCAAATTTTCACTCGACAGCACTACCCAAGGTGAGTATCAGCCACACATCAACTTAAAAAAATCAAAAGCACGACAGAATGCTAGAGAAATAAAAGGTTTATTTTCGTTAATTCACCTCTTACAATAAACTTTAGTACAGTGTATTTAAGGTCAAGAATAGGACAGCAGGATCTGTTTCAAAGGGCCTATGACACACACTACTTTACCTCACAGGTAAGGACAGGAGTGCTGCTCCCCAGGAAACTGCTGTCCCTCTGTTAATATGCCAGGAGAGCAGAGCTGCTGAAACCCACATTGACATGGACCCACGAAGAGAATCTGACTATTAATGGTCATCAAACAGCTCGTTAATTCCACACTCTACATTCATATTAGTAACAGGGTTAGATCCTCAAGAGCACCTGTTTTATCAGATTCCACCCAGGACTCTCAAATGGGAGATGGCTTGTACCCAACCAAAAGTGGACAAAGCTGAAACTAAATCCAAGCCACAAGCCACTTTCTTTACGTTTGCTTTTCAAAGCCCATTGGATGTTACAACATTCTGTTACAGGGCTGTATTAAGAACAACATAAAAAGTTCTAATTCCTTGGGACTGGGTTTCCTGTCAGCCACCAGGGTATTCCACAACACACGAGATGAGTCAAGAGTTTGGATTTTAGTATTTACTGTAATGGAGAAAAATGCCATTGCAATAGTCAAGCACAATGCTGGGTACAGCTGTTCACAGCACATGTAACATCAGGCTGTTTGCTTCATCTCTGGAGTGGTGTCCCACTATGTGCAAGGGAGTCATTAAAAACACAACTCCTGGCTACTAATGGAGTGTCCAGGCAGTTATAAAATATTATGTACACATATGGCCCCTGGGAGTTACTAAAGGGACCACCAGCACCCGGCAGCACCTCTGGTACTTTGAGCAGAAAGCCAGGACATGACACGTGTGTTTGGTGGCAGGTATCAGGACAGGTGTAGAGGTGTGACTGTCCTAAGGAGGAGGAAAACTCCCCCCAACTCCTTTTCCCTCAGTGAGGCCAGCAGTCAGCCTTCTCACCCGTACTGAACACACACTGGGATCCTGCTGACAGCTGACCAGCCTCTAGAAACACACAGGAAGAATCCCCAGGCTTTTGTTTGTTGGATCATTAGACAAATACCCAGCAAGCTATGGTGGTCAAGGGCACAAGGAACTGTTATGGATTCACAGGCTTGTGGGCTAAACTGCTGCCAGAGCCACGAATGCAATTCTCCCAACACCTCATGTGATGCAATGGATCATTTGACCTATCAGTCACAAACCACATCAGTGCCACTGGTCCCCTAAAAAACCCCAACTGTTTAAAACTAACCCACAACTGGCAGAGTAAATACGAAGAGCAGCCTGTGGTGCTGCCAGGAGCACATGGAGGGACAGCAGGGCACACATGGCATGCAGCTGGCACACATGGGTTACCTGTCCAGGGATGGGGCTGGGCTCACACTGCCTCTCAGTGGAGTCCTTTTAGTAAACGCCACAGCTTGTCCGTCAGCCCAAAGTCCTCCTGGGAAGTGCAAGATCAATTTTGCTTAGAAAAAGCAAGACTGAAAGGTTTGTTCTTGCCTCTTTGTTGCATGGTGCCATGCATTAAATATTCATCTGCTATTCCAAATGAAAGAACCATCTTGGTGCTTCTCCCTACAAATTGTCTGTTTTTGATGATAGACTACAAGAGAGCTTGGAGAGAGCCGTGGTGGTGACCTACCACTCTCCAACTGCCTGTTACATCCCTCCAGCTGGTTCAGCAGGGAGGAGGACATGAACTCTTCTCTGTTGCTTTGGTGCAAAGTCTGGGAAAGTATCTTAAAATCAGCTCCCACAAATTGCTCTTACATCAATGGATTCAGCACTTAGAGGCATTTGCACACTTTATCACAAAAGGAGCAGCAATTCTGCACCTACTCCAGCCAGACCTGCAAGAGTCCATGAGCCAGACTCCATGGATCAACCTCCAGCTTACAAGCCTGCAGCAGCTGTTTGGGAACAGTCACCTGCAAACATCACCTTAAACTCACCTATTTCCTCTTGCATGAAGCCAGTAGCACAGACTCCTCCTGCCCCAACAACCAAACAGGTAAAGAAAATACAACATGGTTACCACATAGGAGTAAACTAAGACAAACTGTTCAGAATTTCAAGTTTGGTAGTTTTTTTAACTAAGGCTGGAGACTCTCTCACAAACAGACAAGTTGTTGATATCAAAGTGGCCCATGAACCACAGACTGGAGCATTAAGGGACGTACACATCAAAGAAACCTTTACACACTGAGTGCTGCAAAGACTTACCCCAAGTTTCAGATATGATCTGGGCTGCCTGGTGAACTGGAAAAGGAGAATGAGCAGCTCAGGAAGCAAAACAATTAAGACCAAAACAAACCCCAAGCTGGTTAAAAGTTCTTTGCAAAGAAGTCACCCACATCAAAACCACGAGCAAATCAATGAACCTAGAACAGTAACAGATTTTCCAGTAAGGTTTTTCTACACAAATTTTGTAATACCCAGGTTACTCCTCCCATTCCCTTCCCTAAGATCCTGAGTTAGACTGCATGGAAAAACCTGGAACATTCAAAAGAAGGGAAGGATGGGGAGAAAAGGAGGTAGGAAGTATGCACTGAAACTGTTGGTAAATGAAAGGGTCCTGGAGCTTCTTGGACTGAGGAGGAGTGCTCAGTGGGACAGGTAACTGAGAGGCAGGGATATTCCAAAGGGACTATCCCACATTCTGTTCCCTGGAAGTGCAGCAGGAAGCAATCCAGAGCCAACCAGGGCACTTGCATGTACAACCACCTCAGAATGTCAAAAAGGTGTTTAAATAAGCTTAAATGTCACCCCCAGAGCCAGTGGGGAAATTCAGATATTTGGAGACTGAAAGCCCAGCTCTCCCCCCTGCAGGAGCACTCGTGCCAGCTTGGTAGAGAGCTGCAGCACGGCTGCTGGGAGGCCCTCGGGACAGCACAGGAGGGCAAAGGCTTCTGATTGTCAGAGACAGGCTGGGAACAGCAGGGGCTCTTCCATCACTTTTCACTAGAATTAAACATATGCAATATTTGAGAAAAGACCTAAGAGTAGCTCAGGTTTCACTATATTCCTGTGAAATAATCCCACTCTGACTGATCTGCTCTGCCAGAACTGAACAACCAGTCTGGGTGGGTGGCTCATTGCTGGCTGTCACTCCTTCGCTCAGATTGTTGACCCAAGTTCTTGAGTCAGCCTCAAACCTGCAAATACACCTGAAAAAAAATCCCCTGCCTCAAGCTCTATTTTATCAAGTGTCTTGTGTCCAACCAATCATCCATTTATAAACAAACTCTGCAGCCTCTCTACAACACACAAATACAAAATATTTAATACACATAGAAACATCCTGAAGTAATTTCATAAAGTAAGATTGTGCTTTTGTTTCATACAGAACTATTGCACTCGCCTCCAGCTTGGGAAAGCCAAGTACACCAACACCAATCCTGTGAAGTTTAGTCACTGAGGAGAGAATCAAAGGAATGTCAAGAGATAAGTGCAAATGAAACAGGTGCTTTCAAGCACACACAAATGTAACCACTAAATTATTAAGAGAGAGATCTTTGATTTTCCAAGTAGAACTGTCAGAGACTAACTCTACAGAAACACATGGAACCAAAGATCTGAGAAGTAACAGGCTTAATGCTGCCGGAGACATTTCACAGCCCGATACAGGCTACAGCTTTTCCCTGGGCATCATTAAGGAATACTGTTGGATTCACAGAGTGTCTCAATTCCCACCCACCCTCAACTTCTGAGCTTCTGAATTTTCAGTACACAACAGATGCTGGTTTTATGCATCAAATCCAATCCACACCATCATGTCTTATAAAGACACACCAAGCCTAACAAGTGGGTTTATTTTCTAGGCTCATCAGGAGTGATATTGCAGACACTAGCACTCGATCTGGGAGCGCGGCATCCTCCGTAAGCTCAGGGAGTATCGGTGTATCTCCTGCATCTGCCTTTCCTGCATTTGCCTTATTCTATCTTTTTGCCACATGAGATTTTGTGGCATGGGGTACCTCTGTGTTCCCTGCAGGCACCTGAAGGGGATTCTCACATGGCAGGCAGTGGCTCTGCAGCGGGGCTGTGGCATTGGGGGCAGGAGCATCCAGCGCTTCCGCTCGGCGCAGTAGCGATAGGCCTCCTTCCTGTACTGCTTGTCAATGTCATCGCTGTTCTTCCAGCCCCCGATGATAAACACGTCATCTTTGTAGTAACAAATAGCTGCTCCTTCAATGCTCAGGACCTCGGGGGGCAAGGATTCCAGGATTTCATCCGAGGCCCTGCTGGAGATCTTCCCCTTGGCCTCCTCATTGTCTATGGGGTAACTCTTGGGGCAGCACGATGCCGTGTGGTAGAAGTTGGTGTTGGCAACAGACATCTGGAAGGAGCAGTAGTTGTCGATGAGGGGCAGGGACTCCACGTCCTGCCACTGCCTGGTTTCAGCATCGTATCTGATAATAACAGCCCTCAGCCCGTCCTCGCTGTCGCTGTCCACCGGGGTGCGGGCGGCCACGTACACAAACCGGTCCTCCACGGACACAGCTTTGACATCCCGCAGGATCTTTGGTGCCGACTCCAGGTTCAGCCATTTGTCCTGCTCAGGATTATAAATGGCCACATCTTTAAAGCCTGGACTGAAATTGCCGTGCCCACCAATACTGTACAAGTTGCCTTTCACTTCAGTAAGGCCAAAGGAATGCTTCCGGGTGATTAGGTTTGAGACCTGCTCCCAAATATTTCTGTTCGGATTGTACCTTTCCACAGTCTTGGCAAAGCCCGGTTCCATGGAGCCAGCCACATACACGTAGGACTCTGTCACGGCCACAGCATGCCCGTCCAGGTGGTTGTGGATGTGAGGCAGGTTGACCCACCTGTCCTCATCGATGAAGTAGCCCACGCACTCGCTCAGGTAGTCGCCGCCCTCGGACACGCCGCCGATGACCATGATGACGTCCATGTTCTGGCCGAAGCGCGGCAGCAGCGCGGCGGGACAGGCAGAGTGCTGCAGGTTCCCCGACTGCAGGTTCTCAGAGCGCAGGGCATGGCTCTCCACGGCCTCCGACACCAGCTTCACACAGGCCTCGTTGCTCGACACCAGCCGCTCGGATTTGACGTGGCGGGTCAGGTATGTGGGTTTCATCTGAGACAATCTTAGCAGCTTAAAGAGATCTTCAAAATACCTCTCTCTTTCCTCGGGATTTTTCTGAACC
This sequence comes from Phainopepla nitens, assembly GCA_013400175.1. Classification (NCBI taxonomy): domain Eukaryota; kingdom Metazoa; phylum Chordata; class Aves; order Passeriformes; family Bombycillidae; genus Phainopepla; species Phainopepla nitens. The sequence continues at coordinate 69,884 of VXBQ01004657.1, forward strand.
CACTTCAAAACAGTCTCAAAGAGGATTTCTTCAGAGTCCACCGTGATCTCTGAGTCTGAGAGCCAGTCCCGGACGAGGTGAAATGGCAAAGTGTAGAACTCCTCATCTTGGATGACTTTGTGGAAGTTTCTCCTGATCATATCCTGTGCTTTGAGGGCCAGCTGATTCAGGGAATACATGTGGGCCAAGCTATGAACAGCCACACAGTTGGAGAGGTTCAGTTTCTTCTTCAGAAACTCTCCACAGAAATCCTTCAATCGGGTCAGCAGAAACCTGCAGGACAGACAGGGGAGTCATACATCCCTGAAGGTGTTAAAGGCCAGTTTGGATGGGGCTTGGAGCAACCTGCGATAGCGGAAGGCGTCCCTGCCCATGGCAGCGGGTGGAACGAGATGAACTTCTACGGTTCCTTCCAACCCAAACCAGTCTGTGGTCCCCTGTCGCCGCGGCCCGGTCCCCGCCAGCCCCCGCCCCGGCCGCACTTACCTGTCCGCCATCTCCAGCACCTCATGGACGTTGCCGGGGCTCACGCGGATGGTGCCGGTGTACATGAAACCTATAACGGCCTCCACCGTATCAGGGTCGGGGCCGCCCTCCGAGCTCCACTTCTGCAGCTCCACGCGGCCCGAGCGCGACTCCGCGAACCCCCCCGAGAGCAGCGGCGTGAAGTATTCGGTGGCGGCTGCCAGGACGGACCGGTGCGCCCGGTACTCGCGGGCCATGCCCGCGC
>VXBQ01004657.1:70643-96304 GCA_013400175.1 Phainopepla nitens
TCGCAGTACAGGCCGTGGCGGCGCTGCTCGTTCTGCCGCCAGGCCAGGTCGGAGCAGTGCGCCGGGCACCCGAACTCCTCCGCCTCAGCCTCCCCGTCCGCCGCGCCACCGCGCGGGCCCCCGCGCTCCGCCTCGGCCGCNACAGAGAGCGCCCCTGCAGGGCAATGGCGGCGGCGCCGTGAGGGCAGCGGGGGCCAGCGCAGCGCCCGGGGCCCGCCGAGACCCCGCGTCCCCTCGGCCCGGCACCCCACGAGGCACCGCCTCCCCTTAACTCGGGACCCCCGTGGATCCCCATGCCCTCAGCCCGGGAGCCATCGGGACCTGCCGGGACACCGCGTCCCCTCACCCCGGAGCCCTCGGGACTTGCCCGTATCCGTATCCCCTCAGGCCGGGACATGGCCGGCTCTCCATCCCCTCAGCCCGGAGCCCCCGGGCCCCCGCGGCCCCTCAGCGTCCCCCGGCGCTCACGGTGCCTCGTAGGCCATCGGGGAGCTCAGGTGCCACGGGGCGGGTCCAGGTTCCGCTCGGAGCCTCGGGCAATCTTCATCATTTTCTTCTCCCAGGCTGCACCTGAGCAATTAGGAATTCTCTCACACCATGGTACACAGGGTTTCTAATTGCAATGCAGTGAGATGTAGGTGGTTATTTCATGTTTGCTGTACACACAGTGCAGCTCTCTAGCTCTTGTCTAATACTGTATCAGTCATAGCTAGCTTGTGCCCTTCTGTTTATTCTCTACTTTACTAAATTTTATCTTTTTGACAGACAATGTGCAGTGTGTATACAGTTTGCTTTTTATTTCTCACCTTTTAAATCACCTGAAACATACGCTGAGGAGTAGTTGCTTTGAAGGTTGTTATTTTGTTAAATGACAACTTGTCACACATCCTCTTAGACACCCTTTAAGGACAACATGCAGAAGCCACACATGGAAAAAGAATAAATTAGTAATGTGTATTTATTTGCATCTGGTTACAATACACAGACAAGGACACTAAAATTATTACTGAGATATTTTTGCAGCTGCAGATTACATGAGTAACAGTGCACAGAGCAGCAGTCAGAGAGGAGAGGTTATTTGCATAAATACAGACACCGTTTTCACAGCAGTATGTTACAACTTTACACTTTAAATTACTACATCAGCTTGAATAACATTGGTTATACATCAGCAGTGGTCCCAGGATTCAGGTACAATTAGACCAAGGATAAGAACGTGGTAAACAAATTGAAAAACAACAAACAACAAAAAAAATCCACACCCATGGCTTATGGGAATGACAGGCACGTTCCCCTCATGGGAAAGGTACAGCTTGTTACCAGAGTTAGGTTCAGTAAGGCATACTGATGAGCAAAACTCTACCCCCCAAACCCTAAATCACTTCTGGAAACAAAATGAAATGAGAATAGGAAAAATAAAAGTGTGAGAGACAGTATTAAATACAGCAGGTAACTGAGGGAATAGCACAAGTTTTGGTTTTATTAGAGTAAGTTTCTATCCTTATAAAACAGTCACTTTGCACAGTTTGACCAGGCAGCTCGACGTCTCTGTCCCAACAATCATCTTTATACATCACAGTCCCACTGTGGCTGTCCCCTGGACAGACTTCTGTCCTGGTGCATTCCAAGGCAACACCAGCTTCTCACATGGTCATATGCTCTGGTAGGACATAGGAAATGTCATCCCAGGGGTGACGGTACAGACCCTGCTTCAACCTCTTCTGGTCCAGGTAGTGTCCTGAAAAGAGAGTGGTTTATGTTACAAAACTCTCATCCCTCCTCAAAGTCTTTGTCTTGACTTGGATTTCTGGAACCCCCCTGGGTTTCAGGTTTGTTTGGTTCCTGGGGCAGGACAGCCCCAGGAGGAGGGAAGGGGCAGGAAGGATGTGGCAAACTCACCAATGAATCCCATACTCCTGCCCAGTACAAAGATGCCATTGAGAGCTCCTATTTCAACATATTCATCTGCTTCTTCCCTGCAAAACAAAGGAAGATAAATCATCAATTTAAGGAATCAATCTCAGATGGGCTGCTGCCTGCCCTAGTGCCAGAGGCCACACAAATTCCCCTGACAGCTTTCTGCCCCCAAAAGCCAGGCCAGGCTGTTTCCTTCCCAGTGTCATGGAATTCTGCTCCTCAGGAGCTGGCAGTGCAGCTTTCTAGGACCACAATCCAAGAACAGCCTCCCCTCACTCACCGTGTGAAAGAGCCACAATTCCTGAGCATGTCAACAAAGGCCACTCCAATAAAGCCATCTACATTCAGGATAAGGTTTGGTTTCTGCAGGAAATAAAACATATCCCAATAAAGATGTCAACAGTGCAAATGGTGTTCACCTGGCACCTTCCAGTGGTGATTTGAGGGCTGCCTGTAGCTGGGGAAACACCAACACAGCGATGGAGAGGCTGCTCAGCAGCTTGAGCAAGAGCTACACTTAATGGGAAGCCCCGAACAAGGGGTCCATTAGGTCAACCCCCAGAGGTTCTCTGTCATGGGCCAGCTCAGGTGCCACCAGCTCTGGATTTACACCCAGCAGTGCCAGTATGGACAGTGGCCACACAGATGATGGTTTGGCTGTTCAGCATTTTTCTGGCAGCCAAATGCCTTCAGCCTTTCCAAACTGCAGCTGTGCTTGGCCTCAACTCTACTCCAGACACAATCCCCAGCAACAAGTTATGAAGCACTGCACTGAAAATGCAGCTAAGCCCCAGTCATTTTCCCTCCCATGAGAACCAGTGCCCAGAGCAGCTCAGTGCTGGCACCTCTCACCTTGGAAGTTGTGATTTTTTCTACTTCAAGCGCATAGTCCAGCAGCAGAGTGGCTGGGAAGTGCTGCTTCACAAAGTCCTTGAGAATCTGAACTCTCATGTCAGGGTTGTTTATCTGCAAGTTCAGAGCACATTACAGTCAATGATGTTGCCTCTTACTGATACTTTTTGTAGATTTGGGAGAATTTGGTCAATAGCTCCTCTGAAACTTACTGATTTTCTTTCTTTTATTTTTGCTCTCCCCCCACCTGTCCCTAAAAATCCCTCCAGTTTGTCCTAAGGCAGTTTTCTTACTGATTTCACTCGGTGTCCAATGCCCATGATCAGCTTCCCTTCTTTCTTCATCTTATTCACAAATTCCATGGGGATAATCCCACTGTCAAAAGCTTTGCTGAATATTTTGGCTGCAGCATCAAGTGCTCCCCCAAACCGGTCACCCTGGATGCAGGACACAAAGGCAATTACATCAAAGGACTCCACAATTAAGATACAAAACCAAGATTATCTCCCCCATCCACCCTCCTCCTGGTCTTTGGCATTCATGACATTAGAGTTAGGCAGGCACATGAGAGAAAGCATCTGCTTATCTCTGACACAAGTGCCCATTTGGAGCCAGTGCATCTCAGCTAGAGACAGCATGGGGGAAATGCAATGCTGTGTCTGTTTTAGCAGCTCTTATTAGAGTTCAGACAACCAGAGTCAACACTGACAGCAATTTGGCTGCTACAAAATATTTCTAGACTCCTAAAGGAGAAAACTAGTCTGGCTTACTGGAAAAATGGACCAGATTTGAAACAGGGAGCACCAAACTATTAGAGTTGAAATTCAAAGTGTGAGTGGACAGACACCATCAGTCTGTGGCTCTGCAGCCAATCCAAAAATTAGTAATAATAAAACCTTGAAGGAGTAATGAGTAACAAAGCTAAACCTCCTGAATATTGGGTACTCACAATAGTAAGAAGGCCTGAAGTGAGGCTTGAAATCAGATCTTTGCCAGCTCTGGCACAGACAATGGTGTTGTGGGCTCCAGACACAGCTGGCCCGTGGTCTGCTGTCACCATCAGGCACATCTCAATGAACTGGCAGGCATACCTGGGTAACCTGGGCACAGACACAACATCAGTCAGGGACAGAACACAAATACAAGTGTTTGTGAAGTCCTCATTCTCTCCAGAGCTGAGGCAACACAAGTAGTCACAGAGTGTGAATCAGGCCTAGTATACAGAAATTTCCTCAATGCACCACAAGACTCATGGAAAACTTCATCCTGAGATTAGAACACACTGTATGCAATCCAAAATGCTGACATGGTGTCATGGAGGGAACACAGAGATGGCATTCCAGTGAATCTACCTTCACAAAGGATACCCAGAGTTACTTTTTTTGCTTAAAACAAGAAAAACTCCAAAGAATCTGCAAGCTTTCACTAGAGCTGCCTCACCTCCTCTGAAACCAGAGCAGGCCTAGAACCCCTCCAATTCCCATCTCCTCTTTGAAGACCTCAGTGATGGGCATCCCAGCATAGATCAGCTCCTGTCCTCGCTCGTCACAGATGCTGGTCATGAAGGAAGCTGGCTTGCGAATCAGTCCCAGCTCCTGGAATTGCAGTGTAAAGACAGGATGTTAAACTACCACACCAGCACAGAGGGGCAGCACGGGGCAGAGTGGGCAGCACCTCAGGCTTGCCCTCAGAGCAGCTTCCACAGCCCAGAACCAGCACAGCCAGCAAACACTACAAAGCACAAGGTATAACCCACACATGGCATCTAAAATCACAGCTACTGCCCTCCCTGTCTGATTCCAAGAAACCCAAAAGCAGGTAAACCAGCAGAGCTCACCCTTGCCCAGGAGTAATCCATTGGCACAGTTGGAGGAGGCACTTCCTCTGCTGGTTCAATCACTCTTTTGGCCACAAGATCCTGGTACACAGACCTAGGGAGAGAATCCATCCAGTAACTTTGGTCCTTCTAAGAGATCCAAGCGAGGTGATCTAACCTAGACCTTAAAACCCCACAGTGAGTAGAATCTGCTTTCCTTAAGCAGAAATATATCCCCTATCAGGCCAGAATCAGCACCCTGACAGCTTTTGCCCACTGCTGAAGGTGCCCTGTGAGTGTGACTTACTGAATGACCTCTCCCAGCTCATCGAAACTCCGGGGAACAAACACTCCAGCTTCCTTTAAGGCTTGGTTCTTTGCTACAGCAGTTTCAGAGGCCTGGTTGGCACAAGCTCCTGCATGGCCAAACTGCACCTACAAACAGGAAAAGGGAGAGCACTAAGGAATATAGACTGTTACCTGCAGAGTGCAGCAGAATAGAGCCCTGACTGGGAACACCAGTGGCTGCACAACTGTCTCCTCTGGGCTACCAAAACTCCTGGTTGCAGCAGAGCAATCACAGGGATGTCCTGATCCAGAATCCCTCCAGGCTCATTCATCCACATTCTGCCTCCCTAAACTATCCCACTTAGAGCTGCTTCACACAGATCTTTGCCATCCCCACTAAAGAACAGGCAGCTATTGGAATTTGTTGCTTTCCCTGGGATTTTTGGGCTCTCTTCACAAGTAAGCAGAATCTCCTGGAAATCTCCTGTGACAGGACTGTAGAAGTACAAGATACCTTTATCATTTATATTTATGAACTCTTGCACATTGAAGTTACTACTGCCAGTTTTGGCAGATTTAGGTACAATGAGCGAAGTCATATTTTAATTTCTGTGGTGGATATATCCTTATTTTATGCATTTGCCCCCATTTTTGCACATACCTCTGAGGAGAACATGGTGGCACAGGTACCAATGCACCAGCACACCACTGGCTTGGTGATTCGACCTTCTTTAATGCCCCTGCAGATCTTGTACTCTTCTGTGCCTCCAATCTGCAGGGAGAGAGAGATGGTTTCAAGCTGCACTTTTGAGAAAACCAGCTCCAAGAAACACAGAAACATTGCTGGGAGTTTTTCCTCCTTTTTCATAGAATAATGGCTAAAGTCTCAGAAAAAAACCTCCTGATTTTTCTTTTTTTTATTTTTTTTTTTAAATAGTGAAGACTATGCTTGCCTGTGGAGTACATTCAAATTATTTTGATGGAAGTAGCAAGAAATAAAATTTGGAATATTCAAGAACAGTAGAAGGAGCTGCTATTTAGAATCCTTGCAACCAGGTCAGATGCACCCAAAACAAAAGCCACACACAGGATTTCTCAGATAATGAGGTGGTCTCACTCACCTCCCCCAGTACTACAATCATCTTCACTCCTGGAGTATCCTGATAACGCAAGACATGATCCATAAAAGTTGAACCAGGATATCTGTGTGCAATACAGAGGAAATGGTACAAATTTATTTCGTATCCTTTTCCGAAAGAAAGATTAACACCCAGCCTGCTCTTCCTCCTCCAAATTACCAACAATTCCTCCGTTGACCAACTTGAAAACCAGTGCCTGCTGAAGGTGCCAGCTCATACCTGTCTCCTCCAATGGCCACCCCCTCATAGACCCCGTCAGTGGTTCGGGAGATGATGTTGTTGAGCTCATTGGACATCCCTCCAGAGCGGGACACGTAGGCCACGCTGCCAGGACGGTACAGCTTCGATGCCAAGATGTTATCCAGCATGCCTCCTGTATTGCCTATTTTAAAGCAACCTGGCTTGATCCCACCAACCTATAAGAGAATAAGAGAAAGGTGTAAAGCCTTTTAAAATCATGAAACTGAGGAACATCTGTGTAAGGCAGCCTTGCCAGCATTTGTATAGAGAAGGGAGGATGGCAAAGACTTAAAGATGAGAGACTAGCATGCACTTCCTGTGACTAAGGACAAAGTGGATTGTAGGATACACTTCACTCATTGGAGAACACTGATCTGAAGGTTAAGAAAGACAGGAGAAGGCAGCTATCAGTACTTACAGTTGCAGGCCCAATGATGGTGACTCCTTTTTTATCAGCTGTCTTGATCAGTTTGCGTGTCAGGGCCTCGGGAATGCCCTCGGCAATAATGGCAATGGTGCGGATCTGCAGCAAGAGAAAGAAAACCATTGGTACCCCACAGAGCAGCCCCTTGTCAGGCCCCTGGGAGGTCACTCTGTGCACTCTCATCCAGGAAGGCCCAAGGCATCAATCTGCAGGGCTGCCATGATCTTCACAAAAGGCTCAATGCTCTGGTCAGGGAATTTTCTTCCCCTTGCACATCAGAGCAGCACCGTATTATAAGAACGGCCTGAGGTAGCTACTGCTAACCAAGAAGCACCAAGTTCCTCTTAAACAAATTTTAAGTCCAGCATTAGGATTTGCCAGGGACCCCCAGCATCCTTCTTACATTCTGTAAGGGGTTAGAATTGGGAGTTATCTGCTAAGTCAGAAGACCAAGACAATTTGCTAATGCCATCATAGTTTAAGAAACACTGGTACCCAGCTGACAGAGTCTTCCTTCTTCATTTGTGCTTCTTCTGGATCCTGCACTCACCTGGGGATAATTCATGGTTTCCACAGTGCTGTCGTAAGCAGAGCGCAGCGACGCAAAGTTGATGAGAACATCGACCTCTGGGTGCTTCCTCATGGCATCTGACATGTTCTTGTAGACTGGGATCAGGATTTCTTTGTGGCCCCAGTAGAACTTCTGCCTGTGGTCACCGCTGTGGAAGAGAAGATGGAAAAGCCCTGACCCTAAGGCTGCTGGAAAGGCAAAGGGACACAGCACATGCAGACAGAGGAGTTTACAAACCCCATTCTCAGCCCCCGACACTGACTGAGACACTCACGAGCACGTGAGCATGTCTGGGGAGGGACCATATGACAGCAGAAGGTTCTTCAGAGAATAGGACAGAGCAGCATATGGAAGGAGACGAGCTAATGGGGACAGAGGCATCCAGCAAGATGAATAAGCTCTCCCACAGTGAAGTTACCAGAGCCTTAACTCTACTCCAAGCTGGAAGACAGAATGAGGCACAGAAAGAGTAATGAATGAGAGGTGTGAAAAGCTGTTTTCACTGGCCTGGGGGAACAGGAAACCAGTATCTGTATCTGTGGTGAACAGCCAGGGCAGCAATGGGAGGGCCAGTCAGCTTCCCAATCCTGCTACAGTGGGACTCTGCCCATCTGCACTGGAGGGGAAGCACCTGGGAAGGTTTTACTGTTGGTATTTCACACATAGTAGATGCTCTGACTGGAACTGCAGTGAAGAGTGTGGATACAGGCTGTGCTCCTATACCAGTAAATTCATGACAGAACATTCCAGATTTCGCCAGCCTGGCTCCCTCCAAAAGGTCAAGAATCAGATAATTACAGGTAGCCTTAAATTTCAATCCCTATTGCTTTTTCCTCCTTAATCAAGTGCAGCACTGCCAGAAGCTGCCACTCACCTACAGACATGGGTGTGCCTGCACTCAGTACCCCGAGGTTTGCCACTTGCTGAGAAGTTATTACAGAGCTGCAATTACCATCAGAGCTGCAGAATAACAGTACAAGGTCTTTAATTGTCAAGAGGAGAAATTCTCTGCAGGACAGAGGTTGATTAGACATCAGCTCTCCAGGATGCCTGTAAATACCACAGGAATGAACCAAGGCTTCTGCTTGGCTCTGGGCTCCCACCTCACTGTACTGGAAGCTGTAGCTGCTGCTTCCCTTCTCTCTGCTTGCCCTGTCCCACAGGGAGACCCCCACACTGAGGAGGTACAATAAAACAGCTCATGCACACCCCATAGCCCATCTCATCCCTCTAGGGATGAGTGAAAGGGTAAACACCAGAAGGGAACTCTACCCCACTGAAGGATCCACAGGCTTTCTGTCTGCTAAATAATCACTGCTGCTATTGGAAATAATATGAACAAGACTTTTTTTTTGTTTTTTTTTGTTTTTTTTTTTTAGGAGCTGGTATGTTTGGCTACATACCTGCTTTGGTTTGTGAGCAGAGATGCTATGGTTCTGGATAATATTTGGAGGAGTAATTCCTGCTGCTGTAGGCACAAATCAAGGTGTCTCAGACAAGCACACAGCCAAGAGCAGGTGAGTGGAAGAAGCCTTACACAGCCTGCCTGCCTTTGAGGAGCCAGAAGGCTGGAAAGAAAGCCTAGGTAGTCCCACCTGCCCTACTCACTGAGGAAAGAATAGAATTTGGGCATCTTTTAAAAAGCACATGAAGTGGAACTTCAGTTCTGTGGTGAATATTAAGCTATTTCAACAGCGCAGCCCGAAATCAATGACTGAAGAAAGCAGCCTACAAAGCCAGCCTGGGGGTGGAAAGGAGCAGAGGAGGTGTTCCAGCAGGGATAGAGACCAGGGCAGAGCTCCACTAAAGAACCACAAAGAGTGAGAGAGGAGGAGAGTCACAGAAGAGCTGGTGGGAAATGGAAAAGCGACAGGCACAGGCGACTTACGTGAAGGGATAAACCATGGCAGCCACTGAGGGCTCATCCCGGGAGCAGATATAATCAAAGTCCAGCATTCCTTGGACAGCTCGGGTCTGCATCCCCCACACAATTGCCTTGGTGTGGCGGCTGAACAGTGCTGTGGCTTTACCTGCTCAGAGAGAGGGGACAAAAACAAACCACCTTCAAACTGAACACCTGAGCGAGACACAAACTGCAACTCGGCCAAATGCCTGCTGAAAGGCTCCTGGATGAGTGTATCCCCCCCTCCAAACTGAACCCAGGAGATGAACTGCAGTTTGCAGGAGGGAGTAGCCACACTGTCCAAATTAAGGAAGAAACTGTAGTTGAAGCAGCAATCTCTTCCCTGGATTCTGAACGCAACAGCCAGGTTTTGGGGTTCACTAAATGGACAAGTGAATCACAGGAGGGAGCTGGTATAGGAGAGGAGAGGAGAGGAGTGAAAATGGCAGGTCCTCTCATGGGCTTTTCATATTTCTCCCAGTTGTCTTATGCAAAGCTGAAGAGAACTTTGAATTGCATGTATTTATTTGCATGTAGTCCACAGTCTGGGCAAATCATGGGAGGCTGGTCAGGGCACCATTGTAGAATGACAGGAAATTAATTTTTTAAAAAAAATGGCAGGAAATGGGGGAGCAAAGAAAATAAAGGAGCTCAACATATTCAGTTTTTCTTTCCTTTTTTTTTTAAATGATCAGAATCCAACACAAACTTGATGGCTCCAAGAATTTATATATGGCCCAAAACTTGGCTTCAGGGGACAGAGTCACAAGAAAAGCAACAGTTCAGCCAGTGAGGATGAACTGTTGGCTTAAAGTCTATTTACACCACTTTTCACAGCACAACATTGAGCCCCTCCTTCTGATTCCAGGCAGAATTAATTTTAAAACTTTAAAAACCCAGAGCTGATCCACCTGCTGATGCCAGCTGGGGCTACTGCTGAGTTCTTTCTGGATTTGGATCAAAGGTAAACAGCATTAGGGATTAAACAGGACACTGTTCCTCTGGCTTCAACAAAAAAAAATCAGTCCTTGCTCTCCAGCCCTACACACTGACAGTCCAGATTCATTGCAGCATGACTTGTCATTAGAGATCTGACAACTTTGTTTATCTTGCAGGTGCCTGCAAGGGGGTACCATGAGTGTTCCCAGGAACACCCAAATGCAGACCCAGAGAGGCAATGATGTTTGTCTGAGAGCACACAAGCAACAATTCAAGAACTCCCCTTCTACTGTCCCTCCTCATGATAAGGGAGGTAACTTGAAGCTCTACTTTGCCCCTAGTTCAGCAGTTTATTTTCACACAGCAGAGAGCTCAAGAGAGTCTTAAAGTCTCTAAAAAATAACTTCACTGAGCACAAGCTTTAATGGTTGGCTGGACTGTTAAAGCAACATTTAGTTCATCTGTGACTTTTCTGTACTTTCCAAACCTGATAATCAGGCCCCCTGCACTACATTGTTTCCCTTTGAAACAAGATACCAGTTATTGGTCACAACTAGTGACTCCTCCTTTTGGAAAGCAAAGGGAACAGAGCTTTTCACTATGTGCCTCAGGCTGTTCTTCTCTAGGATGGTTGTGGGGGGAAGGGAAGGAAAAACAAAGTTTGTTTGAGACCTGGCCCTCTCTTCCCCAGAAATACAAAGTATTTGTGCAGAGGCATATGTGATCTGCACTTGGAAAACCAGATGAGAAGTTCACATGGTGACAGCTAAATAAGCTGGGCAGGAGGAAAGGACCAGACAACACAGCAAACTTTTGGAGAGAAAAAACAGCAACAAAACAAAGAGCTAAAAAAGTCAGAGGCCAGGCACATTCAGGTCACACAGGTCCTACCTGAATCAGGTCTCGAGGCTGGGACTGAATCTGTTAAAGAGAGAATCACTCATGCAATGGTATGACAGAGCTGACTGCTGCCAGCTCCCACTGGCCAGGCACCCAGGCAGGTGCTGCAGCAGTCCTTCTCTCACAGCACTCAGGGCTTTTGGGTTTGCTTTTGTTAAAAAACAAGCAGACTGGAGCCCTCTCACTGTACTTCCTCTTGTGCTGCTCCTGAACATCCCAGATCAGAGCAACTCTGACTGTGTGTTATGAGCTCATGGCACAACTGAGCTGCTAAGCCACTGAACTACACTCAAGACAAAGATAGGCTGGTACCACAAAACTGCTTCCCCTTATATCCAGAAAAAAAGCATTTATCTCATGCCCATCCTGCCTTTGGGAACAGCAGAACATTGCCAGCAGCACTCCCAGGGCTGGACTTACCAAGAGGTGCTGTTGGTTTTGCCTTCTTAGCTGGAGCAATCCCATCTGGTTTGGACTCAGAGAAGGAGGCAGTTCTGCTCGGTGCTGGAGTCTGAAAGATTCAGAAGCCAAGTCAGTGAGGGACAGTGCCTCAGGTATGGCCTGGAGCACAGAGGAGGAGGTGGCCTCACTCTGGCTACTTTGATCTATACAAAGGAAATGACTTTTCAGATATGACCATTTCAGTGAATGACCCAATAGGTTCAACAGTCACACTGTCAGCTGTGAGAGGCCACATTTTCTGCACAAGTGAGATGGGCACTGGGGTGGCCTCTCCTGATAAACTGCACTGGTAGAGTCATGTTTGTTTTTCCTAAAGCTTCCTACAAATACGCTAATGGGCAAAATGAGTTTCCAGCCTGTTTGGACAGGGGCAGCTGCCTTCACGAGTTCCTCAGCCATGTCCCTTGCATGGTGGGGCAGTGTTGGAATCCAGGACACAGGAATATCTCTTGTGCCTGTCCTGAGAGGTTTTATTCCTCAGGAGAGCACAGCTTTTAGTCTTTGGCCATGGGAAAAGCTTCCAGTACTTTGGGAGGAGTTGAGTTTTTGTGAGTGTGTAAAGTGGATAATATTATAGTTTATCACAGCGTGAAAAAGTAGGCTTTGGGGTTTTTTTAGTATGGAAGATAGATGAAAGACAAGATGGAGGACTATTGGGTGCTGACTCAGTTTCCTCCATCATCTTCATCTACTCCATTTTCTGCAGTGTTAGTAGCACAGAGTGCTCGGTTAGGCAAAGTCAATGCAGGTGTTGCGTGGACAGACAATTATTAATCGGTAGTAAAATAAAAATAAGATACATTTTGGGTATGTAGCAATAGGTAATTGGGTAGCATATCTGTATAAAAGTCCTTGAAATCATCCATTTTGTGTCTTGCTCTGCACATTTTTCTGTGCCGAGCCTGTTGTCATCTACCCCTCTGAACTGTGACAAGACAGAAATAAACAACTGAAGACCGAAGCCAGCGAGTCCAGCCGGTCTCACTTTCAGCCCTGGCACAGGACATTTCAGGGTTTTCCCCAGCAGGGACCCCAGACAAGGAGGGTTCCTGAATTCCAGAGGGCAGGAGCTCACCGAGGGGCTGCCGCTGGCGTTGAGGAGGAAGTTGGCGGTGTGCGCCGCGGCCGGCGGCTGGTTGGGGATGGGCCGGTGGCCCAGGGCCATGCCCACGATGGCTGTCATGTGGGTCTCCGTGCCAAACACATGGATGGGGATCCCTGTGGTCTTCCCTGTGGAAGCACACAAGAGCAGTCAGCCTCCTGAGGGGAAAGCTCTACCAAAGTGAAGTATTTAACCTTGAGAAAGCTCAGCAGAAAGTGAGTGGGAGAAACAAGATGCAAGAACAAAATTTAAGGACAAGTTTGGTCCTTACCAACTTCTCCCATGACACGTAATCCTTCCTGGTAGTTTGGGCCCCCTCTTCGTACAAAGATCCTCACCTCGTGCTCCTTCAGAGGGCCTTGGTAATCTTTAATTGCTCTCACAATGCCCTAAAAGAAACACACAGGACAGGTGACCCAGGCAGCCAGACATTTACCCTGTCCCATCACCTCAGGAACTCCTGGAAAAGATGGACTATGAGCCTCAGCCAAACATGGAACTGGGAAGAAGGGTTGGGGGCTGATAACTGTGTGTTTGTTGATGTTTGAGACTGGTCACTTACTTTAAAGGTGGCTGCTACATTGGTGAAGTTTGCAATGCTGCCTCCAATAATCAGGATCTTCCCTGAAGGAAGAAACACAGGTAAGTAAAACCATTTCAAGAGCAGAGTACTCCAAGATCACGAAGCAGTTAAGGATATAAAGTGAAACAAAGTTGCAGAGTAACCAGTTGTGTTTAGTATGGAAAAAACCCTAAAGCAGTTGAGTTTAGTAGAGCCTGGAAGATAAGAGCTTTGTACCAAGCAAGAGTGCCTGATAAGGATCTCAGGCCTCACTGAAAACCACAAGTCCTCTCTTTGAGGCAAGAGCTGACAGAAATCCAGCCCTTCCTTCAGAAGGCAGCAGTACACTGAAAGCTCTGCCAGGGAAGACTAAGCATAGTAACAGCCCAGATTTGTCCAGGTTTTTCTGCCAGACACAGCTTCACAGATTTGGAATTGCAGCATCTCCCTTACCTTCTGGGTGCTTCTCTCGGGTCATGAGGGAGAGGATGGTTTTAGCATAGTCATAGGTCTGCTGCTCACTCGGGGCTCCTGAGTATTCCCCATAGTTTGCCAGCTCATTCACACCCCCTAGGTCACAAATGGTGTCACTAACAAGAAAAAAAAAGCAGTTATTTATGAGATGAGTTATAATTTGAGTCACTAAAAAGTTCCTAAAGTATTCCAAATCCCTGGAGAAGTGAGACTCTTAACAAAGGGACAGTGCTGTCTGCTGAAAACAAAGCTGCTCTCCTCTTGGTGTCAGCACAATTAATCTTGTCATGCTCCCCAGATACAAACTCGGTGACCACCACAATAATCATATTACCCTCAACAGCCTCCAGGCAGTTTGTTTCTTTGTAAGTCAGAAAAGAACTGTATCTCTGTAAGAAACTGTACCTAACCCTAATCCTTCCAAAATTAACTACCATAGGCAACACTATGTTCCACAGCCTGGTGAAAAATCTGTACAGCACCTTCATTCTGAAGAGATCCCAAACAGTCACAGTATGGGAAAAATGGCTTTAGGAGAGGCTACTTTGCAGAGGCTGCAGCAATTATGTTCTCTCAGCACATGAAATCCTCCCCCTCTGGAAACCTGGCTTCCATTACCTGTACACCACTGAAGCACCACCCCCAGCCACCATGGTCCAGATCCTGCCTTTGGGGTTCAGGATGGTAAGCTTCAGGCTGGCCCCACTCTTGGCATCCAGGTCAGCAATGTAGGCTTCCTGCAGAGAGAGCAGCACAAGCTCAGCTTCCTCCTGCACCTGCCTTTTCCATCCCAAGGGTTCATAGTGCATTTGGAGACACAGAGCAATCACACCCCATCAGCTACAGCTAAGGGACAGCAGAGCTACAAACACAGCATTTGTCAGGGACAGAGGCCCAGCTCCATCCCTCCACCACGTGACAGTCACAAAATCTGAACAGAACTGGAAAGTCTGTTCTAGCCTTGTCTGAGACTGAGACCTGAGGAAATCTAAAAATCATCTCACCCATGGTGACCACTCTGGCTGTGCTGGAGCCAGGAACATAATCACTGAGAGCTGTAATTTGGCTCAACGTGGTGCTCCTGCAGCCCAGTGTGCCAGGCTGCTGAGCAGCACTTCATCAGAGTTCATTAACATTCCCAGCAAAGATTCTGCCATAACAACCTTCCCAGGGACTTGGAGAGGGATGATTCAGAGACAAAACCTGAACTAATCCTTTTAAGAGCAAATTGAGTTGAGTGTTGGCATCCAGCAAGCTACATGGAAAGGAACAGCTAAATGGATTTCCTGGCCACAGTACAAAAACCTTCCAACTGAAGCATAATTATAATCATTAAAATGAAAAAGTCAGGACAGAAATCTTTTTGGAGAAAGAAGAACAGACCCCTGAAATAAGTAACAGAATAATTAAGGAGAGAGTTCCAACAGCCTCTGAAGCTGCTGGGGCCTGTGTCTGGAGCAGTGCTTGTGCATCCAGCAGTACAGACTCGGGGAATTTGGAGAGGAAAACAAAGTGCTGCCTGCAGCCCTCATCTTGTCCTCACTTTTTGGAAAAACAGGTGAATTAAGATCTTCTTACTTAAAAGTTTCACTTTTCACTTACTCTGGATTCATGCTTGGATGCAGCATTTGCACACAACTGCTGCTCTGCTCTCAGAACTGTCACTGAAACACTGAGGGAACATCAGCTCCCACAGGGCTCCCAGTAACCACTGCTTCAAGAGAAAAATTGTGATGCTGAGGGGAGCAATGTGGGCAGAAACCACAAAAGGAAGCTCTGCACAGGCACAGAGCTCTGGCACACAGCTGAGGGAAGTTAAATATCAACCTCTGTTAAAAAAAAAAGTCAATTCTGAATTAAAGAACTGACCAAACAGAGCTGGAAAGCAACTGCAGTTCAGAGTGTGATTCTGAGCAGTCCTAGGACTACAGCCACCTGTGCACAGGTTAGCATGGACAGCACTGCCAAGGGGCTTGAGACACAGCAACAAAACCACTGGAAACAGCAACACCATGGGCAGACAAGCAATGAAGAATTCAGGACACAATGAAGGAATTCCAGCTGTCACTTGCCTCAGGGTAAGCTTCCCTGCCAAAAGGAGGGGGGAACTCCACATCCCCCCACTTCACTTTGCAGATGTAGTCAGCCGTGGCGTCAATCTTCGCAGCCAAATCCAGGATGTAAACACCATCCTTAGTCACCACTGCAGTGAAAAACATCACAATTAGCTCTGGCTACTACAGACACATCAGATTTACTCCAACATCTGGTACCACACAGACATCATTGCAAAAGCTGGGTGGCTGCTGTTTCCCCTGGCACTGGGCAGTATCAACCAGCCCCAGCAAGTTCCCTGAGGAATTAACCAGTAACTGTGGCCATGGTCCAGGCTCTGTCTCAGGGGTTGTTTTGTTCTAACAGTGCAATTTTAACATTGTTCAGTTCTGCCTTAACAGTCCCTTCACGGGAATTTTTCATTTCCTCATTTTTAATTCACTGAATGAGCAGCTCAAAGACATATCACTGCCACTTCGTACTTCTGCACATGGCACCTGGTGCTGTTGTGAATTACAGAACCAAAGGAAGGATCAAGAACACATTTCAGTATTTCAGAACACAAAGTTCTGCCTCCAAAAATATCCATTACCTAATGGATTGATCTCAAGGTACGTAAAATACAAATCTTCATAGAGGTTGAACAGGCCACAGATGAAGCTGGCCAAGATGCTGAAAAAGAAAAGAAAAAAAAGTAACCCAAGTTAATGAAAGCAGCCAAATCTAAGTGCAGCCTGCTCTGTTCATCGGTATTAGTGGCAATCTGCAAATCTACTGGCCATCAATTTCTTTCATTCTCATTCATCTCCTCTGTATGGAGCCTGGGTGATGGATGACTCAAGGGAAGGAAGACCTTGATGACTCATCTTAATTACCCCTCCACCAAACCCTGCTGAGAACAGTTGCTCACAACTGTCAGCTGTGCAGTCTGATTTATCTCCCCAGAAGACAGAAGCACATCTAGCAGTTGCACATCTATCAGTTGCCTCCCTGCTGATACCCATCTTTGTCAGATCTGAGCTTTATTAGCTGTGATGGGGAGGAGGCTGCACTGAACTGGTGGAGTGACAGGCTCCTTCACCCTTCAGTACTGCCCAATGTCAGCAAGGATTATGCTATGTTTGGAAAAAATCATGACTCATATTAGGCTAACTAGGTATGAGCATCTAATTGAGGGAGATGGAGAAGCCTTGAGATGTACAGATAAGCCTGCAGAAGGAAGAACAGGAGAATAACTTTGGAGATCAGGCCAGAGCAATGGAGAGGGAAGTTCTGAATTAGCAGTGAGAGCCACACCTCATCACCATTTCACTAAACAAAAGAAACTTCTATGCTGGCACAAAGGATCAGAATTCAGTACATGTCTCCAGTCTCAGGTTGAGACCTAAGCAGGCTGACAAGTGCTGCTGCCAAGTAAAGGCTCAGCACCAGGAAACCTTATTTTTGGATTTTACAGGCAGCTGAGACAAGGTCAGAGAGCTTGGATTCAAGATGCATGGCATATTCTGGAGAGCAGCAAGAAGGGCAGGAGAGTGAGCTTCAGGGGGAAGAAAACAGAGGGATGTGGCACTGAGATCTAAGAGAGCAGCTGCTGCATGGCTGGTCCTACCCAGAACTGCATCTCTACTTACTCCTTCTTGTTAGCTGGTGCATGCTGCAGGAGATGCTTCTTCACATCCGTTTCACTGAGCTTCTCATCCACTGCCACGAGCAGCTTCTGAGCTTTGGCATCCACATCTCCCACATCCACACCCCCTTCGTGGTGGAAGAGCACATAGTCTCCCTCACGGGCAGCGTAAATGCACACGTAGAACTCTTCCTCCTGCACCACAGAGCAGGGACAAGCTTTTATCAGTGACACCCAGAGAGGACCCTGGAGAGGCTTTTGTGCCAGTGCTGGGGTTGGGGCAGCTGAGCCCCAAGGAGCAGCAGTGCTGGAGTGGCTCTGACACTGCCCAGGGGTGTGCAGCAACACTGAGCTCAACAGCACACTCCCAAACTTTTGCTTTCTCCTCTGTACCAATCCAGCTAAGCATGCAAGTCCAAAGAGATTTAAAAGCCTGCTTTAATAGTGTACTAACCTGTTTGTGAGGGACGAAGGGTTCAATCAGAAAGTTCTTTAGGATTCCCTTTGCATTAGCAATCTGGGGACAGAAAACAAGATAAACACCCGTAACCAACTGTCCACCACATTTGTGACAGCATAAGGAAAGCTCTGAGAATAAACCAGCACTGCTCTAAAGTTGCTCCCTCTCCACTGTGCCTCCTGGAGAACCACTCCTCCCTCTCCAGCACTGTCACCCCAGCATATCTGGTTGCAGGAGTCAGTCACCTTTCCCATTCCTAACAGCACAGAGGGGTATCAGAATTACACCAGGACATTACACCAGAGGCTCTCCTCTCCTGCCCCAGAGACAGCACTGGCACTGGGCCTTGCTCAGCACAGTGAGACACAAGGGCTTGAGCTGCTCTTGGAGTAGTGGAAAATTCAGAAGTGAGGAATTCCTGAGCTAGAGGCAGGAGCAGAGACCTCAGTAGTGCTCACCCTGAAATGCTATCAGGAAGCACAGAAGAGCAAGAGAATCCTTTAGCCTCTTCTTATGGGTCCAGGAACTGTTCTGTGTAGGCACTTTCCTGTTATCCAAACCCATGTTTGCAGGCTCAAGAGACACTGAGGGACACTCCCTGCTTCTGAGGACACCAGTGGTCCCAAGAACGTGGCTCAGTCCTTGCTTTAGAGATAGTTGTTGTGTTGTGCTAATGGAGTAATTTCCACACCCACAGTTTTCCCAATGGGGAGCACTCACAATGCTGCTCCTGCTGTTTCCCAATTCTTGCTGCACCAGCTCAGAGCCAGAGGCAAATCAATCCCAGAAGGGCCAAAGGCATAAATTCCTTGAGGCAGCACAACTCCCTCAGCTCCCAACACACAGCAGCAGGGATGGCAGGCATTTCATTCTCATTAGCACTGCACTGTCATTCCCAGGAAAATAAATACTACACAGCAGCACTGAGTTAAAACAGGGACCTGAAGTAACACTCAATCATCAACCAAAACACACAGGCTGGCTGCAGTAGAGGATTTTAAAGCTTTTATACTGTCCTGGGAACAAAAGCAAAGCACTCACCGTGGTTTCCTGGCCCAGGCGCTGCTTGAGCCAAGCCTTCACCTGATCCAGAGTGAGGTTAATCCCAACCAGGCCAAGCTTCCCACGTCTCTTAATGAGCTGATCTGGCTTCACCACTAAACGCTACAAAGGTTGGGCAAGAGATTTAAAGGAAGAAGCATTAGAAAGTGACTTTGGTTGAGTGGTTCTCTGCAGTTCTGCACAGCACATGTCCTTGCAAAATTCCTTTAATCTTGGCAAATCCAGCTCCTGGTACAACATACCTGCAAGTTTGGGGTTTCTTATGCTGTACTTTGAGAAAAGCTGCCTTGTTTCTACTCAGCTGTGAGCAGACATCAGAGGCTGAGGTGACAGCTTGTTCTGTCTTCTATTGGATTTTTTTCATCAAAAAAAAAAGCCATGACAGACACAGACAGTTGCTCACAAAAATAATAATAAAAAACCTCCTGCTGTCACTATGCTTTGCTTATGAGACTGGTTAGGGTCAGGGTCATGCACATTTCAGCCAGCTGACTGTGGCTCTTTATAAGATACCCATGGATAGCTGCTCCTGGGTTACACACATCTCTAGCTTGCACATATCTATTTAAAAAGCAAACTAGAACTGGGTGCCATTCTCCTGTACCACTGATATGTCCTGGAACTTCAGCAACTTGAGAGTCAGAACACACTGTCCTGCAGTACAGGACATTGAGCATCATCTTGCTGCTGGACCCTGAAGCCCTTTCCAGCCTTACAGAACCTGCCTTAAAGGCCCAAGTGCATCCTTGCTCCCTTCTGGCTTCCTGCAGGGCTTTTAGAAGCACTGCTGATCTCCTGCAGTTCATTCAGGCACTTGAGCATGGAACATCTAATTAGTGCAGGGCTTCTATCAGTCAGTCAGTCAAGGGCTATGAGACATTCATGCTCTCCAGCCAACAACTTAATATAATTAATCACTGGAAAGGAGCCAGCTTGGACAGCTAATAAAAACAGCTTTGGGTATGTTTTCTCTCCAGAAAGTGTGAGGATATGAGATACAGAGATAAATGATTTTGCACTGAAAATTTAAAAAAAGGAAGTTTTCCCTGACATTTTACTTGGATTCAAGGAACTAAGCAGTGTCCTAACTTGACATTAAAGCCAGACACAGAGAGAGCACTCCCTGATTTTAGAGAGCAAGGCTTTGAGAGCAGGGACTGACATCTCTGTCTGAATCAACCTCCTTTACCTTCTGTGCAGCTATGAGCAACTGGTTCACAGCTATCTCTGCTCCTGTATTTCACAGGAATTTATTTCTTAAAGGAATAATCAACCCTCCAGGAGGTGATACTGAGCCTCGAAGCAAGGCTTTTTCCTTCATCGGGGTTGGGAGTGACTGTGGCAGAGCAGCAACAGCAACCAGTCCTTCAGGAAGGATCTGGAGCAGTGCTCAGGTGCTCCAGGAAGGCAGATCCTGCTGCCCCTGTTCTTACCTCAGTCAGGAGCCACGGGTGTTCCTGGGTGAGCTGTGCCCAGTCCGTGGCTTGGGTGACCCGGGCATACTTGAAGCGGTTCTGGATGGCAGAGGACGTGCAGATGTACTTGTACAAGAACTCCTTCCCTGTCTGCTCAGAGATGGCTTTGGCTGACATGGCTACCTAGTCTGGATGGGGGGAAAAAAAAAACCAAAATCCATCAGGAACAGAGCCCTGTTCTGGCCAAGAACTCCACATCACTCAGCTCAACACAAACCCAAAGCAAACCAAAGCCTCCCAAAGCCTCCCCATTTTATGTAAGATCACCAAACTCTCCAGATAAGCAAGAACTTCTCATGTTATTTAAAACTTCTACCATGTTTCCCTGCCATGCACACCATCCTCATCCAGCCTTGTCTGCAGGCAAAGGCAGAATCCCTGCAGCTTGTCCCAGCCACCACCAAGCCTTGCCCAAACCCACAGCTTGGAGCATCCCCTCACATCCAGGGCAGTGCCCAGCTCTCTCCAATGTCACAGCACCCCAGGATTGCTCCTGGTGGAGCCCACAAACCCTTTTTTTCTGGTGCATTTCCAGGGAGGGATCCCCTCCCTCCCACTCACTTCTCTAAGGCATCCCATATTCCCAGTCAAACCTGACTGTGGGCACGTCAGCAATCCTCACATCCCTTTTCTAAAGGGAAAGGAAAAGGCTGCCAAGATCACCAAAACAAGAATAGGTTTACATCATTGCTCTTTCTTGTTTCATAACCAGGTGACTTGGAGAGAGCTTGACACCTGACAGTATAAGATGCTCAAGACAACAGCAAAGATTAAAGTTAGACAATTTGTTTTGGGGTTTTTTTTAAAGAAAAAAATCCTGATTCATTGCCTTTCCTATGGACAGTTTTATTGTCTTTTCAAGTATATTCCAAACTGATGTAAGTGAATTATTTCTCACCTCAAGAGTGCAACTATTCTTTTTGATATGCAGCAGAAAAGTCATAGGTGTCAAAGATACATTTATTTTTAACTGCCATAAACACTTATTTAAAAGAATACTTCATCCCAGTGACCCTGTCTGCATGTGTCACACATCAGAAGTGAGTGCTGGCAGGTTTGTATGTCTGGGGGTCAGACTGCTGACAGAGAGGCCCAAGCAGCAGCTCCTCATGCATTTTGAGTGACTGGGGTCATGTCACTGCTCCCCAAACACAGCCAGTGTGGCAGGAAGCAAAAGCACCCTTGGGATGGATTCTGGGAGAACTGCAAAGGAGAGGTGCACCAACACAAGAAAGAGGAGTTCAGATTCCATCTGAGCACCTGAGCCAAGTACTAGAATGGCTCAGTAAGACTACCTGCCCTCAGAAAACACATACCCCACTTCAGACCCACAGAGGGAAATAGTTGACAAATTCCAGTTGTTTCTTGTGCTGCCCTCTGGGTAATAACCATTAGCAATCAGCTGGGCTATTCATCCTACAAGCAAACACAGAATAGGCAGCCATTGACTAGCCATAATTAGAAATAAATAACTTTTCTCCCTAGAGCAGAAAGATGGAGGTTGGTCCATCCCAACTCCATAGCAGGAGGCAGGTTGCATTCCCTGAGCTTCCAAAACCAGACAGGTCAGACTGAGTAAGGGCTCTTACTGAAAGCTGATAACTTGCTGCTCAAGGACCTGCAGTCAACTTTGCCACTGCCATTTTTTCAAATGCAATTCCAGGGTGAACAATCACAAAGGCAAAGCTACAGCAAGGGCAAAAGACAAGGAACAGCAGGCCCACTTTCAAAGACTTCTGATGTAAATGCTGAAGACTGCAGTGCAGCTTCCAATTTAATCCCATTTCAGAGCAGGATCAGGCAATGTTTCTGCAGCTCCAGTCATCCATCCCCACTCCTGTCACTAGAAACACTTGTCCTTACTGCCTACTGAATGAGCCCTGTTGGTTTATTAGCCCAGTGCCAAAGCCCAGGTAGCCTGACAAGAGAGGAGCTCTTGTGAGCAGCCAGAGGACACCAAACCCCAAAGCAAGAGCCCAGGCTGATTCTGCAGGCACACACAGACATCCCACAGGCACCACACCACTGCCCAGCCTCACAGCTGCACACACACGAGGCATCTGTACTGCAGAGCCCAAAACCTTCCACTGGAATTTGTACTTCAAGCAGAGCTATTTCTGAGAGCAAACCCTGCTCCCACAATACCTGCAGCCACCATTAGTTCTGCCTGGGAGGGAGCTGCAATATTCCTGTTTCAAATCCCTTCCAAATCCATCAGCTCCACAATCTGCTCAAGGCCTGTCCCAGAGAAACAGTGTCACATCTCACTGCAGCAGAAGCAGATGGGGAAAAGAAAATGGCAAACATATTTCTTTAGGAAACCTAAGTGTTTGTCATTTCTCCAGGGTGTCACAGAGCCTCTGAACAGCACTGCAGGACTTCAGTCCACAGTTACAAATTAAACCACTCAGGATGATGCTGGTTATGCCAATCAATACCCTGCAACTGCAGGAAACTGGACCCAGGATGTCTCTCAGGTTTTATTAATAGTCCTGTAAAAAAACCTCAGTGGGAACAAGTGACATACATGGGATTCCTTAAACCTGAGGGCCAAAAACCAGAGCTGTTCCTCTTTCAGAACCATTTCTGGCCTTTTTTATGCTGCTCCCCTGGTTTCCCTCACAACTTCATCACCTCATTTTTGCAGTAACACTACTGCAAAGAACGGATAAAGGGTAAAGAAAGGAAACTACAGAATTCTTACAATAGCAGTAGATGAAAAGATAACATCCTTGTGTCATGGCAGCAGAACAGCAGGAATGAGGCTGTTCTGACCTTATCTGCTCGAGTTTCACATTTCCTAAATATTAGCAAGTCTTTAATCACGCCCCTCACTCAGTTTTTCCACTGTTCTAACCCTGCCTTTCTCATGGGACAGAGGACACAAAGCAATTGCTTCAGTCTGCTGAACTGTTAAGCTAAGAGATCAGCAGGAAAAGAATCCATAGGGCATCAGCAATTCCTGGCTGTGTGTGCTTGTGCAGGTCCCTTGACAACCAGGGAGACACGATCAGAGCAGGTCCATTAACTCCCTGCATCTGTTCTGCTGACACCAAGCAAGGGCACAGACTCATGTCACTACAGAGGCAGAACTGAATCTCCCCAGTTTGCCAGGAATGAGACAGGTTCAGACTCCCATCTGTCAAAATAATCTTATTTTCAGTCATGTTTAGTACCCGCAGTGCTGGGGAGAGCAGTGGCTGCACCTCTGAAGATAAACTCAGGAAAAATGTCCCTTTGTCTGCCCAAAACACAAGCTGTGGGATAACAACGTTCTCTTCCACTGCTCTGTTCAGCATTCATTAGCCAAGACTGATCTGCAATTTTCTCAGCACTTCAAGCCCCACACTTTGAACCCACCACACACAAGGGCAGATTCATGTCAGCAGCACAAGTGCCACAGATTTCCATGGATGATTTGTGTTCATTTAGTGAGTCTCCAACACTAACAGCTTCCCTGCAACCCCTCAGAGACCTTCCTCTCATCATCCATACCACCCACCAATTCAAAAAGAGCTGGATTCCAGCCTTTGCTAGCAAGTCCAGAGCATATAAGAGACGTGGATTAGACCATATTTTCAGGAGATCAGCAGCACTTATTCCCTCAAAAGATCACCTGTCAAATATAAGCAAAGAAGTTGATGCTTGGGGAAAGCTTCCTGAATGCATTGACAGAAAATCAGCAGGATGGTGGCAAGGCAGGCAAGAGCCCTCAAGCTGGATGTTGTGTTTGCTGTAACACAACTGATACCTCTGCCCCAATATACCAGCCATCAGGTGAAGGGTGCATGCAACAAATCCAAAGGAAACACAGATGGAGAAACAGGGAGGCATTCCTGACACAGAACTCAGGAAAAGTCTCCCTGACTCCCAGGTCAATGATGTGGCACTGCTCAGTGTGACACAGTCTGCTCTGCAAAAGGAGAAAAAGTACTACAGATATCGATTTAGTTTGTTTTTCTTCTAACCAGAAGAGGAAGTCCAGCTCAGCTTCACCAGTCTGTGTTCACACAGAATGTGGTGCTCACACATGGAATTCTCTGAGGTCCGGATTGGCACCATCCTCCAGTCACCTGAAGGACACTTCAGGCCAGGAGGAAACTACTCCTTCTCTAGTGAAGACTTGACACCCACTCTCCCAAGAATTGTGTCAACAAACCCACACTGTAAAGTAAAGCAGCCTCTCCCCTCCATTCCGGGTCATTTATTAACACAGTTCAAGCTAAGCCAGTATTTTCAGCTCATGGCAGCATGAGAAGTTACGTCAGCTCCCACCTGGCAAGCCCGTGTGTTTCATCAGAGGATGGTGAGGGCTCAGTGCCGTGGCCAATGTGGGGTCATGGTCCTGCAGCTGCGGTTGGGAAATGCTGTGTGGGGTGATGCAAACAGGTGCTGCATGCCCAGCTCTGGGGGAGGCTCCCTGCACACATGGAATCTCTGGGAAAAACACGGCAGCCAGGGAAGAGCACGGACCAAGGACCGGTCACATGTGGCTAACGGAGAGCAGCAGACAGGCTCCCCAAACCTGGTGGGCACCCAGTGCCACAAGGGCGGAATTTGGGAATGCTGTCATTAAAAATCATCTTCTTCTGCAGCCGTGGTGCTCCTTAACAAGCTTATTCCTTAAATCACTTGCACAGTGTACAGCAGTAAAGGGCTCCCTGGCCACCACCTCTGGGCAGGACTTCCAACTGTGGCTGTCCTAGTTTGGGAACCACTTTGGCAGTGCTGGAACCGTGGGATGAGCCCTGATACCTGGAGAGAGCTGCAGAGCCTCACATGCAGGAAACCCAGCAGGGCTGGGGTAACAGCACTGGACTGCAGAGCTGATACTCCGAGCTCCAAACCCAGCTAGGGATCAGAAAGACACCTTCAAACAGGAGAGTCCGGGTGCACCTCAGTTTTCAGCCTGCAGACAGCAAACTAGTCAACGGAGAGAAGGGAGAGTCTGCATAGCAGGATGAGAATTTCGAAAGCAGCAAGACTAACAGGAGGTGTTTGCAAGCAGCAAACAGGAGAGCTGGAGCACAGCCAGCTGTCCCGGGAAGGGAGCGACACACGGGCTGGGCGCGCTGCCGCTCCTACGGGAACAGCGCGACCCCGCCGCGGGGCTGCTCCTCCAGGATTCTCCTCACGGCAGGGGAGGCAAGCGCTGTGGCCGAGGCCGCCTGGCACCAGGCGCGAAAAACGCCTAAAGCTGGCTCCCTTTCCCAGCCCGTCGGTAATCTCTGTCGTGCCCCAGAGCCGCTCCGGCCACCGGGCTCCGAGCGGGCACCAGCCCCGCAGCGAGGAGAGCCCGGCGGCGCCGCCCGCAAGGTCAGGGCCGGCCGTGCCGGCAGAACGAGGGGCTCCGCTCCGGACCGCACCGGGACGGCCGCTCCCGCCGCCACATC
>VXBQ01004657.1:97689-107906 GCA_013400175.1 Phainopepla nitens
CGCCGCTCCCGACCGAGCGGCGCTCCGGGAACGCGGGAGGAAGAACAGAACCGCACGGGCACGGAGTCGGGTCGGGGCCGAGGCACGGCGAGCAGCCGCCGGCAGCGAGCGCCGGGCCGCAGCCGGGATCGGGACCGGCACCGGGACACCGGCACCGGGACACCGGCACCGGGACACCGGCACCGGGACACCGGCACCGGGACACCGGCTCCGCGCGTGGGCACCGGCCGCGCCTGCGTTCGTCACGTCCGGGGCCGGGCAGCCCGCCGGAAGCGGCCGTTTCCCGGTAACCGTTGCCTGGCGACGCCGCCGCGGCGCAGCCATGGCGGACGATGAATCCTTGCCCGTCGTGTCCTTCGGGAATCTCATGAGCGAAGGGACGGCCCTGAGCCGGCGCGGCCTGCACGACAAGGCTCTGGGTTGCTTCAATGACGTGAGGGCGCCGCGGCCCGAAGGCACCGAGCTGCCCGCGGCGGGAGGGGCCTCGGGGGGGCCGCCGTGACGGGACGCGGTTCGGTTCAGGCGGGAGAAGAGGCAGCGGGGAGACCCACGGCAAGAGGGGGAGGCACGGAGGGACGTGCCCCCAGGAGGTCTCGGCACGAGGGGTGACCCAAACGGGGCAGTTCAGGGACTCGAATTTTCACAGAGCCTGTGCGAAACAAAAGACTCTTTTCAGTAAAATCCTCGTAGCTTTATCCTCATGCGTCACCAAGATCCATGTGGGAACTGTGGCATCAAGTACCCGCACTTGTGTATTGGTGGTGTGGAGCCAGCACAGGGGACATGTCCCTGCGTGGTGACACGTCCGTGTGCAGTGACGTGTCCATGTCTGTGGTTGCAGGCACTGAAGCTGAGAGCAGGAGACAAGCACTGCCTTATCACCCGCTCCAAGTGTTTTCTGAAACTTGGAGACACAGAAAACTCCTTGAAAGATGCCGAAGCCTCGCTCCAGATTGACCAAACGTTCCCCGAGGTAACCAGCTGAAGGGGTAGGAGGGGGATGGCCAAGGGCTGGCCTGGATCTGTGAGACCCTGCAGGGTCTGAGGGAGAGCTGTGAGGAAAGAGCTCACTCCAAACACTCCTGAGGTTTCTGCTGCTCTCGGAGCTGTGGAGGTGCTCAGGCTCCTGCAGGTTTGGGGTTTAATGTGTGCAAGTTGTTACAGCCCTGGGCTCTCACGTGTGCCTGACAGGAGTTACTTGAGATCCATCAATTTTTCCCTCATTTTATTAATTTCTTCCCCCAAATGTCGTTTTAGGGGCTTTACCAAAAAGCAGAGACCCTGTACACCATGGGTGACTTTGAGTTTGCTCTGGTGTTTTACCACCGAGGCCGAAGGCTCCGCCCTGATATGCACAAGTTCCAGCTGGGCATCAACAAGGCTGAGGAGGCAATTGTCAACTGCATTGGGAGTAAGAAGTGTCACTTTCTGGCCCCCATGAGCCCAGACAATGCTGTTCAGGGCACAGCTGATGGCAAATCAGCTCTGCAAGTGACCCAAGAGCCCCCCACCAGAGCCTCTCTGCTTCTGGGTCCGTGTTATTTGTGGCAGATAAATCCAGAAGCACCAGGAAGCACCACAAAGAGCCAACCCTGCTCTTTTTTCCTTCTGTTCTTTCTTTCTCCCCTGAATGCCTGTTCATGCACAGTGTCTGCTCCCTTTGGTTCTGTAGGTAAATCCTGACACTCCAGTTTCCAAAATCATCGTGGGAACTTTCCAGAGAATGCAGACCAGAGCAGCTCATCTCGTCAGGGACCTGCTTGTGGCCTCCCAGTACATGAGGGGGCTGACAAGGAAGTTTGAGACACTATTTACAAGGGCCTGGAGTGCCAGGACAAGGGGGAATGGCTTCCTACTGCCAGAAGGCAGGGTTGGATGGGACACTGGGAAGAAATTCTTCCCTGTGAGGGTGGGGAGGCCCTGGCACAGGTTGCCCTGTGGCTGCCCCTGGATCCCTGGAAGTGTCCAAGGTCAGGTTGGATGGGGCTTGGAGCACCCTGGGGTAGTGGAAGGTGTCCCTGCCCATGGGAGGTGGAATTCCAGGGGAGGGAACTGAGTGAGCTCCAAAGTCCCTTGCAATCTAAACCATTCTGGGATTCCATGATTCTATGATCTACCTCCAATACTAATTATAGAACCCACTGTGAGACCTTTATCCCTGTATTCAAAGCTTGCAATGAAATGTGCCATGCTACCTCAGACTGGCCTCCTGAAATCCTGACTCTCCTCCAATTTTTATTGCAAAAGAGCAGTGAAACTGTTGACTCTTGTAACGAGCTCTGCTTTCACCATTCCTGGCTCAGGTCACCGAGCAGGTCCTGCCCAGACAGGAAAGGCCAAGGACCTCGTGGGCTTCAAAACAAACAGAAAGCTCGTCCCTTTTCCCTTAGTTTTCTCTCAGCCCTGCCATCAGGCACGGATAGGACGTGTCCCACTGTGGGGCACAGACACACCTCACCTGGGGCTGCCACCTGTGACATGTGAGAGGAGCACCCGTGCAGGGCTCCTCTGGGGCTGCCAAACCTGCAGGGTGGCTTGGAGCTGCTCTGGTGGATCCCAGAGCCTGTCCCTGCCCAGCACCTGGCACACCCCACTCACACCCTACACACATTCCCAGCTAGGCCAGAGCCTCCCTCTCCCAAAATTTCCAAACTTCAGCCCTCCCCCAGTGCCAGGGATTAACATGTGCCAGTGGCACCAGAGCCTGCAGCGCTTTCATATGGGATAATTATTTAAGAAACAGGGAAGGTTTCCAGATCTGACTTGCTTTCCTCCATCCTTGCTGCTTCCTGAGCTTAGCACAATGATATCATCACAGCTCCAGCTGAAATCTTCCCAGCTCAATATCCTGAGCCAAGAGCTCTAACCACCTTTGGACCCCCTGGGCTGCAGGCACAAGAATGGATTAAAAAACTAGAAAACTCTTATTTTAAACCAGTCAATAGCTCTGAGATGGAGGGAAGCATGAAAACCTGTCAGCATGGATCTGGATGTTAGAATAGTTGTGAAATGCACACACATTAATAAGATACATCCCCAAACTGCTTCCCTGACCCTGCTTCCCCTGGATGGATGGGAACACCTGCTCCTGTGACCCACCTGTGTTTGTGCTGCTGCTCTGGCCCTGTGGCTGTGCTGAAGGGAATTCTGCAGCAGCCTTGGAGGCTCTGTCCTTCCCTCAGACCAAACAAAGAGCTGTTCCTCACTCTTCCCTCCCAGGGTGCAGACAGATGGTGGTGCTGGGGGTCAAGTGAAAACACAATGGGTCTTTTGCCCTAATCAGTGCACAAACCTTTAAAATACCTTTCCTTCCATTTTATGCTGCGATCCCTCACAAGAACCTGCATCCTTCTCCTTCAGTTTCCATGCAGGATGTACCCTGTCTGCAGGAATATTGCAACAGGAGCCCCTGGTGCCGTGTGAATTAAAATCCCAAGAGGAGCTGGTGGATGAGCTGCATTCCCTGCTCCCAGAACACACCAACAACCCCTATTCCATGGGAAAGAATTAGAAAACCTTTGGTTGAAACCAAACATTTTGAGCTTGGCACCTTTATGGGCATTTTACTGAGAACACCCAGCATGGCTGCTGTGCAGCACTAACACAGCCTCCTCTGTGTCTGCAGATCCATCCTCGCTGAAGCTGGAGAGCAAGGAGGAGCTGTGCTTTGTGAGCAGGCAGGCAGAGGTACAGCACAGGGCTCTTGCTGGAGAAGCTCAGAGAGTTGTTGTAATGCTGAAATGGGCACCAGAGGAGTGACACTTCCCACAGGGACATGGCTGTGGGAGCAGTGGGCTGCTGAGGGGCCTCTTGAGCATTGAAACACGCTGGCCTGTCGTGAGAGTGTTTGTCACCTGCTTCTAATGCAGGTCTGGCTCGAGCCACCCAGAATTTAAAGGGGAAGGCAGAAGGGCAGGAAGAGCCACCATGCAGGAACAAAAAACCTGGACTTTCTCCTCCAGCCCATATCTGGGGGTGTTGCCAGTCACCCATCTGAGGCTAATGAGTAACAGCCCAGAGGTCGGGGAGGGTACAGTGAGCTCCAATATTGACTTTGGGTTTACCTGATGTTTAAGGGTCACAGTTTTGATAATGGGCACTTTCTTTATTGCTTCACTTTTGGATGCTCTATTGCAGTAGTGTCTTGTTCCTCTGAGAGGCCAGAACTAGTTCTTACCCTTTCTGTAACACTCTTGTGGTCCCCAGGGAGCACAATTGGCTGCAGAATTTCAGTTGCTCATGGCCAAAGCAGCTGGTGAGACACTGACTTTTTGCTTTTGTTTAAAAGATAAGCTGTCTTATATGGAGTGTAAACAGAATTCTGCTCATTCCAGTGCTCCCCACTGATCTCCTCCAACTCCTTTTTCTTTTTTCCAGCTGCGGAGCAAAAAAGACAACCAGAAACAGCAAAACAAACCAAAGGATCAAAAGGATCAAAAACAGACAAAGAAGCAGAATCCAAAAATAGAGCGACAGCTTCTGGGGCAGCTTTATGCTGACAAGGCATTCCTGGAGAAGTTGCTCAAGGATGAAGGTGTTTCTCCTTCTCAGCAGATTGTATTTTTCTTTCATCCCTTTTTTATTCTTCTTTTCTTCTTTTATATCCCTGTGACTCTTCATTAGTTGTACCAGAGCTCATGTAGCACATACTGCTTGCAGTGGTGGGGACACAGGCCGGTGTCTGCTCATGGGGCTGTGGCCTCTCTGTGGGTTTGTTATAAATGCTGTTAAGGTCAAGATGCAGGAATTGGAGAAGTATCTTGCTTTAGAAAAAGGCACAAAGATGATTCTCCTTTATTTATATTTCCAGGGAACTTTTCACCTAGAAACAGAGAAGTGATTAAGATTTGGTTTGCTCACAGGTTTTACAGTGTTGCCAGCATCAATTACACATGTGGGCGGTCTGGTTTGCAGGCAGGTAAAAGCTCTCTCAGTTTCCATCTGCCAGCCTGATCCACAGCAGTGTTCAAAGTGCCCTGTCAGTACAGATGTGCCATACAGATGTTCTGTCCCAGAGGACAGGTGCTCAGCACACCTGGCCCCACTTACTGGGCCCCTTCTTGGCTCTGATCAGCAGATATGAGGTTGGAACAGCAGCTCAGCTCATTGAACCACACAGGATGGGTAACAGAGTTTGTTGTTAGCTCCTCCATCACCTCAGTCTGAGGAGCACGGGACACTTTCATTTCCAGGACTGTGTCAGCACAGAAAAACATTCCAAATCAATTCCCCACTGAGCTGCAGCTCAGATCTGTTGATTCTCACCTGAGTTCTACCTTATCTTATTTCCAGACTTGATGCAGAGCAGCACAAGGCAGGGGGTCAAAGTCCTGGACCTGGTTTTGGGTGGCATCTCCTACCTGAACCAGCGGCGGGATTTCTGGCAGCAGCAGAAGCCGATTTACGCGCGGGCGTACGAG
The DNA here is from genome assembly GCA_013400175.1 of Phainopepla nitens. NCBI lineage: Eukaryota > Metazoa > Chordata > Aves > Passeriformes > Bombycillidae > Phainopepla > Phainopepla nitens. The sequence goes on from VXBQ01004657.1 coordinate 103,110, forward strand.
CGCAAGGCCCTGCGGCAGGAGCGGAGGCGCGACAAGAAACAGAAACCGTCTGACACGAGCAGATCCATCACAAAGAATATGGAGGATATTGAGCTGGGTAGGTTCCTGGCTGGAAGCTGAGTGCCTCCCACTGCTGTGGGCAGCTCTACTCCCAAGCTTTGTCTGAGGGTTAGCTGTAGCTGTCACTGTAGAGTTAGCTCAGTGGCAATTAGGCTCCATGATCCAGGAGGTGAAAAAGGGCCTTTATTAAGAGAAAACTCATCCTTTTTATAGATGGGTTTGCTAGCTAAGATCATATTGGTTAACAAGTGACAAACAAATAACACCCCTTAGCACACTGGAGAAAGAAGGATGACAACTTCTTGAAAACATCTTAAGACAAATATCATGTGACATATTCACATGTTCACAAACACCAAGTGCAGCTTATTGTTTATAATTCTTTCTCTGCACTTTGTCACAGCTTCTCAGGACAGCCTGGGAAAGCTGCAGCTTTTTCTCTATGACCAGGCTGTCAGCATCCACAGTTAGCCACTTCACCAGGTCTCACTTCCCTAGCATCACAGAATCCCAGGATGGTTTGGGTTGGAAGGGACCTTGAAGTTCATCCCTTTTCACACCCCCCCAGACAGGCAGGGACACCTTCCACTATCCCAGGTTGCTCCAAGCCTCATCCAGCCTGGTCTGGAACGCTGCCAGGGATGGGGAATTCACAACTTAATGTCTCTGTGTCACACCCCAGTGTCAAACTCTGCTCCCTGTCCCCAGCGCTGGCCAGAGGTTCTGCTGAGGAAAGCTGCAGGAAAGCTGAGCGTCTGCTGAAAACAGTACAAATGCTGTCAGACAATGAAGTTCCCAACAAAAATGAACTGATTGGATACCTCCACAGCTGCATTGGGAATGCCTACCTGGCAATGGGACAGATGGATGCAGCTTTGCGCAGCCATAGGACGGATCTGGATTTCGCCAGGCAGAAGTAAGTTCTGGGAAGTTCAGGTGGGTGGGGAAAGGAGAAAGTGCCTCTGTGGGGGTGTTTTAGCATTAGGCAATGTAATTCTCACCTGGGGGGTTTAACAGGGTTACACATTCAGCTCTGCCCAATTATTAGGGTGTGTGGTGACTTTTTATCTTCACTGTTTCTAAATAAGGACCCTGAAGCTGATTTTTAAGGACCCACAGCACAGGGCACATCAAAACCTCTGCTGTAGCAAAGCAAAAGAACACAAGTCCCAGTCTCAGCACTTGAATCTTGAGCAGGCACTTCCTTCTCAGGAAGATCAGGCTTGAAATTGCACCAGTTGTTTGCTACATTTTGTCTAAAACTTCTTTTCCTAGAGACCATTAAGCATGGCTCGAAATAAAGGTCTCTTCCAGTTGCACTCACCTGTCTGCACCAGACACATCCCATGGCTCTTCCAGCTGAACCATAGTGGAGCAAAATGGAGTCTTAGATTTAGCAAGAGTTTGCAAAGCATAGCAGAAATCATGGTATGTTGCCGTTGAGCTAGGAATGGCTGGCACAGTGGCAGTAAAGACTCCAATCATACAGAAGGCAAAGAAGCATTTATTGAGAAAAAACTTGGGTTTTTATAGAAGAGTTTGTTAACTAGATTCATATTGGTTAGCAAGTGACACCCCTCTGCCCATTGGTGCAAGAAGGATAACAATTTCTTGAAAACATCTTAAGACAAATATCACGTAGCATGTTCACAAATAACAGGTGCAAGGCATTGTTTGTAATTCTTTCCCTGCACTGTCCCACAACCTTTCCAGGACAGCCTGTGAAAGTTGTGAGCTTTTCTCTATGACCAGGCTGTCAGCAGCCACAATAGTACAGTGGCTTGAAGTGATTTGGGAGTTAGGTTTGGCAGGCACGAAGTGAGCTTTTAAAATGTCACTGAGCGGTCGTTTCTCATTTTCAAAAATCCTTTTGGAAATGAATGTTGGTTTAGGAAAAGGCCGCCTCTCTGCTGATGATCCCACTCCCCGGGCAGGCCAGGTAAAGGCAGGAATTAGCGGGAGAGGGGCGGGAGGAGATGCCTGGATCCTGGATCCCGCAGCTCCCTGGGTTTGGGATCTCGCCCGAGGGACCGGCGGTGACGGGCGGGCCGCGCCCTCTGGCGGCTGCAGCTGCACACACCGCTAATGACTCGTTAATGAGGCCCGTTAATGAGGCCCGTTAATGAGGCCCGTTAATGACCCCGTGACGGGGGTTTGAGCTGGATGAGCCTTACGGTCCCTTCCCACCCAAACCCCTCTGTGATTCCATCGCATTTATCCGCTCCTCGCATAGGCTTTTCCATCTCTAAGGTAAAGGTAGGCAAAGCCGCTTCTGGAGATGAGAATGAGGATAATTAAGGAAAAAACTAAAGCCCACAGGGTCTGTTATTACAGAAGGAGCTAGCTGCCTGTAGCCTGGAGCCCCGCTCAGTCCAAGCACAGGATCAGGGTGTCAGGAGCCTGCAGACACCTTTTTGGGTCTTTGCTTTGAAGGACAGAAATCATCCATGAGTGTCAGGAACACAGAGGGAAACAGAGGCAAAGAAAAGTGGAAAGACTTTCCCAAGAACTGCCGGATTTGCACAAAAATTAATAATAATCAAAGGCAAAGCCAAACCATTTCCCCTGTGTCTCATGGGGTCAGCTGCCAGAGCTGTAGATAAAATCAAAAATCAAAAATGACTTTCAGCATCACCTGGGCCCTTTACTTCCCAACCCTTCTCTGAGGGCATGGGGAGCACCAAAGGGACCATGGGGCTGAAGAAACCTCAGAGTGAGTGAGGAACAGGACAATGTCAGTGCCACAATCCCTTTGTCTCCCTGTCCCAGCTCTCTGACGGACGGCGTGTCCCGGGCCCTGGACAACATCGGCCATGTGTACGCCAGAATGGGCAAGTTCCAGCAAGCCATCAACATGTGAGTACAGCCCAGCAGCAAAGGCATGGGGGGTTGGAGTGACCCAGGTCATGGTTCTTTAGTTGTGTGTTCTCACTGCAGCCAGGCCTGGGGAAATTTTCACACCTGAACCCTCTCCTATAAATCAGTTGTTGAGTTGTAACTGTACTCGGTGAGGGTTGGTAAAGGTGTGTCTGTCTTACTTTGCTTGAAGCTGGGAAGAGAAGATACCAATGGCCCAATCCAGCCTGGAGAAGGCCTGGCTGTTCCATGAAATTGGGCGGTGCTACCTCGAGCTGGATAAAGCTGAAGAAGCCCAAGATTACGGCCAGAAGTCCCTGCAGTCAGCAGATGAAGAGGGAGATGTGGAGTGGCAGCTCCATGCCAACGTGCTGATGGCACAGGCACAAGGTAAAGATGTGGGCACAGGTTTTGCTCTTGGGGTGGAGAAGCTGGTCTGAAAACATCTCTAGGATTTAACAGCCAAAGCAACTGCTCAGATCAAGACTGGCTTGATTACTTCTTGTGTTCTCCTGATCCTGGGCTAAGCCAGCTGATTTCCTTGTCTGTTCCAGTGAAATTGAAAGATTACCAGTCTGCAATCCTGACTTTTGAAAGGGCTCTGGAGAAGGCAAAGCTTGTGCCCAGTGAAGCTGCTCAAAACGGCATCGTTGCGGTAAGGGGGTGCTGAGGGGAGGAGCAGCTCTGGGCAGCCTCGATAGCAGCTGTTATCCCAGCTGCCCCACTCCAGCCAGTACTGCCACAGAAATGCAGTTTTGCAGTAGGAAGGGGTTTGGTAATGATAGCAGAGAGCAAAAGAAAACAGGGAAATGTTGGGTATGTAGGGCTTTTATTAAGAACTTCATCCCTTTCAGGCTTTGGATAATGTGAGCAAAAGCTTCATTGCAGAGCTGAACAAAAGCCGCAGAGGCTGGATGTTTTCCTCACATGAAGGTACTTGTCGTTCACACCTCTGCAGCCAGAAATGGGAAAAAACCCCACTCTCCTGTTCTTGCTCATCAGCAGCACCTTAGAAATTCCCACAGCACCCATTTCCTCGCAAGTATTGAATTAAAATCTTGGTGGAAGTCCAGCATTGCTTCAGCCGCGCTCCCAGGTCCGACCGTGCCCAGCTTAGAGCAGGAGATGGCAGCGCTCCCTGAGTGTCCCCTGCAGGCTGGCCCGGTGTCACCGACACCCTGGCCCTGTCCCGGGGTTCGCTGGGAGGGTCCTGGCAGGGCGCGGTGCCCGGGGCCGCTCCCCTCAGGCCGTGCAGCCCGGCACCTGCCGTGCCAGCACTTAGACGGGAGCGAGAGATTCCTGGTGAGGGTAAGGGAGCCCCGGGGCCTTTCTTGCGCCCAACTGCTGAGTTCTAGGATTTGGCTTTGCATTTCATTTTCCCTTTCCAGATCGCCTCTTCAGCAGTGAAAACGAAGAAACCACTGAGAATATGAACAAGAAGGAAGGGCAACAACACACGGAGAATTAAGATGAGAAGCCCTAAGAAGAAGCCAGAAACGGTACATAAGCAGACAGAAGCGTTAAAGGGGGGAACGTTAAACGTTAAAGGGAACGGACAAGGAAATAAAGGAGACCAGTAGGAAAAAGTAGAGCCTGGGCGTGAAGGTGAAATAAATATTGAGCAAGCGTCATACCCAGCACTGGAGTGGTGTGTCCCTAGCAGGGAAGGAGCCGGTCTGAGCCGCTGCCGTNGGAGCCGCGGCCGCGCCCGCCCCAGAGCCGCTTCCCCGCCGCGCCGCTCCGCACCGGCGGCCGCCCCGGAGCCGCTGCCCTCACCATGGTAAGCGGGGCCGGCGGGATGGGGACTAGCACCGGGAGCAGCACCGGGAGCAGCACTGGCAGCGGGGCCGCCGCTCCGCCGGGCAAAGGTTCCGGTGCCCA
>VXBQ01004657.1:107933-134943 GCA_013400175.1 Phainopepla nitens
CGGCGTCGCCGACACGTGGGCGCTGGGTCTGGGGGGTCACGGAGGCAGCCGGGCCCCGAGAACGGCCCCGGGGGCCCGTGGCTCCGTCTCGGGGGTCCCGGCACACCCTGGGGGCTGCCGGGGCACGGGCAGCCCGGGAGCGGGAGCGGTCCTGGTCCATGGGGAGCAGGAGACAAGCGGGAGCTTTGTGGGGGCGGCGGGGGGGGCCGGGCCCGGCTCAATGGGAGATTGTCCGGCGAGACCCCGCTCCCCCGGGCTCTGCGGAGCCTTTGTCCGCCCGGCCCGGCCCGTGAAGGCGCCCGTTGTCCCCGAGCCGGCGGCGAACAATGGCCCGGGGGGGGCCGCGATTGTTCCTTTGTTCACGGGGCTGAAAAGCGCCTCAGTCCCCTCAGCAGCTGCCGCGCAGAACAGCGGCCCCGGTGCCCGCCCGCGGGGACAGCCCGGCCCGGGGCTGCCGCAGCACCGGCTCCGGCCGTGCGACCACCTGGCAAGAGGCTCATCTGTGCTGCGAGAAGGAGCAGCGCTCCAAGTGACTCCTGTGTGAGCACTTTGAGCCCCGAAGCCGCGGGGAAGGCAGCACGGGGGTCGCTGAGGAGCCCGTAGGTCCCTGCTGCTCTCAGGGGCTCGCTTGTCCCCATCTGAAGGTGAGGGTGAGCCCAGGACAGGCAGTGCCCGTGGGAACCGTGGGGTCCTGCTCCCAGGACATTTGGATACAAAACCCATCTGCACCTTCTGGAATAAAGAGATGGGGAAATCAACATCTAAAAAGTGCAAACTGGAAAAACATTTTTCTGGCCCAGGCAGAGCAGTTATGTTTTATGTAAAACTTCTCAATTTTTGCATCAAAGGCAAAACTCACTTTTTGGGCATCACTCTCATGGTCTTTGGCTTCAGCAGGTCCCAGGCTGGGGTTGCTCACAGGCAGCTGGGGGGGTGGAAAGTTCATGTATTGACCCAACAAACAATGTTTGCCTCGTCGACGCTATTGAGGACTCACACAGCTGAAGAAATCCCTCATTTCCTTTCAGTCCCGTGTTTTCCCAGGTCCTATTGGGAATTAATTTGGGATTCTGCTTACCAGAGCTGCTGGCAGGAGGGGAGGGAGAGCCCATGCCAGCTCCCAGCGGCATTTCCTGCTCACTGCTGCCAACCACCAGTGTTTCGTTTCCTCCAGCACTCGAGGTTTCACTTTCGAGTTCTGCCTAGCAGCTGCTGGGAGGGGTTTGGCTTTCCTGGAAATCATCTCAGTTGCTCTTCCCAAGAGGAGCCCAAATTCTGTCCTGCAAGGCTCTGAGTGCAGCTCAGAGACAGCATCATCCTTGCAGGCTGCTCTAGGAAACAGCCTCTTCCCTGGGAACAGAGTTTGTGATTCGGGGAAGGGACAGGAGTGTGGCAGCTCTCAACCTGCTGGGACTTTCAGTTCCCCTCGGGCTCCTCCATGGGTCACTGCCCTCGCATCCAGCAGCCACAGGTGTTTGTTCAAGTGCTCAGACTAAATGTGCCCCACGAGGAGCTCTGCCCCGGCTGGGGCTTTGTGGCAGCCCCTGGTGCCTGAGAAACCCCTTCCTAGTGGGGCAGGACTGCAGCTGCCGAGGCCAGAGCAGGGAGCAGGGCTGAACCTCCAGCCCTTGGGTGCGACCAGCCAGAGCAGCTGTGGGAGAAGGTGTCAGCTGAGAGGGACCCAAGTGAGGGAGTGTGGGGGAGATGCTCCCTGTGCCCCGTGCTTTCCACTAAAGGTCCCAGCAGGACCACATTGTCTCTGGGGTTCCTGCCCTGCAAAGTGTTTTCTCCTTCCATTTCAGAACAGAGGCTTCTCCAAGAAGAGCCACACTTTCCTGCCTAAAATATTTAGAAAAATGTCTACTCAATCAGCGAAAGAGAGACCTGAGAGTTTGCATTTCCCGTTCCTGGACGACGAAGACACCATCTCCACGCTCAAAGAATCCAAAACCTTTTTCATCCTGCGGGGGCTGCCTGGCAGCGGGAAGTCCACCCTCGCCCAGGCCATCCACGATCGATACAAAGACGCCTGCAAGGTCATCTCTGTTGATCACTATAAAATTACACCATTAATAAGAGGCTCCATTCCCGAAGAGTACTCCAAGGTGGATGAGGATCTAGTTGACTATTGCAAACGGGAGATCAGCGTCATCGTTTTGGATGACACTCACCACGAGCGGGAACGGCTGGACCAGCTCTTTGACATTGCTGACAAGTACCGCTACAAAGTCATCTTCGCCGAGCCCAAAACCCCGTGGCGCTTGGATTGTCCCCAGCTAAAGGACAAGAATCAGTGGAAACTGTCTGTGGAAGAGCTGAAGAAGATGAAGCCAAGCTTGGAGAAGGAATTCCTCCCCATGTATTTTGGGTGGTTTTTGAGCAAAAGAAGTTCGGAGATCCTGAGGAAGGCTGGCCAGGCATTCTTAGATGAGCTTGGGAGTCTCAAAGCCTTCAAAAAGGAGAGTAAATACTGTATGTATAGATGTTGTCTTACCATGTTCTTACCTGTTGATGTTAACAAGTCTGATCAGCTTCTAAAGTCAATTTCTAACGCTGTCAACAAGAAAAGCTTTTTAAAGCTACTAACCTGGTCCTCATAGTTGATAAAGTTGCTTTTTAAGTAAAAATAAATTAAAGAGTTTTTCCCAAGTCTGTTTAGCCCTGGCCTCACAGGGACTGAGCTCAGGTGGCAGCAGCAGGACATGGGATCCTGGGTGTCCCCTGGGTTGGGTGGGAAAAAGGCAAAAGAGAGAGAAATGGGAAAGGCTGAAAATCCCATAACTTAGGGATTTTCACACCATCAGGTTTAAGATGAGCCACAATGATGCACAGGAGCTTCTGTTCTCTGGCTCCATCTGAGGTGAGCCTGGGAGGAGGGAGGGGTTTGGTTTCCCACCCAGTGCTCCCCAGCAGTCAGAGAGATGAGATGTGAAGGCTGGGGTAGGGGAGGGAGCTGAGATGGGACTAGGGCTCGTGGGTTGACATTGCTTTGTGACAGCGACATTGTTTACCTATATCTGCAGTTCCTTCTGCTATCGAAGATCCTAAAATAAAAATAGATCTCACCAGCTACTTTGTGAAGAGGCCACCGGGGGTCCTGCACTGCACCACGAAATACACGGAGTTTGGAAAAGCAGCAGGAGCTGAGGAATATGCACAGCAGGAAGTGAGTGTTGGGGTCCCACCTCCTCCCCACACCCCCTGTGTCCCCTCCCTCCCCAATGGTGTGTGCATGAGCCTGGGAGAGGGTTGGAGATGGGCTTTGCTCTGACCCAAGAGGCCAAATATAAGGACAGGAACTATGTCTGTGTGGCATGTGCAGAGAAAACTCCAAATTTTGGAGATGGTGATTGTTTCCTGTTTCCTATTTCCAAACAAAATACTCCCGCTTTCCCCGATCACACGTGACTTCCAGCATCATTTCTGACAGCTTGAGCTGAATGATGATGAATTGAGGTATTTAGATTCCCAGACTGATTATTTCAGAGCACATAAGCCCAGGTTAAATACTGGAATTTATGAAGGACAAAGACATTACCAGCTCTGAATCCACAGAGCTGGGACGTCAGGCACTGACCTTCTCCTTGCTCTGGGTATTTTGGCCATGTCACAGCAAGAGCTGCCATGAGCCTGGGGACAGTGACCCCGTGCAGTGAATCCCCCCCACAGGCACTAACGCTGTCCCGTGTGCCCGTCCCTCCCCTCCAGGCCGTGAAGGCTTCCTACGGCAAAGGCTTCACCCTCTCCATCTCGGCGCTGTTCATCACCACAAAGACTGTCGGGGCTCGCATCGAGCTGAGCGAGCAGCAGCTGCTGCTCTGGCCCGGGGACGCCGACAAGATCCTGCCCACGGACAACCTCCCGCGGGGCAGCCGGGCCCACATCACCCTCGGCTGCGCCAACGGCGTCGAAGCCGTGCAGACCGGGCTCGACCTGCTGGAGTTCGTGAAGCTGGAAAAGGCGGGGAACAAAGGGGAGCAGGTGGGGGAAATCGGAGGAGGGAAACTGCTGTATTTTGATAACGGTATGTGGATGCTTGTCCTGTCGAAAAAGATTGATGTGAGGGCGATATTCTCGGGATACTATGGGAAGGGGAAGCTCGTGCCGACGCAGAGCACCAACAAACGGGGCTCTGCCTTCAGCTCCTGCACCATCATCTAGGAGCACAGGCAGGGCAGCTCCTTGGTTTGTTTTTAAAAGGCAAGTAACTCCTGTAACCTTAAAAGAGTAAAGAGAAATAATTCTACCTTTACTAAAGTCAACCCTCCTGCCCACCCCAGTGTGAAGCCTCTGGGGAGTTATCGGCCTCAGAAAAGGAACAAAACAAGCAACTCCTCACTGAAACTGTCAGGGATTTTAATGTGAGTTTTGGAGGGAACCAGCTAGGATGTCCTGCTTGTTTTCTTCCTTGGAGAAAGATCAACTCTGGGGCTTTTATCGCTTCCCTCTGAACCACAATCGTTTGATCTTTACCTGTTGGCACTGACCAAAGCCTGTCAGTCGCTGGTCTAGAGCCAAGGGAACTGCAGGATGTCCCTCCCCTCCCACACCCAGGGACTGACATCGGCCATTCTGGCCGCTGACTACAGGGTCAGAACTAGCGAGACCCAGGCGTGGGTCACTCCTGTCAGGAGTCCTGTCCTTACCAAGGGTTTGGCCCCTAAGGACAGACCTTGCTGAGGGCAGCGGGTCCTGGCAGTCCCAATCGCAGGCCGGTCCCGCAGCTGCCCAGTGGGCTCCATCCCAGCTCCTGTCCCTCACAGCAGAAATGCTCTGGGGACAGTGAGGAGGAGGGCACTGTGCCAGGTGATGTCTTAAGGACACCAACCATGAACTTTGGGGAAATCAACAGAAACACCAGGACAGGGAGCCAGTTCCTGTAAAGCGGCTCCAGCCACTTCCCTCCCCCTGGGCTGGACCAAGCACCATCCCGTGTCCTGCAGGGAACAATCCTGCCTTGGCAGGGAGTGGAAGAGATGAACTAACATCTTTTCCATCTTATTTGATAGAAACTAAAATCATGTCTGAAGTACACCATTGGACTTCATGCAAGATTTTACTCCCTTCCTCTAATGCACTTGAATGTTAAGAGTTAGGCTGGAGTAACCCCGTAGTGTAGAAGTGGAGGCACCGTAACCGTGTAACTCATGTCTGCTCGAACCTAAACCCCAGCTGGAAGTTACTGACCCAGCACTTCTGTCATTAAATCTCTTTTATTGAAACTTGGGTTTGTGCTCTGCCAGGCCCTGGCCCAGCAGGGCGGTGGCTCCTGGGCATTGTTTAACACAAAGCTCCACTAACAGCCCCAGGTCAGGTGCCAGCCTGCCCTCCTGCTCTGGCTCAGGGTCTGGGGAGCAGCAGAGTGACATTAACCCACACTAACACTGTAAATACTGACTGTGTTTGAGGCGTGGGCTGGGCTGGGGCAGGCACTGGGCACAGCTCACCCTGAGTCCAGTGTTGCTGGGGCAAGGAGCAGTTCTCCTCTGACTGTTGAGGCCAAAAGCAGGGAGAGCTTTGGTGCTTTTCTGGTACCACTCTGCCATGAAAGCAAAATACTTCCTGCTGTTCAGAAGCACTGCTGTTCAGAAGCAAAGGATAAGAATAAATTCTTATTATAACATAAAACAGTGAGCTATAAACCCACCCAGTGCACCTGTGGCTCCTCATGGAGAAACTCCTCCAAGCTTCCACAGTGCAACAGCTGAGTGCCCAACGCTCAGCTGGGGCCTCTCCTGACAGAGCCTCAAGGGTTTGTTCCACCAAAGCTCTACAAGGTATCTGCCAGCACCTGCTCAGGAACTGGCTGAGCCCAGACCCCCAGCACCCAGATCACTCCAGCACCAGAACACACAGCTGGAATCTCTCCTTCATCTGCCTGTTCAAGAACAACAGTGACACCGTCGTCGTTTGAGTTTTTATTAGTTTGTACATCATATACAGTTTATAATAAAGTAAAACCGATTGCATATGGGTCTGCTCAGGCTGATTTCCCATACAAACACGGCATCAGGAGTTCTGCTAAAGAAGTAAACAACAAATATTCACATTTTTACCATTCACATCCTAGAAAGGTCCAAGAGGGACAGCTGGTACCGATGCGGAGCCCGGCTGGGAGAGGATGAGGAGTTTGGCAAAGCAATGGGACAGCGATTGCTCCATGCAATTCCCCTTTCCTCCCAGGGAAAGGTTGAGCTATGTACACTGAGGTAAACATTCCGAATTCCAGTTCAGATAAATACGGTGGCGCAGGGACAAGCTCCTCTCCAAGTGGCTTCGCATCGGTGCCCGGATTTGCCCTGACTGTTCTGGAACATTGTGACACACGTGCACTGTGGGGCTCTGGGTGCCCCTGGGCTGCTGCCTCACACCACACTCTGTTCACACGAGCCATGAGGGACAGTGGGGACAGGCCTGGGCAGTTGGAGAGGCTGGGGTGGCAGCCAGGCTGCTGGTCCTGCTGGAGGCAGCTTTGGGCTCCTCACAGATCCTGACCCTCCTGGGCCACCCCCAGAGCTCCCGCTCGGGTGCAGTGTCCCAGCTCCCAGCAACAGACCAGAGCTCAGCCTCCAAGATCTGGGTAAGGGAAAATGCCCAGCACTGCTCCAAGAAGGGATAACCCCATCCATGATGGTGGGAGTGGGGAGAGCCAGGCGTGGCCAGGAAGGCCAAAGCATTTCTCATCTGCTCCCACAGTCAGGCAGGGACCAAGAATGGCCCCACAGAGCCAAGGGCAGGGACAGCCACCAGCTACTGCCACCTCCCCCTGCCACAGCCCCCAGGGACTAGCACTGCTGCAGGGACATGGGTGGGTGCAGCACGCAGTTGTCCTGTTCCCTAGGAAAGAGGAGGGGAGAGGACAAGGCACGAATTTAAACAGGATGAAAACCATCCATTGGAAATAAGAGAATATCTGGAGTTATTACTGAAACTGAGGAAGTTATTTGGAAATGGCAAAGCAGCACCTGGCCTGACCCTGTGGCTGCTGAATGGCTGCAGATCCAGGGCCAGTGTGGCTGGACAGGGACTGGCACCAGCCTCCATTTCAGACACATCACAGCAGCACAGCAGCACCCACTCTGTATCTCAGCAGATAAAGAGCAGAGGGACCTACTATCCCATGGATAATACCCTTGTACCTGAATAATCTGTCTTTCTCCCATTTCCCAACTTGTATTTCTGCATTTGCAACAGCCAGCAGCACTGGGGATCTTGCTCACTGAACACTCCCAAAAATAAACCAGGTACATTTCTGTGCAGCCAAAGCAATGAGGAACCTTAAGAGGGTGGCCAGAACCTTCTGAACTTCACAGCTTTCCAACCCATGACTCTATGAGCATGGCCCAACAAAACCACATCCAAGGCAAAGCCTAACAGCCACACAATTCCTGATCTCCCTGCCAAAACTGCAGCCTTACAGCAGAGCCCTCAGAGGCCAGCTCTGCCCACAGTCACACTCCTCACACACTTCTCTTCACAACTTTCCCAGAGAAGCTGATAGCACTCACCAGTTCTCGAGCTGTTCAGAGCATCTACTCCCAGCCTGGCTGGTGGAAGACGCCCCCTGACACACCAGCCTGCTCTGGCTCTCAGCCACAGCAGCTCTGCTCTTTCCAGGTCCTTCTTGTTGGCAGCAGCTCTCACAGCACCAGCCATTCCCCCACAGAGACCCTGGGCAGGAGTTGCCAGGCTGAGAGTCACACCAAAGTGTGTCCATCTCATCATGCCTGTGCCTTGGGCAGCCCCCGCAACACCTCCTGCAGCTCCTGCTCTCTGCCCTTCTAGAAACAGGGCAGGCACAGCACCGCTTGGAAATGCTCATTTGTGGTCTCTGTGGCAAATCCCTGTGGCTGGTGGCCCCTGTGGGGCTGGTGGCTCCCCTGTGGGGCTGCAGGACATGCAGGAGGGCTGTGGGCTGCTGGAGCACTGCCACTTGGCTTCTCTGTAGCTACACTCAACCACAACCCATGGATAATGTCCTGGAACCACCATGTGTGGAGGCAACACTCCAAGCAATGCCCAGCTGAGTCCATTTTTTTGGAAAGAAGCAGAGTTTTGTCTCTCCAAGCCGTGCTGGGACACGGTGGAGGTCACAGTGCCACTGGACACTGCTGCTGCCCTGAGGTGCCAGGTGCCACCGAGCCCTGCTCAGCCCTGCCCTGTGCCAGGGGAACAGGGACTGCACAGGGCCCAGGCCACTCTGGGCTAATGGAAGGTGTCCCTGCCCACGGCAGGGGGTTGGACTTGACAACCTGTAAAGGCTGTCCAATCCATTCCATGGTTCTGTGCATTTCCCTTCACCTTGATTCACGTAACAACGCTCTGTAGAATGTCTTGGCACTCACCATATGAATATTTAACTACATTAAATCATGCATTCATGTACAGGTTATAAATAGCTGCTGTATACATTTTCTCTCCCAGAAGCAGAGCCATGCCACTCCTGTGCTCCAGGGAATGGGCTCACTCAGCTTGGAGAGAAGAAAGGGAGGAAGGAAGCTGGTTACACTTCCCTGGGGCAGGGGGAAATGAGAATAAACCCACTGACAGACACAGAACATGGCTCTGCTCAGCAACGGGAGACTCAGAACAGCCCAGACTGTACAGTGACATCAACACATACACAGAGAACGAGATGTCATGGAACCAAAATGCCACTGAACAGGCCTTGTAAACTCTGATTTACAGTGCCAGGAAAGCTGGGGAAGCATCAGTGTGCATAGACCAGTATTTCAGTTCCCCACATATTCACCATTTCAGAGCCTGGAAAGTGCCAGGACCCAGCTGCTCTCGGTGCACCTGGGTGGGTCCATCCCTCACACCGGTGTGAAGGACTTTGGAATCCACGCGGGAGAGTCGGGTTTTGAAAGTACTACTCAGCACTGGTTCACCTAGAAAGCTGAGTTTCAAACGAGTTGTAAAATAGTCTGTTCTGCAGTGCTAAAATTTAAGCCCTTAAATTTTCCCTCTATGAAAGCAGATTGTCAAGAATCCTGACCAAACACCACAGCAGGACCACGCAGCGACACGCCGGGCCCGAGGGCCCCACCCAGCCCCTGTCCTGCTGAAGGGCACAAACAGCCCTCGGGAGGGAGGGAGGAAGACAAAGACGTGGCATTCTGGGCGATCACCTCGTGCAATGAGCTCCCTGCAGTGTTTGTTCTGCCGCGGGAAGGCAAAGCAGGTGTTACACGGAGTCACTGGGAGGGCGTCTCTCGCACAGCCCAGCCTGTGTGCACCAACTCATCCTCTGAGCAAACCCAGCCTCCAGCAGCCCCACACTGCCAGGGTCAGCCCAGGACCCCGGCCACAGCCCCTCTGCCCTTCACTGAGCACCAGCCCAGGACCCCCAGCCACGGCCCCCCTGCCTCTTGCTCCCCTCACATCCCAGGCTGAGCACAACCTCCTGGGACCGGCCCTGGCAGCGCCGTGCTCCAGAACCTGCCACAGACAGAACTCACACAGCACCTGCACAAAAAGGTGCTGTCCATGCTGTGGAGAAAAGGGGGCAATTCCAGGAGCAGAGCCCTCTCCCAGCTGAGACCCTGCTGTAACACCACCTTTTAGGTGAAAATCAAACTGCTAACAGGCAGTGCCTCACACCAAACCCACCAGGACACGGCTCCAGGCTGGGAGCTCATCCATCCCTCCAGCTCTGTCCTGACACTGTGCAAAAGAAAGTACAGACTGTCAGTTCAGAGCTGGACTTTGCATTTCCTTGCTGCTTTGGAGGAGTAAATCACTGCCAGGGGAAAACCACTCAACCAGGTTAACTAAACACACAGCTGCTGCACACCCCAACCACCCACGATCCCTGCCTGGAATTCACTTGGCATTGAAAGACTCACCCATATCATGGATCAGTAACAGGAAATCACACATCAAGCTCAACAGAATCAAGTTTTAGCACAAATATAAAATATTCAAGTGGATTAATTTTAAAAAGTACAGTGAAGGAATTCAGCCCAGAGCAAATTCAATATTCCCTTAAACAGGACAATCTTGGGAACACAAAGCCCTTAATTCCAGCTGCATCACAGGGAATTCTCACATAAGCTGCTCTTTAAGCAGCATTTCTCTGATACAGAACTGTAAGCTCATACATTATCACGGAAGATTAATGCCCAAGTGGGCCTTGCTGGGAGAACCATGGAAAAAAAAAAGCAACAAAAAGAGCCAAGAAGCCAGGCTTGCAGGTGAAATGGAATTGTACGAAACTGGACTGAGCCTTGGCAGTATTTCCAAAGGATTGAGATAACTTACAAGTTACTCCAAACCCTGGACATGCTGCTTTGGAAGCAACCAGAACAAACCAGGAATTCCTTCTCCCTCTCACATGTGGAGATTCTGGGAAGATTCCAGGAAATCCTCTGTGTTGAGGGGCAGAAGCAGCTGAAAGCACGGGCCAGCATGGAGGGACCAAAAGATTCAAAGCTTTATTTTTTTTTTTAATAAAGTTAACAGTAAAACAAAAATTCACAAGCCTTCCCTCCCTCCCGAGCTGGTTTCCTCTTCACACACACAACACACAAACAGAGGCTCCAACCCAGAAATGAAACTGCTCTAAGGACAACGAGACGTGATGGAGGAGGAGTCTGGGGCTGTCCGTATTCGAGGTTAAAAGAAGCAGATCAGGTATGTGTGGTTTGATTTGTGTTTGTTTGCTTCTTAGCCAAACTGGAAAAAGAAATTTCCAGGCCCAGAAGCTGAAAAAGAAAATGGAAGATAATCAGGACTTCTCAAATCCAAATCAGTTTAGTGCAATCCTAAGCAGCACACGGATGGCCAAGCCCACACACAGCTCCAGAACGAGGAGCCCCCGGGTTTGTGGGACCCAGAAGAACCAGAACCAGCCACCAGCTGACAATGTGCAGCCAGAACTTTGAAGAGCTTGAAAAAGCTCTAAGATTTGTGCAACAGCCAAATGCTCTCCTCAAGCAGTACATCCACTGGGAGCCCCAGCTGCCCTGCCAGGGGATCTGTGTACTTACGACTCCAAGGCTGGGAGGAGAACACCTCACCTACCTTCGAAGCTGAAGCCCCCTGGCCCGCTGAAGAAGGCCTTGAAGATGTTATTTGGATCAAATTCTACAGGGAAGAGAAGGAATTCATGAGCTGCAGTGAAACAATCATCACATTCCTACAGTTCAGGAGCTCCCTGAGGGTGCAGAGAATCTCAGAGTGGCCAAGCAGGGCTGGCTCCCAGCACCTGGGACAAAGACCACAAACAGGTACAGCAGCTGTCCCAGAGAGAACTGCCACAGGGCAGCCTAAGGAGCTGGATAAGCAGCATTTAGGAACTCAGTTACACTATTTAATCATCCTGTGACAGATTTCTGCCTAATGGCAGCCACTGCCCATCAGCTGAGCCAAGGACAACACCCACCAGTATCCCAGCCTGTTCCCAACTTGAAACACCCAGTGCAGCCCTGCCACCCCAAAGCTGTCAGGGACCAAACCAAATCAATTCATGGAACCATTCCCAACAGAAGGCTTGCTTTAGAGGATAAGGCAGACTGTAAAAGGTCTGATCTTGTAAAAGGCTGCCATGGCAAAGTGTTGTAAAGAACACTGACCTCCCATGTTTAATCCATCCTCTTCCAAATCCTGCCCACTGTCATAGCGGGCCTTCTTCTTGGGATCTGACAGGATGGTAAAGGCTTCACCAACCTCCTTAAATTTCTTCTCTTCTTCTTTCTGTACTTCTGCACTTGCTCCACTGTGTCGGTCTGGGGATACACAAGCAAGCAGGAGAAAGCTTTTAATTTCTAAAGCAAATGGATAATATTAAACATTCCCAAGCTCCTGTCCCAGAACACACTCCAGCTCTGGGGGGTCATAACTGCTATTTCCCAGAAATTCCCTCTTCCACATGCATTTCTGCCTCAGTGATGGCTGCACAGGGCACATCAGGACTGCTGTGGGTACCTGGATGGTGCATTAGTGCTCGTTTCCTGTAAGCCTTCTTGATCTCATCTTCAGAGGCATTTTTGTTCACCCCCAGGATTTTGTAGTAGTCTTTCCGTTTGCTCTTTTTCAGTTCCACCTGTGCATTCTTTAGGAGCTGCTTGTGTTCTGGAAAGGAGCACAACACCAGAGGGGAGGAGTTAGTCCATCCCTTCCACTTCAGGCCACTCAAAAAGCAAGGAGACAGTCAAAACAAGAACCAAAACCAGACATTCTGAACCCAGTGCACTGCCTCAGATGCAAGCTGAATTATCATCTCAGCAGTCAATGCTGGGAGAGAAACCAGAGCAGAGACAGGGATTTCCAGTGCTTTTGAGGGCTTCTTCATACAGTTCTGCTGGGGTATCAGGCAGCAAATCACAGCATATTGTGGGGGGAAAAAAGGAACAACAAAAAAATTGCCAGTTCAGGGAAACCTGTGCTCACCTTTTGTTTTCTCTGTCTGATAAACCTTCTCATAGTCTCTTACAGCATCTTCATATTGTTCTGTGTCCATGTAACTGTGGAAAGAAACACTGGTGGCCAAGGAGTCCCTCACAGGAACATCAAAAGGGGATCAGTTCAGGCTGCCTGGTGGATGTGGATTAAGAAAAGTGCTCTGGACTGCAGCAGATCAGACCTCAGAGGAGCCCACACACTTGTGCTGGGAGCCCTGACCCTTGTGGGAAACCCTGGCACAGGAACCTGCACTCTGGGCTCCAAGGGGACACTGTAAACTCCTTTGGCAGCACAAATTCTCCTTTAACGACCTGATAATTCCAATATGCAGCTGCAGGAACTGATCTCAGCCAGCCTGAGCTCCAGGAAGCTGGTGCAGGGTCAGAGCTGGCACAGAGCTTCACAGTGGCAGTGCTGGTCAGGAGTGACAACCCTGGCACCTCTGAGGGACACATGTCTGTCTGTCACCCCTTCTCCTTACTCACACAGACCTATTCACTGTAACTTAGCAATTACAGGGATGGGAGGTTGGAAAATGGATCCTGGAGGACTTTTTCAATCTCTTTTCCAACCACTGTAGATTTGCAATTGCAGACATGGAGACAGAGGGGCTCTCTGGCAGAGAACATCTATAAACAGTGTCTACTAACACAGTAAGTTAAGTTTTAGAACAAATCCTCTCTAAATTCTGTTCAGATTGGACATGAGGAAGAATTTCTTCACTGAAAGGGTGGTCAGGCATTGAAACTGATTGCCCAGGGGATTGGTGGAGTCATCACTCTGGGAGATGTTCAAGGAACAACTGGCTGTGCTACTCAGTGATCTGGTCTAGTTGACAAGATGGCAATAGGTCAAAGGTTGGTGCCAATGATTTTGGAGGTCTTTTCCAACCCAAATGATTCTATAATTGCACCATCAAGAGGCAGTGCCAAATCCAGGCAGGCAGGAGAGGCCACAGAGAGCTACCCCCATCTGCCCAGCAGCATAAGGAGGAGGAATAAATTCAGGGCCCCACCCTTTCTATGCAGTTAAGCTCCAGATTTGTGATCCTGTCCCTCAGACCTGCCAGGAGGACACTGCTGCCCACACACCTGCCCAGGTGCCTGATGTCAAGGTGTACTCACCACTGTGCCCTCCTCAGGTAGGCTTTGACATAGGTGTCATCCAGCTTCACTGCGTTCGTGCAGTCGTCGATTGCTTCTTCAAGTTTCCTAAGCTACAATATCAGACACCAGTGAATGAACCCCACACAGAGAACAAATTCTGCATCATGACTTTAAGCAAATGAAAGGTGTGAAGAATCTGGGAAAATCTCACTGTTTTCTGGGTCTCTGTCTAGGAATTTTTTTTCCAATTTCCCCCAAACACTGAGTTTTTGTTCCGTGGGAAAAAATCAGAAGCTTGCCCAGTGACATGACAGAGCTATGTGGTGCTTCTGTGTAAGAAATGCACTCAAAACCAAGGACCTTCCTGATAACAATCCCAATTCTGTGTCCAAACAAATTCCTGGGCAGGAAGATAAACCTAAAAATATTTAAAAGAAATTTTTTTTAGAAAAAGCCTTGTTTGCTTTCAGACACAAACATGTAAGACATCCATGATGTGGCCTCCAGCTCATCCCACTTCCCAGGTTTTGGGAACAGCCTCTGTCTCTTGACCAAGTGGGAGTGTCTGGGAAAGCAGCATCAACATTGGGACAGCTGAGGAAGAAAAGTGCCCAGAGGACACAGGGTGGGGATTGGGAGCACTGTCAAATGACTGGCTGTTTCTCTGGATAGTGCAGGCCTAAAATTCAACAGCAAAGCTGAAGCGTCATGGGGTTCATTAGGTTGTTTTTTTTACATAAAAACACAATGCAAGACATGATTTACAAGAAGAAGAAAATAAATCTGCTCGTTCCTGGGAAGGTAACAGAGACAGGGGTGCTTTTTGCTGACTAAGATAAGGCTAAAGCATGTCCCTCCTCTCCCTCCCACTCTGTGCAGCCCAAGTATTTGAGTTTTGTTTCTGCAGGAGTCGATTGCTGGCTGTTGGGAACAGATCCAAGTGTTGTGCAAGCACAAAACCCTGAAACACTGCCCATGACCTCAGAGATGCTGCTGCCCAGCAGCCAGGGAAGCCTGTGCTTTCCAGAATAACTGATCTGTGGTTTGTCACTGTCATGAGGAGGGATATGGTGACAAACACCTGCCAGGTGACCATCCCTTACCTTTGAATTAACCGTCCCCCTGTTACAGTAGAGTTTGGCATTTGTTTTGATATTATTTGGGTCTATTCCTAGTGCCTCTGTGTACAGTTCATATGCTAGTTTGTAGTTGCCTTTCTTGAATGCTTTATTTCCGTCTTCCTTCTTCGCTTTAAGTGCTTTGGCATTCTGAAAGGAAACACACCTGGGTAAGGACACGAGGTCAGGGGGACCAAGCACCTGGCTCTGCCAGACAAGGGTCCTCAGACACAACAGCTCTAATCTGGTTTCAGACATTGCTGCAGGATACAAGTCACAGCCTTGCTCCAGCAGCTGAAATGATCTGGAAGCACTTTCCCCCAAGAGAAGCACTAAGGAACAGCCAGTGCCAGTTCCAGACATCCTCCATAGGAAAAAGGTTGCCTAATTTCTTAAGATGAGAACATGACAGTGCAGTAAATTTATGGATTAAAATAAAAGGACCAGAAGGTCACTTTTTGAGAGCACATGAACAGATTTAAATCTGCTGATGGTGTGTTCTTGGTGTGTAAGAACCACATCAGGGAAGGAGCAACGCAAAGGAACAGTGTTAAATTAAAGGCAGGGTGTTGGCCTGAATATTGGCCCTGAAAGTCAGGAGTTCCTTTAGAACCAATGTATCTGGTTTTATTGCTCCTCTATCTGACCAGGGAACAAAAAAGACTGAAGGGGAGGCTGCTTCAAAGTATCACAATCTACTGAGATTCCAGGAGTTTGATTTTATCCGAGGCAGCAGCTGGTAGTCTTTGGGAAGGGCTGGACACACTGCCTGCTCCTGAAGATCTGGGAAAGGCAATGATCAGGGAGGGAGAAGGGATTGAACCAAACTAGATGTTGGGTTTACAAAAACCCAAATCCTGCTGATTTTGCAGCCCCATTTCCACCACTTACCCGGCAGGCAAGACAGGCCTTCTCGTGGTCAGGGGCCATCCTGAGGGCCTGCACGAAGAACTGCACGGCCTTCTCGATGCAGTCCTCGTAGTACAGGCACAGCCCACGCACGTACAGCGCGTCGGCGTTCGTCGAGTCCATCCGCAGGATATCACTGCAACACAGCAATAAAGGAAATCTTCTACTCCCATCCTTCTGGCCTCCACAAGCACCTTCCTCCACTGAGGTACACAGCCGTTTGAACAAGTCGGTGGTACAGGGAATTCAAAAGGACAGAAGCCTCCTCAAGCAGGATGGCTGGTTGAGAGTGGGGTCTGGATGCAGCTTCTCAGGAAGATTAATGGGGATAAATTCATGCACTCCGTCCTCACCACAACATGCACTAAGGAATATTTGTATTTTATACTGCCTCACTTATTCCAGGCATGGAGCAGCCAGGACACGCCAGCAGGTGCTCCTCAGCCCCAGCCCTTGGACACTCACCTGGCCACAGACTGTGCCTCGGGGTACCGGCCCAGCAGAGCCAAACACTCGGCCTTGAGGATTTTGAACCGGTGGCACGCGGGAGCAAACTCCAAAGCACGATCCATGCAAAACACAACCTGGGGTGGGAGAAATCACAGGCATGAGCCCAGCAAAGAGCCAAGGGCCTGGTTTGAACAGCTGCCCCACGCTTGAGATTTGTGTTTGACCAGGAGGGCGAGTGTGCAGACACCCACCTCCACTGCTGCTGCAGACACATTTCACTGGAAAATTTTCCTCATATGCAGGCTGTGCTTTTCAAAGGGCTTTGTGTGCCAAGGTCTGAGGCATCTGCTGCGTTACTGCAACAGAGCACTACACAAGACTCAAGGGACACCTGTAGGAGGTCCATCCCTTTAACTCTTCTAAACTGTAAGCCCTAAAGAAAGGGTCAAGAAGCACAATCCCGTCCCTGTTTTCTGCAGTATAAAGACACGTGGGAGGGACAGAAATTCAATAGATTGAGACAGTTTGGACTGGACAAAACACAAAAAAGTACAGTGCAAGGGCTGATCTTCCACTGGTCTGACAGCCATGGGCAGGGTGAGCTAATGGGTCTTTTCCATCCCTGCACTCTGGTGGGGACATCTGTGCAAGAACGGGGCATTGTTCCCCAAGGTTCATCTGCTCCTCGGCCCGTGACATCACAGGGCCCTGCTGTGGGAAGCACTGTGCTCCAGAGCCAAGGGCTCCTGGGTGAGGCAGGAGCAGCTCTCCAGAAACAAAGATCACGTTTCATGTTAGCCTCCCCAGTGAAGCAGGACTGGGGAAGTGAAGGACAGATGCAGACACCCAGAACGTGCAACACAGGCAGGGCAATTCCTACACAGGAAATTCAGACTGATTACACATCCCATTTGCTCCTCAGAAACAGGTGATACAAAGCTGGGATCTACCCTTCCAAAATCCTGAGTTTAGCCTAAGAGTGACCTGAACAACGAGCTCCATGTACCGGAATCTCCTTTCTGGGATAAATCTGAGCCTTACATGCATCCACTGCACAGAAACAGTTGCATGAGAAGTGCTTGGTGCCTTTCAGATTTCATGCTGTCATTTCTTGCTCTATCAGGTCAGTACCAGCTGCATCCTGTTACAATCCTTGGGAAGAAAGATTTGGAAGCTGTAAGGAGACTGCCCCATGCAGATCTGCATTCCTCCTTGTAGGACCCTCGCTGGCACACAGCCCACCTTTTTTTTTTTTATCTTTCAAAGGGTTGAGAAAGAAGAATCCTGGATATGCATTTCAGAAGCAAAGTGTGATCAAATGCTGCTGCTGACAAAATCTGTCTCAAACAGCTCAATCATGACTCCACTCACCCTGCAAAGCAAACAGTGACAGAGGGTTGGCCTGAGCCAGTCACCTCCTCACTTGTCATTCGGTCAGTGCAGGGAACACAAGCTCTGCTGCTTTCAGAGCTGACACAATTCACCAGCCAGCCCTGCTCCAACAGATGTGTGTGGCACAGCGCCTCCCAAACACCCAGCAAGGAAACCAGCCACACACTTGCCTGGGCCATGTCAAACACACCAGTTCTTATATAAGACCACACTAAACAAGTTAATCTCACCTTCCTGAAATCTCGTTTCTCAAAATCCACTTCAGCTATTTTTTCATACTCAAGCACAGTCGTGGCATTCTTCAGCTGAAAGACAGAACAGACAAGTGCTGCAGGACAGTCTCTGCTCTAAAATGCCACCAAGCAGCATTTGAGCAGCCAATATCAGAGCCAAAACTACTGCAGACCATGGACTAATAATGCAGATGACATGAATGCTTTTGCCAGCATTAAAATCAGTTTGAAATAAAGTGACTGAACTGGAAGTCCAGCAAAATGTACTCTGTGAAAGAGACACAACAGCAGTAGCTGCCTTACACTACTCTCCATTTCTCCTTTGGCCAGCTCAGCCTCCTCACCATCCACTGGGACAGTTAAATCTGAAGATCCTCTCACCTCCTGCTGCGCCTGGGTATTCTTATGATCCAGTTCTAAAACTCGCTGAAAGCAGCGGCTGGCAGCCATGGCATTCCCTAGGGAAAGGTGGCACTTCCCTTCCCGGAGATGGCCCTGGGAACACAGGTAAAAGTGGGTTGCAAGAGCTGTAACAGGTGCAGACAAAGGACTGAACGAGGTGCCTGAAGTTCTCCACGTACCCGTACAAAGCTGTCGTCCAACCTGACCGACTGCTGAGCATCCTCCAGCGCTTCTCGGAACCTCCCCAACATCATGAGCGTGGCAGCTCTGTTCCCATAATAACTGGCATTATTGGGACATATATCTGGAGACAATGCAAGACACACTGTCAGCGTAATGCAGCAGCTGCACAACTCGTGGCATTTAAGAACATTGGCCCTGACTGGCATTATCGATCTGGTGATATTTCCCAAGGTAATTAAAGCAGGCAAGAGGTTTTCATTCAGCATGTGCTGTTAGAAACCCCACTGGTTTGTTTGAAATCAGCAACCAGCTCCAATTTTAGACACAGTATTCAGCAAGGATTGATATTATCAGCTGTTCTCACCTATGGCTTTTGTGTAGTAGTTGAATGCTTCGTTGTAATCTTTCTTAGCATAGTACGCGTTTCCCTGCTCCTTGAATGCTTCTGCTTCTCTGAAAGGAAGCAAAAAACACCACGTTTTCAGAAGAACTGAGCACTAGATGAGCATTTGATCCCCAAGCACCTTCAGGATAACTGTTTAATGCTCCAAATTTAAGCTGGTTCTCGTGAGATCTCCTCAGCACACACTGCCCAGCACACCCCACTTCCTGCTGGCTCCCAGATACTCCAGCGCTTTACCCGGGATACTCAGGGATATTTCCTGGCCAAATTTTACAGGCATGCAATAGAAGCCTAAAGCCACCTTTGAGTCCCCTCAGACAGTCCAGCAGAACTCCCTGGAATGGAGTTCATCCAACAGCCCCCTCCTGCAAGGTGCTGCACCTCAGAACAAAAGAGACAGACTCTTTCAGGAGTCCCACATACTTACAAACCAGAGCCAAGAACAATTTCCACATTCAAAAGACAGCTAAATCAAAGAGAAATACGGGTACAAGCCTGCAACAGAAGCCTGGCACTGCCTTGGCAACAGGTCTAGAAATAGTCCTCACACTCAAGAGCAAGCATTTGCAGAGACAGTTTGGGACATTTAAAAACACACAACATATGGTTTAAAGCAGCTTCCCTTAAACTCTCGAAAGCAAAGCTTCCCCTGAGGGAAACTAAACCCTTTCTCTTCCCTCATCTCCCTTCAGCCTTTCACCTGCATAGGGCAAGAGGGAGAGCACATCACGGGGATGGAACAGTGAATGTGAGCAGTGCTCAGCAGGCTGACCTGGGAGAGAACAAAGGGAATTGTGTTGGAACAAGTTCCCATGTTTTCAGCCTTGCTCAGGCTGCCATTGGCCGTTCCCACACAACCACCTCATGCAGGGGTTGTTTTCACTGAGCCACTGCAGATTTCCCAGCTGGCAGAACAATGGACACTGGGAGCTGGGAAGTGTGCTCTTCACTTTCAGTTTTAAGTTTTGCTGTGGGCTACACCCCAGCAGAGTCCAGCCACAGCCCTGCAGGAGTTAAACCCTAGGATGAGATGAGATGGGCAAGAACTGTGGCAGAGCAAGGGGTAGCACACACCCACTGCCCCCAAGGGCCCTGTCCTGGCTCCTGGGTCAGCTCCTCCCACCTCTGCTCCAGAAAATTATGAACTCGCCCACTGGAGATGGGAAACTGCCATCCCTCCTCCAGCACAGCCCTCCCAGCATCACACCTGAGGCAGGTGCTGCAGCCTGGCTTTTCCTCAGGAGCCAGTACTCACCAGACTCCCAGAAGCTCTGCACCCTCCTAGCTACACTGATGTGCAACAAATGCCTGTGGGATGGATCCATATTACAAGCATCAGGATGCAAACTTTGCACGATTAAAACGTTTCCAAACACAACCACCTGTTTTGAATATTACAGATCAAATATCTAAATACAGTGGAAAAACTACTCAGCACTTCTGCACTTTTGGAACCTGGGCAGTAAAGAGATTCACTGTTCTCTTGTTTCTGTAATCACAAATGGAAAAGAAAATCACAGTTCCTATAAAAGTTCCTTCCCTCAGGTCTCTGTTGTACAGTCTAAATGGGTAAACAGTCTTAATAGCAGAACTCACCTGAGCCACCACCACAACCTGTCCAGCACAGTGGGCTGAGTCACAAGTCTTTTAGCCATTTTACCTGTCCTGTCATGAAGAATTACCATCTAATACACACAGCTAAAGGCTGTCTGCCAGAGCATCCCATCTGCCACAAACTGCTGGGAAGAGCTGGAACATGGGAGAAAGAAAACATAATCCCAGCAAAACCAATACTCAGAAAGCACCAGCACTTTGAGATGCCAGAGAAACACCCCCACACAAAGGTTACTGTTTTCTACTCTTTTTTATTGGTCTGTTTTCTTTTTAAGCATTTTAATACGGATCAATGCATCAACAAGTCCCAGTGCCTCAGGTGACGCTGGCTGAAAGGAGAGCACAGGTATTTCTGCTGCTCACATGCATTTCTGCCTAAGGCTTAACAATGAAAATCGTGAAAGCAAATCACCTCCACAGCACGAAGGCAAAGGACCTGCTGGAGCTGTCAGGCTGGGCTCGAGCTCCAGCACCAGGACAGAAGCAGCTCTGCCCTGCTGTGCCCTGCTGACATACAGAGCACACAGCCCTTGTTTACCACGGCTCTGGCTCCAACAAGGAGAACTGCAGCCCCTGATCTCACTGGGGATTGTTTCACCCCAACAGATGCTGCGGCCTGAATGAGCTCATTCTGCCTCCTGCGCTGCTGGGGCCTGCACTCCCCACTTGCTACTTCTGACACTGAAGAAGAATCGTGCTTTGCTAAAAACACGCCCCCGGCTGAATGGGTGTCTTTGTGACGGGGTCGGTGTCTTCACGGGGCTGCTCCATGCTGGACACAGAAATGGAGAAGAGCTGCACCAAGGAGCTGGGTAAGAAGCTTGTCTTTCATCACTCACATGCACCACAGGCACAGGAGGGGCTGGTGGGAGTGACTCTCCTTGCGAGCGAGGCAATGATTTTTTTCTCTTTTATGGTATTTCTCAGCATCTCTAATGCTAGAAGTGCTTTGGCTCCAGTCACCCCAGAGAACCTGCCACCACAGAATCATTTGGGCTGGAAAAAACCTCCGAGATCTTTGAGCCCAATCAGAGACTGATCACCACCTTGTCAACCAGATCAGAGCACTGAGTGTCATGTCCAGACATTCCTTGAACATCTCCAGGGATGGGGACTCCAACTGCTCCCTGGGCAATGCCTGACAACTCTTTCAGGGAAATTCTGGAAGAAATTCCACCTGATGTCCAACCTGAACCTCCTCTGGCACAGCTTGAGACCAAGGAAGACAAGCAGCAGCTGCATGCACTGACACTCCCTCGCACACTCAAGCTCCGAGGAAGGAGCTCGCTGCCTGCCTGGGGAGACAGGAACCAGCACAAGGCTCCTTCTCCTCCCCGTGCCCTGTGAAAGCTCAGCCCCTGCTCCTTCCCAGCACAGCAGCTCTCAGAGGAGCCATCCTGTACACAGTGACACAATCCCACGCTTGCCTAACAAATCCTGCCTCCTCCTCAGAGCTTCCACACGCTGCCCCCGCTCGAGTGCCGATCGTGGCTTCCACCTCCCACTCCAGCTCCCAGTGAGACTCCTGCAAACACCTGATTTTCTGTCATGGGAACCTTTAGGGATCTGGAACCCGGCAGCTTCTGGTCCAGATGTGCTGGCACAGCCCCTGGGCAGGGATGTGGCAAGGCAATACCACGAGTGACAGAAATCCAACACCTAAGCAGGCGGCTGAGTCACTATATCCCAGCTCTCCTGACCCTCACTCCCACTTCACTGCCTGCCTCCGTTATGAAATGGTGGCAAAACCCTAAAATAGCCAGGATTTAAGGAAGGTTCCAAAATCCTGTCCTGACCAAGGAATCTTTCCTGTTAAGCTCTGGCACGAGCAATACACCTGCCTATTTTCTGCAGTTCTTGCAGAGCCTTTTTCTTTACTAGGATGTGGTGCCTTTATCAGGCATCTTTGGGGGTGAAATCCCACCCAGATTCTCAGCTGTCAGATGTGACTCAGCCGCTGGGGTAAAATAAGTTGGGTGATCTCAATTCAGTTTACAGCAGGCGGATGTCTAGAGCTTAAAATTAGCCATCATGTTTGCCCCTGGACATACAATACTCTCCCCTCCCTTCTTTCAGGACTTGGAAGAGAAACAAAACACTCCGTGTACCAGAAAGATACACAGGGTGCATTTTAGAGATCTGTCCTCAGGTGAGGTTTGATAGTGAGTGAGGATTTACGCATAAAGGAATATATATTTACAACTTTCTCATGAGGGGCTGCAGAAGGGCAAGCACTGAGGTGCTCTCTCTGGTGACCAGTGACCCCAGGGAATGGCTGGAGTGGATGAGGGAGGGTTAGGTTGGGTATTAGGAAAAGGTGCTTCTCCCAGAGGGTGTCTGGGCAGCGGGACAGGCTCCCCAGGGCAGTGGCCACACGCACTGTATGTAAAACACTGTCGTGCCCTGGCTGGGCAGAGCAGAGCAGAGGTCACACATGCTGTGTGTAACACACGGCTGTGCCCTGGCCAGGCAGCGCTGACCCATCGAGGGCAGAGTGGAGCAGTGGTCACAAACTCCTGTGTAACATGCTGCTGTGACCCACCAAGGGCAAAGAGGAGCAGTGCTCACACAGACACTTGTGTGTAACACACTCAGTGGTGACACACACACTCGTGTGTAACACACTCAGTGGTGACACACACACTGTGTGTAACACACTCAGGGGTCACACACACACTGTGTGTAACACACTCAGGGGTCACACACACACTGTGTGTAACACACTCAGGGGTCACACACACACTGTGTGTAACACACTCAGGGGTCACACACACACTGTGTGTAACACACTCAGGGGTCACACACACACTGTGTGTAACACACTCAGGGGTCACACACACACTGTGTGTAACACACTCAGGGGTCACACACACACTGTGTGTAACACACTCAGGGGTCACACACACACTGTGTGTAACACACTCAGGGGTCACACACACACTGTGTGTAACACACTCAGGGGTCACACACACACTGTGTGTAACACACTCAGGGGTCACACACACACTGTGTGTAACACACTCAGGGGTCACACACACACTGTGTGTAACACACTCAGGGGTCACACACACACTGTGTGTAACACACTCAGGGGTCACACACACACTGTGTGTAACACACTCAGGGGTCACACACACACTGTGTGTAACACACTCAGGGGTCACACACACACTGTGTGTAACACACTCAGGGGTCACACACACACTGTGTGTAACACACTCAGGGGTCACACACACACTGTGTGTAACACACTCAGGGGTCACACACACACTGTGTGTAACACACTCAGGGGTCACACACACACTGTGTGTAACACACTCAGGGGTCACACACACACTGTGTGTAACACACTCAGGGGTCACACACCGTGTGTAACACACTCAGGGGTCACACACACCGTGTGTAACACACTCAGTGGTCTCACACTGTGTGTAACATGCTGCCATGCCCTGGCCGGGCACAGCAGAGCCATTTCCCAGCACATCAGCTCCCCCCAACGCGCTCCCGGCGGCTTCGCTCCGCGGGCAGCACAGACACCGTGGCAGAGACTCAAGGCAGCCCCCAGCCTGGGAAATCCGAGTCTGGACACGCAAATATCTACACGGATGGGCGAAGGACTCACCCATGGAAACGTAACAAAGGGCTGCCTCGAGCCTCTCCAAGAGCAGAGCTGAACCTGAACCCAGAAGGTGCTCAAACCCTCAGAACGCTCCTCATACCTGAGGGCAAACTCGGAAGATTGAAAGAGCCACAAGAACCAAAATATGCCACAAGAAATCCAAGAACTGACCCAAACCTTCCCTGCAGCCACGAGTGAGAACAGCAGCCGAGCCCTAGCTCTAATTGTGCCGTTATGTAATTCCTGGAGCTCGGAATTAACCTAATTCCCAGCAATGGCCCCATCACGCCTGGCAGGGCCACAGCATAACTTTTGTGAAAACCCACGGAAGGGTCTAGAATCAGCCTAAGACTGTTTTTTTTGAAGGAAGCAATTCCTTTTGAAGGAAGGAAGCCAGCCAGCTTAAGAATTCCATGGGAAAACAAGTGCATCTACACTATTATTCACCTCAAAAAAGCACATTTCATGTTAAGGAAACAGGCTGAAACTGTAGGTATGGATCACCTTTTCCCACCAGATAAAGCAACTGCCTAAGTTCAATATTCAAATACTCTGCAGATGCATAGGGAAGCAAACAACTACACGAATACCTTCTGCTGTTTCTGCTATGATCAAAAGATCATAAAATAATCCCAGATGAGTAAAATGGGCTGGTTTATCACCTGGGAAACCCAAGTGCCCATTTACAGGCAGAACAGGAATAGCAGAGCCCTCTCCAGGTTATCCCAGAATGACCTGGTGCCCCTCAGATGACTCACCCTCTCCTGCCAGTGCTGCCCCGAAAACTGGCGAGAAACAACATCTATTCTGGAGGAGCCTCACTGAGACACCCCTCACTTCATGCACTGGAAAAGCCTCTTGGTGCTCAGCAACACCTGACAACCCCCAGGTGACACCTGCAGACCTGGCCAGGCTGGGAACCTCCGGGACTCTGTGAGGATCCACCCGGTGCTCGTCACTTTGCTGTGGGAAACCTCGATGCCCTGCAGAGGCACCAACACATCCCAAGCCTGCAGCAGGGGCTCTGCAATCTCCTAACTGTATTTTCCCAAAGCTGGAGGTGTTTCTTTATAAGAAGCTTCCACGTGGTCCAGTGCTGAAGAAGGAGGAGAAAGATCCAGCCTGGAGCATGCAGGGGAGCCAGAATCCAGAGGTGCCAGGAAGATGACAAGGAAATTCTTGCTGGCAAAGCTCCAGGGGCCCAAGCTCATAAAGCAGCTGGGAGCAGAGAAAAACTGTTCCCATGAGTGAGAAACCTTTAAAATTAATGAAGAAACGAGTGAGTTTTTAGGGATGGCTTAGTCCTGCTCATCAGCTGCTCCGCACTGGCGCACCAACGGATAAAATTAACACAATTACATCAACGCTTTCTGCCAGGACCCCAACAATCCATGAGGCAGCAGCAGACAATAATTATCCTCTGACCACACTCCATTCCTGTGCCCTGGACAGCCTGGGAGCCCTCTGGCATGTCTGCAGCTGCTTCAGGGCGTTAGTTACAGCCATTCTGAAATGCAGATATCCCCTTTGGCTTGTTTTCTAACATACTGGTTTTATTGAGCCACAGAGAACAGAATCATGCATTTGGACAAAGGTGAGTCCTTGAGCAAGGTATCCATATTCTGCTGTACTGCAATCCCTAAATGGAAACAACAGAACATGGAACCCTCGTTGCTGAGTTATAAGGATTCTGAAAAGGTTTTTCCTTATTTTTGTTGAATTTTAAGGAAGTATGCCCAGACACATCCCAAAGGCCGCACCAAATCAGTGTGTCCCATGCAGAGCTCACCCAGCTTTTACCTGGCCTGGGATGTTTCACAAACATCTGACACCTTCTGAGGCCCCAACTCCACTCCCCAGTACAGCAGTTATTGCTGTGATTTCCACAAGAGCAACTAAGCTACCACAGTGAAACAGGAAGGGCTCGGGAGGGAAGAGGTTAATGCACAGAACTGCAAAGAAATCGGGGTGTACAAGGCTGGCTCCTCCAGAGCGATGCCAAGGAATCAGCTCCTGCCCATATGGGTCCATTTTAGCAAGGGAAAGGTGCAACATTGCCAAAAGAACACAAAAAGGAAAAATTGTGAAGGCATCTAATGAAAGCAGTGCACGGCATGGCCTCCGGAAGGAAGAAAGGAGCTGGAGATCACTACCTGCAGACACCTGTGCCTTCAGCCAGGGTTTTACCTCAGCAAATTTTTACCATTTCAAACATCACATTTCACTTGCCCAGGGGGCAGGAGTGGTGTGCCCACACAGGCCTGTCCCAGCCTCACAGGCTGGGCGATCCCAGTGCTCTGTGAGCCCCAAGTGCCTCTTCAGCAGCTCCTCCCTTCCTGCTCAGCAGGACCTCCCCAGGGAGCTGCTCCTCAGGCCTCAATTCCATAGAATCCCTTGAGCCATCAATGGCAGTCTGAAACCACCATTCCTCAGAGGCTGTTTTTGGTTTTGTTTCCTCTTCTTCATTCCACTGAATCATCTTCCAGAGCAAACACCTCAGCTCCTACAGGAACAGCTCTTTCCTTCCAGCTCCCTGGGAGATGACCCCAGCACCTGCCACTATGGAAAAACAGCGGAGTTTCCCAGACAGGGACCTTCCCACCTCTCTGCCCAGAGCGCTCCAGCTCACTCACTCCCTCCTGGGGGGAAAACATGAGGGAAAGGTGGGCACTCCACCTCGCCCTGCCTCACTGGCAGCTCCCCGGGGCATGGTGCACCAGAGCATGGCAGGGACAAACCAGGAGCTCCCGGATGATGGAGCATTCCCGGAGCAGGGCTCTGCACAAGGCGTCTGTCCCGTTATCCACAGCAAGGCAGGACAGAATGAAACCCGCTGCGGGCAGCTTTCAAACGGAGCAGGAACCAGGGGAACGCGGTGACGAAGCAGCAAAGGGCTCAGGAGTTTGGAGCCTCCTCTTGCCACGAGTTTAATCCCTCCACCCTCAGCGAGGGGGAGGACGCGCTCCCCCGACACCGCTGAGGGCGTGTGGCCTCGGGACGCAGTGAACTGCACTTCTGGGACACGCCGGGAGCGGGTGGATGTTCTAATCCCGGCGCACACGGAGCTCACCCGGACACAGCGGCACCGCATCGCAAATCCAGCGGCTCCCGGGCCCCGCCGCGGGCGGCCCGGCTGTCACCGCCCGCCGGGCCCCGCTGCAAAGCCCCGGGCCGCC
>VXBQ01004657.1:144412-160499 GCA_013400175.1 Phainopepla nitens
GGTGTTGGCAGTGGGGTATAAGACAGAGGGGTGTTGGCAGTGGGGTGTAGCACAGAGGGGTGTTGGCAGTGAGCTCAGAGGGGTGTTGGCAGTGGGGGGTAGCAGAGAGGGGTTCTGGCAGTGGGTTTAGCACACAGGGGTGTTGGCAGTGAGCTCAGAGGGGTGTTGGCAGTGGGGGTTAGCGCAGAGAGGTTCTGGCAGTGGGGGTAGCACAGAGCCATTTCCCTCCTCTCTCCAGCCTGCTCTGGCACCAACATACTGAGGCCAAGGTATCACTCTCTAAGTCATCACCACATTCCTTGCCTGGTGAGATAAGGACCCTGCTCTGATTAAATGCATCGAGTCATTCCTAAAAGCAGCTTTCAGGCAAAATTTATGACTCCAGAAATGTACAATGAATTGTTGCTGTAAAAATGAAATAAAGAGGTTCTTTGGTGGGGAGGACACATCACCCACTGTATCCTAAGGAGTGTCCAACACATGGTTCACGTCCCCAGCTCCTCTCTCTCAGTGAACGCTGGATAATGAAGCGTGACTCTGATGGATTCATGTCTGCACCAAACTGATAAAAATGGCCACAAAAAGAAAAAAACCCCTGAACACTGGTGTCCTCCCTACAGGGACAATGCAGCATTGTCCCCCAAAACAACCGTGGTTTGGCAATTTATGGAGAGGAACCCCAGTATGAATTAGACACTGTACCCCTGAGTAGGACAGATTAATTTGCACAGCATTCCTGGGGGCCAGCTGAGGATGCCCGGGCTCGACAGGGGGAAGCATCCTATCCCATCCCATCCCTTCCCTTCCCTCCCCCTGTGGCTTTCCAAGGGCTGGGAACAGGGGCGGGGGCTGCGGCTGGTACGTGGGAAAGCAAAGGGCCAGTCCGAGCGTGGCGCCTCATTAGCAAAGACAATAAACTGCCCCTGGATGACAGGGCTGGAACGGGGCTGGATGCAGCCGAAGTAGGTCACAGCCTCCATGCTCGAGCACCCGCGGGCTGTAAGGGTCTGGGCCAGCCGCGGGGACCTGGAGGGACATGGGCAGAGCAGGAACGGGGGCATGGGGTGCTCGCGGGGGCACTGGGAGCACGTAGTGGGACTGACTCTCCTGGCACAGCACCTCTAGCCGGGAAGCAGCCTGAAACAGCGAAGCAATGCTTTTTCTGAGCTGCTTGGCTGTGGAGTGGAATCATGAAGCCCGGAACAAGGGAGTTTTGCTGGCAGAGCAGCATCCGCCCCAGGCACTGCAGATCCAGCGCGGGCAGGCTGGGATGGCTCCTGTGCAGACAGCCCGGGGAGGCAAGAGCAGCTCCGGGAGCCCAGAGCCCCCGTGCTGCCAGCCCCCGAGCACCGGCAGCTGCGGTGGAGGGGACGGGCCCGTCGCTGGGATGCCCCTGACAGGGGCTGGCCCCGTGCCCCCTGCTCGCTCCCAGCCCCACCCGCGGCCCCACTTACGGCGGAGTTGAAGCGCAGGTGGCAGATGTTGCAGGAGATGAACTGCTTCTTCTTGAGCGGGGCCGGCACGCCGAAGGTGTGGCTGATCACCGCCTTCTGCACCGGGTCCATCTGCGAGGGGAGGGAGGGCACAGGGCAGCTGGCTGCTGTGTCCTGATGGCTGCCCCGGCGTGGCACCACGACCTGGTGACCCCCACGCCTGTCACACTCCCAAGGAGCCACTGCCAGTGCCACAGAGCTCGCACTGGGGGCTGGAAGGAGCAAGGGGCTGCATCTGCCGAGGAGCCCTGCGGCCGTGGAGGCTCTCCTGCACACGGCAATGTGCTGTGGCAACACTGGCTCCTGTCCTGCTTAAACCATTCCTGAATCCATCACATCCGCAAGGTCTGAATGCCTGCTGTGGTCTGGCAGAAGGGACGAGACCCCATCTGCCCCTGTGTGTGCCCAAGTCTCCTCTCTACCCATACAGACACTTGTGTCACTGGTAAACGGAAAATTACCAGTTTCTGTTTAAACCTCAGTGGCTACCCTTGACCTCAGCAGGAGCAGAAACCACCAAAATGGGGGACAAAGGTGGCCAAAACAAGCATCTGACCATTCATTCTCCATGTGCTTTTCACCAGAGAGTTGAAACGTCCCTGTGCAATGCCAAAGGCACGAGCAGGGCCACGTGTGCCAGCCCGTAGGACACTGACAGCCCACATGGGCGCCAGGGCAGGAGGGACACCAGTGCTTGCTGCCACAGACGCAGCTCACCCAAGATACAGTGTCCACAAAAGCCCTCCGGGCTGCCCCACTGCTGCCCAGATGTGATTTTCACCTGCTCAAACCCAACAATGACAACTCGGTCACCGGGCTGGGCACACAGAGAACGGCTTCGATGACCTGCCAGGAGCCATGTCTGTCCTCCAGCCCGCCCAGGGCTGTTCTGGGGCCAAGCATGTGGCCGGTGCCAGGCCCTGGGCCTTCTGTCTCGCCTCAGGGCTCGGCCTCATTCCACAGCCCAAGCACCAAACCGCTTGCAAAAGCCATAATTGTTTTTAACAAAATGCTTTTATTAAGGAAGAAAACATAAGAATAACCTCTTTGTCTGAGCGTGGCTCCAATCTATAATGCAAGTATTGTTCCCTACCCTGTGGCACAGGGAGATTATCTTATCTGAGTCCTGCTGTCAGGAGAGCCCGGGGTTTTCAGCGATCGTATTTCTCTGCAAAGCTATTTCACTGCCGAGACAGGTGCATCAGTCTTCGAGGCACATGCCTGGACAACAGCACCATTATCAAGACCCCAAATTCCTTTCCAGGAGTGAGCAGAATGGTAAAAGCAGGTGATTAATGAAGTGCCTGTTTGCTATGAAATTTTACTCACTTATCTGGCATATAAATGAAGAGGCATTTGGGGTTCGGCAAAAGACCTGGGGGAAGCTACAGATGGCCAAGATGCTGCTCCATGCCTGACAACAAACATTGCAATGTGCTGCTGGCAGCACCCCCATGCTGCTGGGCTGCTGGGCCAGCACTTGTTTTCCAGAGAAACACCCACCTTTCCACTCAGAAAAGAAAAATGGCTCCAACCTTCCCAGTAGTGTCAGCCACCAGGTTCCAGCCAGTCGCTCCCACTAAGCACCACCAGCTCCCATCAAACAGCACTGGCACCCCTCCCAGCTCCCATGGGCTCATCCACACCCTGAGCACCACGGCATGAGCAGGGTTGGGATCAGAGGAGGATGCAGAGGGAAGGGAGATGTTGGCACAAGGACACAAATGAGGCCAGGGACCCGTCTTGGCCTTATTCTGAATGTGCCAGTGAAGCCAGTGGCACCAGGACCACATCTGAGCCTCAACTACACGGTGGTGGTGCTGAACAGTCCCAGCACGGTGTCTCCTCATCCTCCTGGAGTTATGCCAGGGTGATGGCACCAATTTGGGTCTTTCCACCCCCTGTGCTTTTGCCAAGTCCATCCTGCTCAACTCTGTGGCACAGCAAGGAGTTGTGTCCACCAGAGCACCTGCCAGCGCTCTGGGCAGGCACAGGACTCACGAGCTGCCCGGGGCTGGGCTGGGCAGCACACTCAGACCTGGCTCCTCACCCCTTTGCATCCCAGCCAAGA
The DNA here is from genome assembly GCA_013400175.1 of Phainopepla nitens. NCBI lineage: Eukaryota > Metazoa > Chordata > Aves > Passeriformes > Bombycillidae > Phainopepla > Phainopepla nitens. The sequence continues at coordinate 147,977 of VXBQ01004657.1, forward strand.
CCCATGCAGCTGGTGGCCATAGCTGCTCCTGCTGTCCCAAAGCAAACACAAGCACTGTCTCAAGCCTTCAGCTGCCCACCCCCATGGGAGCACACATGCTCCCAGGTGCTTTGCCAGAAGCCCAGCCCAGCTCCATCCAGCACTGAGCACTGAAGCCTGGTGCCACCTGAGAGCCCCTGTGCTTTTCCCCGAATGCGAGCACAAACATCCCTCTATCTCCTCCCCGCCACACGCCCTCACAGCTCTCTGGATATGGAAAAGTCCCCCCAGCTCCCACGGGGCTGGCGGGGGGCTGTGCTGCAGCCGTACATACCGGCGCCTGCAGCCAGGGATTGAGGCTTTTCCTGGCGGTTTCCAGAAGAGTGGAGCCAGCAACAGAGGTGGCTTTGGGCACCGCGGTCTTGGGGAATAAAGATCCCAGCTTTATAGTCAATTCGTATTGACTCACATTGCTTTATTTATCCCTGGATGTTCCTGCTGATATAAATAGCGATCCCTGTGCCGAGCTCCCTGCGGCCGCTGAGGTCAGGAGCAGGAATTCACAGGGATGCAGCATCCGTTCAGATCCCGTCTGCTGACGGAGTTTTACAAGGCGCTGCTGGGTCCTGGGGATTTGCAACATCCCAAGCGAAGGGAAGGGCCTTTGGAGCAAGGAGCGTGCCTCCAGTGCTCAGAGCGGTTTTATCCCTGGTTGCTGCTCTAAGTGACAGGAGGCAGCTTGGAAGGGTTTTGTTCGCTCCGGAGCAAAACATCTGCTGGGTTCATGGGAGCTCTGTGACCTGCTCTGAGTGCACAGTGTTCTGCTGGGCAGTGCAAACAGCTCCTGCTCCACAGGGCATCGCTGAGCTCTCACAGCATCACCAGAGATGCAGGGCAGGAAAGGGAACCCCTGGATCCTGCTGTGGAGTAGCTCCAATGTGGCAGCAACCTCAGCAAGGGGCAGACTCTGGCTGCTGTTCCCTTACCCTCTACCCACACTGAGGCACAAGTGGAGTCTGACCAGACCAGCCCAGGCTGCAGGGATGCTCCAGCCCTTCATCCTGTGGGATGGAAGCTCTGCTCTGGCTCCTCCAGAGCTGCCAGTCTGGCATGGCCTGAACCTCACCCAGCTTCATTCGGTCACATCTCCAGCACAGACACACCCCAAAGGGGCAGCTCCTGCCCCTGGACTGTCAGCCAACAGCACACTGGGCTCAGGTCTGAGCTCAGAGTGGTTGACTCCAGGTCCCCAGATGGCTGGGACAGCCTCCCCTGGCATCTCTGTCCGTGTCTGACCCTTCCTCTGTGGCAGGAGCCCACACAGAGCACAGCAGCTGTGTGACACTGCATGGCTCCAGCAAGTACCAGATTCATCTTCCAAATTACTGATTTTTTAAAAGCAACAAACGTGGGTGAACACGCACTGAGGCAGCGGCAGGTGGGAGCCAAGAGGAGCGGACAACAGACATTGGGTCAAGTTCACTCCTGACTCCAGGGACTAAAAAAAGAGCCCAGACAAAAAGCAGGAACTATAATGGCATCAAAACCCCTCCTGTCCTGTGTTCCAGCTCGTTAGCCTGGGGAGAGGCTGGGCTGGGGCTTCAAAAGAGCTTAAAGGACTCAGACGCCTGAATCCCATTCAACAGCAACAGGAATTCTGCACTTAATTTCTGAACTGCCTTTGAGGATCTCGGCGATAATTTGCACCTTCCGAGCACGTTTAAGCTCAAAGGCACGCACAAAAGGCCAGTGAGCAGGGCGGGAGCTCAGGAAAGTCCCTCCAGGTTCATAGGAGAAAACAACGGGTATTGACTGAACCCCAAAGCACCGGCATGCAGTGCCTCTGGGGCAGAGATGGGGAGCAGCCCCCAGGCCCATTGCCCTTCCCACAGCAGAACCTGCTCCACAACAATTCCAGGCAGCACCCAGGAGTTACAGAGACCCCCACAGGGCTGGGAGCAGCCTGGGGGAGCAGTGCAGCATGGGGAAAACACCATTTCACACCCGAAACGGTGGTGTGCCCTTGGCCGTATCCATGGCAGTTTAACTGTCTAAAGGAACATCTCCAATGAAATGTGTCATTGCCCACCCCAGGCACCTGGGTTGGTGGTCCAAGGTTGGGGACCTGGAGCCCAAGCCAGGGGTGGGAGCAGCCCCCCCAGCACTCTGACTCCCCCAACATTCACAGCATCGGCCACATTCCTCATGTCTGTAGTACATTCTCTCTCCTTCTTTTCTTTTCCTTATTTAATTTTCAACTAATGAACTGCTCTCCAGAGCTACTTTATTACTATTGATTCCAGGGGCAAAATCCTATTGATCTTGGTTGAAATGAACCATGTTTTTAATTCTGGTACTGACAGGCGCTGGCTGGGCAGGAACCTCTCCGAGCTGAGGGCAAAATGGGCATGTTGAACTGGCATCCAGCAGTCAAAGACCCCAGGAATTAAACCAGAAACTACCTGGTAGGGTTCAAGGAGTGGTGCCATGCAGAGGAGGGACTGCTGTAGGGGAGGAGTGGTCCAGCAGTCAGTGTCCATCCTCCCTGGGGACTCACCGTGTTGAAGTTGGGGAAGAGGTTGAGCGGTGATGTCCCGTTGAGCCTGAAGGTCAAAAAGTGCTTGATGTCCAAAGGGGGATGAAGAGGCCGGCCAGGGATGGGCAATGATGCTAAGAGGGGGCTGCTGTGTCCAGAGGGACCTGGGCAGGCAGAGGGAAAGAGCAGCGTTAGCACTGGTGATCCCTGCTCGCAGCAGGAGGACAGAGCACACAAGACATGGCACGTGGGGACATCTGCCATGGACTACAGACCCCCCAGGGAAAGGTCCCAGCCCAGGGTGGCCCTGGGCACCCATTTGCCTTCCAGGCTCAAAACCAGCACCCCAGTTCAAAGCTGGATGCAACTCTGCATCAGAGCATGGACATGCACACGAGTCCAAACCCTCAAAAGGAGTCCAAACCTCCCCCAGGGAAGCAGCCCCTTCCCTGGGCTCTCCCATGGAGCCCCACAGCCCTGGGCTCCCCCACACCAGCACCACCAGGGCTCCTCACCAGGGCTCCTCACCAGGGCTGGAGAGGTTTTGGCTGCCAGCAGCAGCCAAAGGAGGGGGCAGAGGCTGAGCTGCCCCCACTCCTGCGGTACAGCCGCCACTCCTCGTCCCCCGCAAACAAACCATGTGCTCCAGCGTGAGATATAAAAATAGCCTAGAGTTATTAATAATGCTCTGCTTCAATAAAAACACCCGTGGGACAGAGGGAAGGAGGGAGGGAAGCAGAGGGATCTGTCTCCAGCCTTCTCCCCATCCCAGCTTGGACTCATCACAGATGACAAGCACAGGAAAGCATCCTCCGAGTGGCAGAGGGTGTCTCTGCCCAGCTCTGGGAGCAAAGAGGGGGAAAAGCTAAAATTAAAAAAATTAACTAATCAAACACAATAAATAAGAAATGGTTTCAGAGTGCTATGAGCCAGAAGAGCCCATCCACATCCCACACAGCTTCACACCCCCTCCAACCCACTCACAGCCCTGTCCTTTTTCCTGCAGCAAGGACAAGGTCAATGCTCCTCATTCCTTTGGATTTTTTGAGTTTGGGTTCTTTTTCATCTGAAAGGCACCACGGATCCCTTGACCCAGCACAGCACAACCCCATCCCACCACCCTCGTGGACCTGAGAATACCCTTGTGGGAGGCTGAGGGGCCAGCAGCCACTCCCACAGCAGGAACACTCTCCACCAGCACCTCCCGTGACAGCACTGAGCCCGAGCCCCCCTCCGGCCCCCACAGCCTGACACCAGCTATGCAGAATGAGGACCCCGGGCTGGTGCTGCTCCTCACTCTGTGCAGATCCTGGCTGGTGCAGGATCTGAGCCATGCATCTGAAATTCAAAGTTTGAGAGACTCCCTGGATTTGAGCAGCGAGTGCTCGTCGCCAGCCCCATGGGCACCAACGACCTCTTTCTGGGCGAGTGCACGCGGCGGTGCCAGAGCCATCCCCAAGTCAGGCCTGACTCCGGGGAGGAATTACAGTTTGCTTCATCAGGCGTGCACTGATCGAGTTAATTCCAGAGTCACCCAGAAGGGAAATCTGTGAAACCGCTTAAAAATAAATAAATAACATCAGAGCAGCAGCGAGCAGGACTGGGTGAGGGGTGCATAATTAACCTTCTGAGGCGTGAAACAGTGCTTCTACATCAAATCATCTGAGATGGCCGGGCTGGCGCCAGAGGAGCTGCCCTGGGACCCCCCAGCACACGCAGCCAGGGCCCCACAGGAGAGCAGCAAAGGCATTCAGGGCTGCATCATGAGGGGTGCCACTCATCACAGTCAGTGCGACTGCACTGGCCTTAAAAACATAAAAAAAAAAATATATATATATATAAAATACACACACACACATATACACACACACGCACACACATACATATATATGGGAGGAACAAGGGAGGTGGGCGATCACCTCATCCCCAAAATCAGTGACTACAACGAGGGATGCTGCAGCTCAGTTAATGCTTGGGCTGAAGAGTCCACTCCCTGGGGAGCAGCTCCTGCACTGGGCAGGCACAGGATGAGTGCTGAGGGGACACAGACCCCCAGGATCAGCCACCACCTGCAGTGGCTGCTGCCCACCAATAGCACAGAGGAGATATGCCAACCTCTTTGGCACATCCTTGAGCTCAAATTTGTGGATTAAACACATTTCTGGACAGGGATAAACCAGGCAGTTAGAGAGAGCTCTGAAACCCCTGTGAGACCTTGCAGATGGGCAGGTCTTTTCTCACTTGGCTTTGTCCCTGAAGCAGACAAGACCCCCAGGAGCAGGAAAAGGGCTGAAGCCACCCCAGTGAAGCTCCCCAGCATGTCACACCGCCCTGCTGGGGCACCCACAGGATGCTCTTGGGGCACCTTTCCAAGGTTACGGGGCATGGCATTGTGGATCCTGCCTTACCTTTGCTGCAGGGCAGATTCCAGCAGCAGCTGAGGGCAGTATTTTTAGGTATTAATTAGACACTCAATTAAGGAGATTTGCTTTTGGGAGAGTGGCAGGGTCCCAGGTCTGTATAGAATGACACGACCTTACGCAAGGTGACGGGCACGGCCAGCAGCAGGTGGGGCTGTGCTGGTGAACAGAGCCCCAGTGGTGCAGTTTTTGTCACAGATCCCGCTGTGTCTCCCCCAGTTTTGGCAGAGGAGCCCCCACCTCCACAGCGAATGCTGCTGCTCTGGCACTGCAGGTCCTCCTGGGACAGAGCGTGCTCCAGGCTCTGCAGAGCACTCCAAGGAGAGGAACACAGGAACCACGTGTTCCTGGCTCGAGCACCTGCTGCACTTTGGGGGGGCTGTCTCTGTGTCTCCCCAGTTCCACAGTACAGTCCAGGCCTGACCAAGAGATGCCAAAGCCACGATGTCCCTGACGTGGTGCTGCGTGTCCCCTGCTTGGGGCTCAGCCAGAGCCATCGGAGCCTGCACATTCTCTACCTGGGGCTCAGCCCCTTCCCAGCCCTCTGGAGCCCAGCCCAGTTCCTGTCCCACAGACAAGTGACTTTTGTAGGGATCCCTCAGAATTTAAAGGAATTTTCAACCCTACATTTAACCAAATTCACCCGAACTGTGTCTGGCTGTCCTCCCCAGCCTGTCCCCCACCCCTTCACTCCACCCAGCCACTGAACTCACACCTGCAGCAGGTTTTTCTCCTGGTCCCTGTAAGGCAGAGCAGAGCAACTCTTGTGCTCTGACACCTGACTGTGTGAACCTCCCAGAGCCGCCTCTGAAGGCGGTGAGGCCAATGCTGCAGCATCTCAAACCAACTCAAGCCTGCCAAGGACCCATCCCCGCAGACGCCGCTGCCTCAGAGAGCATCTGGCACTGAGTCTGCCCCAGCCAGATGGAGACAGAGCTGTTTATTCACACGGAGGCTCCCTCCTGCTTGGGAGATGTTCTCAGCAAATTTTGATGGTGTCTCTAAATCCTTATCCAGGGCTTTAAAGCTTTTGTCTCTGGCCAAGCATGTTTCCCCGAGGCTCTCCAATGCCACAGGCTGATGGCCAGAGAAAAGGAGCAACACTCAGTCACAACTCTGGACCATGATGGCAGCACCAGTGCAACCCCAGCACCTCTGGGATCTTGACTAGTAACAAACAGATTGCACTGCATTGAACTCCCAGAGCAACCAGACCTGGACTGTGGGGCAGCAGATCTGCTACATCTTCCCACTTCCAGCTTTTGGCAGCCCCAGCAGAGGACCCGGCGCTCAGGATTCAACTGAGTTAACGCTTCCTGCAGCTGCACTGGGCTTATTGCTGATTATAACAAGTCTGAACTGAAGGAAACAGCCCTCCAAGTAAAAACCAGCAAAGGCCTGTCCCACTGGAACACACCAGCAGCACCCCAGCCCCACTCAGCCACTGTGCTGGCACTGCCAGACCCGTGGGCAGAGGGACCTGAGCTCCTGGCTACTGCGGGCACCAGCAGCTCTGCTCACCTCGGGATAGAGAGTAACACTTCAGAGCAGCAATATGAACTGAACACCTCCAGTTGGTCCCAAAAGCAGGTGTTGAAGGACTTTCTCTTGGACTGCAGGTTGCCAAGAGTTCAGAGTGCAAAGGGAACTCCAGGATGTGAGGATGTTTTGGAAAGAACAAGAATTAGCTATTGATGGTTTTTGGATCCCTGCTCATAATTTATTCTGTCCTTGCAAAAAAAAAAAAAAAAAAAAAGTCCTTTTAGATTTTTTCATACTTTAAACTTTAGGAAAATTAAGATAGACCTTTTTAATATAGATATTTATATATGTATATTTATATATATACACACATACACATATGTACACAATGATACATTTAAAGTTACTATTTCCTTAGCCATTACAATATCATTCCCTAAATCTCTTGCTCTTGAAATGATCATGACTTGATGCCACTGCTAAAAATACCCTGTGCTGTGTGCAAGGACGTGTGCTGTGTGCAACACGACACCGCCAGGCATGTTGGGGTCGGCGCAGAGCTTGGAGGATGCGCTGCCTCTTCTGCATTCACTCTCCAGGCTCCAGAATAACAGAAATCCCATATTTTTGCAGAGCATTAAGCAAAAGCTGCTGGGTATCTTTGTGCAAAGGCAACGTGACATTTGAGCTCAAGAGCTTTGCCTTCATCTCCCTAAAACAAAATAATGACAAACCCTGGAAAAAACTCATCGCAATTTGGGATCTCCGGCGGCCCCAGGACTCTGAATTCTGGGTGATTCAAACAGAGGTTTGGGGCATGAGGGAGAGGTGGTCATGGGACCAGCATGGCTTTGCAAAGGATCCTGTTTTCTCTTCCCAGCACAGAGCAGGTCACCATCCACTGTGGCTGCCCGGCCCCAGCAGTGAGCAGTGATGCGGAAAGGCGGCGTTGAGCTGGCACCGGGGGCTGCCCGCAGGCCCCGGCTCTGCCCAAGGGCTTGGCACGCTCACTTCACCTGTGCCATGATGAACCCAGACTCCCTCATGCTCTCATAGTACTCGATGGCCAGTGCAAAGTTAAACTCGCTGATGGCTGGCCCGTCGATGGCGATCTTCATGAGGTCAGAGAGCCCCTCGTCTCTCGCGTGGTGTGACCGGCCGCGCTTCAGCAGCTCCCGGCCCCGGCTGATCTTCTCGGCAAGGACCGAGCCCAGAGGCAAAGCCAGAGCAATAGCTGCTAGGACAGCAAAGTCTGGGAATAGTTCATGCATCTCAGAGCTGCTGTAGACCAGCTTGACACACAGGTCCTTGAAGGAGAGCTGGCTGAGGCTGAAGACGATGCGCTTGAAGAGGGGAAAGTCGCTCAGGGCCCTCTCGCTCACCACCACCCGTGAGTACACCTGCAGCAGGAAATTCAGCTCGCTGACCCCATAGCTGCCAATGTCCTCCAGAGACTGGGGGTAGCACTTGGGGTTGAAGATGGCAGAGAAGGAGCTGATGGCCTCCAGGACGCTGCTGGGGAACCTGTCCAGCAGGTTGCCCCGCACCCTCTCCAGGTAGCTCTCCTTCAGGTGCTCAAAGTGTTTCAGGTGCACTTGGGAGCAGTTGGCCAGCTCAACACCCTTGTAGTAGAGGCGGCTCTCGCCCTCCCGGCCGTCCTGTGGGTGCTTGTTCATCTCGCTGAGGAACTCCCGGAGGTTCTGCCCGCTGGTGCTCTGCTGGGCCTGCAGCGTGGTGGCTGTGGCTGAGACTATGGGCTTCAAGATGGAGAGGTCGAAGTCCTCAATCTGGAAGAAGCGACTGAGCTTCTGGAAGATGGGGAGGACATCCAGGAGGATCTTGGTGAAGGCCACAAACTGGAACTTCTTGAGCTCTTCACAGAGGCCACGGGCCACGGGTGAGCGCTCTGCCTCACTCTCGAGCAGCAGCACCAGTGTGGGCCATGAGGAGTCGATGGCTTCTACAGCTGGGAAGATAGAAGTCCAGTGGATGGCTTTGGGGCTCCCGAGGTCTATCTCACAGAGGTCCAGGACTCTCCGCAGCTCCTGCAGGCTCTCGCCTTCCCTCTGGAAGCTGGAGTAGAGCCTATACACAGCATCCACGGTGGTCTCATACTTCTGAAGGTACTCGATGGTGCTGATGCTCTTGGCCAGCAGCAGGGAGGTGCCGTGAGACAGGCAGTGCACCTCAGTGAGGAGCGGGCAGAGCGAGGTCAGCGCCGTCCCCACCCCGCTCAGCCGCTCGGCCACCAGTGAGGCACTGTCGGCGCTGAGCCAGGTGAGCTTCATGGTGGGGATGCCGAAGGAGCGCATAACCTCACCCACCTTGCCTGCCACAGTGGAGGCCTCCCCGGTGGGCAGCTCGAAGCTGCCCAGGAAGGTGGTGGAGGTCTGCCCGTTGCAGGGGGAGACAGTGGTGGTGAACATGGCGAGGCTGCGGTGCTCCAGGACGTCCACCGTCTCGTCCACCACCAGCCCAATGAATGGCGAGGCTTTGATCCTGTGCCTGTCCTCGTTGTGGAGGACTTTGGCAATGGCTGCCTGGGCCAGTTGAAGGAGGGGTGCAGGGAGGGAGAGAGAAACACAAATGAGATTCAGAGGCAGTGGGAGATGTGCAGCACTTGGCACAGAGTGAGTGGGTGGGCTCCCACCCACAGCGCATGAGCCAGGGAAAAGCCCTTACACTAGTTGCACACACAGAGGCTGGAAATCACTTTCCTTTTCCCTAACAAGCTTTCTCCTCCTCCTGCTCCTGTTTGGCAGCTCAAGCACCATGGGAAGCTGCTGAGAGCTTGGGGGTTCCTGTCCTGAGCTTGGGGTCAGAGCCCCACAGATGCAGCAGGACATGGCATCACCAGCAGCACTGACCCCTCAGCCCCCAACACCCCGTTCCCAAGCTCCCACCTATGCTGGCAGTGAGGCAGGACACCAGGAACTCACCTGCCCATTCAACTCCAGCAGTTCCACTTCACTGGCCCAGCAGGGGCAGGAGCAGCAGCGAAATGACAACATCTTTTCCATCTTCGCTCATTTACTCACACTCCCTCCCTTTCATGCAAACTCCCCGGTTTGGACCGAAAACTTCCTCTGCGTGTGTGAGTGCTGCAAGGATCACCACAGGCTGGGAAACCTAATTAGTGGGTTTAGTCTATCTGCAGCAAAATAAGGCTCTGCAGAGAGCTGAAAAGCCTGGCAAACGGCCAAGACTCACTAAAAATTTAATTTGATTCTAGCAGGCATGAAATGTTCATAAAATTCAGAAAATCCTTTCTAAACTCTCCGACTACTTGATCTTTCTGATCACTCACTTTAGGGCGAAAGAGGCAAAACCCACAGTGCTCGTGTGCTAATTGAACTCTTGAGCTTTCATCCTGCAAAGCAGCCTGGCAGGCTCGGGGAGCTCCCGCACAGCCGGTGGGCGCGGGCACCGTCCCTGCTCCACCAGGTGACAGCGGCCACCCAGGCGCAGACCCCCAGCCCCACATACACACCTGCATCTCCCTGACGCTGCCGGGGTGGTAGTGCTCGCTGTGCTCCGACGCCAGCAGCGCCTGGCACAGGTTGAACTTCTGGAAGTTGAGCAGCGAGGAGCACTTCTCCTCCGGGATCTCCTCCTTGGCCATCCAGTAGACGGTGGTGAGGACGGCCACCTTCGCCGGGTTCACCTCCACCTTGATGACCGAGCGCAGCTCGGGGTGGCCGTGGACACGGCTCTCGAAGGCCAGCTGCTCCCGGTTCACGGCCAGCGCCTGGCGGTGCGCGCCGGAGGTGACGTGCCGCAGCAGCGCGTGCCGCTGGAAGTTGTCCGTGCCCACGGTAAAGGCGTTTTCCGCTTTACCGTGCTTGTTCTTCACCAGTGCCTGCCGACACTCTATGCAAAACATGAGTTTCCTCTCATAGTCAAACTCCAGCCAGGTAAATTCCTCCTTCCAGTGCTCATTGAAATAGCGTTTACACTTTTTATTGGAATTGGAAGTTTCCCCAGCTGGCTTTTTCCCTGGAGGCACCATATTGCTGTGGCTGGGAAATCAGCTACGGTTGAACTGCACCGTGCCTTGAGGAGCAGCCTGCACATTTAATTTAGTAAGAAGGTCTATTACCACTCTCCTGGTCCGACTGGAGATGAAAGAGACACAAGGGAAAGGGATTAGAGCCCTGCAAACCTCAGCCAGGGCTCAGCTGTGGTGGCACAGCAACAGTGGCACGGTGACAGCAGCAGTGACAGCAGTGCTGAGGGCAGGTCAGGCTGTGCAACAGCCCCAGCACCACACAGGGGGAATCCCATCAAGCACCTCATCAGCATCCCCAGAAGCTCTCGGTGTCACTGGTGGGACTGGCACACACACATATGGTCCCATCACCACAGGAACATCCACATGCTTCCCCCCAGAGCAGCCTTCCCCACTGCGCTGGCACTGGGAAGGTGAGGAAGCTCAGTGCTGGCTGAAACGCCCAAAATGAGAGCGTTCAGCTCCAGAGGAGCAGCACCCGCCGCTGGCAGTGAGTGCCAGGGCCCTGGAGCTGAACAAGAGTGACTGGCAGCTAGCTCAGACACACGTGCTTGTGTGCACACGTGTGCTCTCAGTCCTGCCTGGCTTGTCTCTTTTCCAGGGAATTGCCAAAGCCGTGGCAGGTCCTGTGGCAGCAGAGTCATGCTCTGCACATTCAGTGGCATCCCAGTGTCCCTCCCAAGGGATGACACACCCGATTCACTCCAGGCCAGGATCCCAAATATCTACTGAGCTAGAGGCTGCCAAGCACTTAAAAATGTAATCAAGCCAAGACCTGAAGGGTTTTAAGCATTCACTTGACCTCCTCCCTACACTTCAGGCCCCCTCAGTCTGATTCTCACATTTCTTCATGAACTGGACTGAAAATCCAAACTGACTCTTAACAAAGGTGCTGGTAAGAGGACGGGGAAGAACTCAGCACTGCATGGGGAAGGGGGAGAACCAAAACACAGAGGAAAAAAGAAAGAACGTGGACACACAGCAGGAGGGAAACTGGGGAATACCATCAGTCCACGTGAGTTGCTGAGACACCGATGAGGAACTTGGGGTTTTTTTGAAGAACAAGCCCCCAAACCAGAGCCACTGTCACAGCACTGTGGGAGCGGGGGGAAGGAACTCTCACAATCCAGGGGTTAGAACAGCACCACGACTCTGAGTGCTGCGAACATGCACCCCACGGAGCCAGAGGTCCCCACGGGGTGCCCTGGACAGCACTGGCAGGTGGCCCTGGAGTGACCAGCACCCCAGCTGCTGGCACAGCGACCCCATCCATNTGAGCGGAGCAGCCCCAGCGCCCAGCCCAGCGCCCAGCCCTGCGTGCCCACCCCGCTCACCCGCCCCTACATACGTACCATGGAAAGGCTGCCATAAGCTTTGGGGTGGGGGGGGCTTGCAAACTTCCCAGATTTTAAATCGGAAAAAAAAAAAAANGAAGGAACCCTCACAATCCAGGGGTTAGAACAGCACCACGACTCTGAGTGCTGCGAACATGCACCCCACGGAGCCAGAGGTCCCCACGGGGTGCCCTGGACAGCACTGGCAGGTGGCCCTGCAGTGCCCGGCACCACAGCTGCTGGCACAGCGACCCCATCCATCCCTGCACCGGGCAGGCATCGAGCTCCTGGCTGCCCCACTGGGAGGATTCCTGTGCTCTTCCCCTGTCACTGACCCCACTTGCCCCCAAGCCATCCCCACAGCCTCCCCAGCACTTGCTCCAGCAGAACTGCTACCTTGGAAAGAAAAAAAAAAAAAAAAAAAAAAGAGCAGCAATTAGTGTGTGGGATGCACGAGGCCGGGGCGGGGGCTGGCATGGAGCAGAGCGCCGTGGCACCCCTTCCCACAGCAGCCGTGGTGGTCTGGCACCAGCCCAGCACCCCTCACTGCCGCTGCCCACGGGCAAGAGCAGCGCTGCGCATCGGGGGGCACTCGGCAGCAGCTCGGGATGGGGGTCACACTCCTGTCCCCACACCAGCCTGCTTGTCCCCCCGCCGGGAAGTTGGGGCAGGATTAGGATTCACTGTGAGAGGAGGAGCCGCTGCCCTGACCCTTGTCCCTGGTGCATCAGCCCTGGCTCGCCGTGAGGGTGAGCGGGGCAGC
>VXBQ01004657.1:168910-179446 GCA_013400175.1 Phainopepla nitens
CCGGGGATGCCCACAAGCCAAGAGCAAGTCTGGAGTCTCCCGATCTCCAGCCCCTCTGCAAGGACCAATGTACAGCCCTGACCCCCGCTCCATCCTCCATTTGCCCTCGCCTTGACCAGCCCTTTCAGTCCTACCCAGCAATTCCCTCCATAAATCCTCTCCCAGCTGCGGCTCATGCTGCATTTACCCCCGCCAGGGGAGCAGGTCCTGGCTGGCATTGCCGTGGCTGAAAGGGTCGAGCTGGAGTGCCACGGAGGGGTGGGAGGGTGTGGGATGCTGCACTTTGTGACCGAGCCTTTGAGGCCAGCTGGAGCAGGGGCTAATTGCAGGTGCTGATTACAGCCCCTGCCATTAACGCCTCCGGGCCTCCCTGCCCAGCCCAGCCCAGCGGGTCACTGGAATTTCCCAGCTCTGCAGTGTGGGTCCGTCCGGTGCATAACTTGCTATATTTGTCCATGTACCCCAGAGCTGGCATAGGGCAGCAGCACAAACCCTCCCACAGGGTCCAGACCCACACCTCCCCTCCCAATGGTGCTGCCCCACAACCCAAGGAGCAAAGCCCATGGCTGCAGCTCCCCACAACCTCCACTGTGGGATGAAGCTGCTGAAGCATCTACCCCAGAATGGCTGAGAAGAGTGTCATGGAGCCATGATAACCAGCTCCACCATCCCGTGGGAGGCACTAAAAAAGCCCCAGAGCCAATGTGGGTCAGATGCCACAGCCCCTCATGGCCACCATTTTCCAACACAGGTTGATATCCACATGCAGGACACTGATGGCTGAGCATCCCAAGAGTGTGGGAATGGAACCAGAGGGTTTCTTGTGAAATGGCCTCAGGCTCCAGCCCTCAGCCTGCAGCTCATCACACACATCCCGGGAGAGGCAAATCCCAAACACGCATTGAGAGGGGGGAGCATTTGCCAGCAGCTGGGCTTGCTTGGGCAGGTCTGCTCGAATCCTGCCTGTGGGTTAAAGGATGAGGAGGGCAGGGAGAAGGGGAGGGTGTTTGGGCTTGGTTGGGGCACTAATGTCACAATTGACTGGGTTCTTTGTGGCAAGACTCCAGGAACCACAACAGAAGGATTACTCCCAACCCTACTGAGGGCAGTGTTAAGGTCTTTGCTGGCTGAGGGACGTCCAGGACTGGCTCTTCCCAGCCTTAGACTCCAGAGGCAGCCTGGCAAATAATGAGCAGAACTGGGCAATGAGCACATAATAAAGGAAGAGGGAGACAGGGATAAAAACCCAGCCAGAATCGCTCCCCTACCCAAGTCTGCTGAGCCTTCCAGAGCCTTTCTGGCTGACTTTGTTCACCAAGGATTTAGGGTATAATTTGGGGGTGAAAGACGCCAGATAGGATCAAGACTGATACACCTGGAGGATGTGTATCAGTTTTCTTCTGCTCTGTAACTTGAGCCCCATCAGAGGCAGAAGGCTCCGGCTGAAGCAGCCGCCGGCGGTTCATCCCTGCCGGGCCAGGAAGGCAGGCGCTGACCTTTCGTGCTCCTGAGTTTGCTCAGGATTAAGGTAACATATTTTAAGGGCTGAATCCTCCTCCCCCGGGGGGCTTCCCACACAAAGAGAATGGAGTTTGTGGCTCACAGTCCCCCCATGACCCCCCTGATAAACAGAGATTCGCCAAACTGCTGAGTGCCCACCCGGATCCATTTTTTTTATTAATCCCCGGTTTTTTAATGAGTCCTTCCTGCGGATTTCTGCTTTTATGCATTTAAAAGGAGCAAAGCTGGGAGCTATGTGTCAGTGGAGGGGTCTGGCAACCCTAGGGGACACACACCCTCAGTTCTGACTCCCAAGGATGAGCCAAAGTGGGCAGGGCTTTAGTAGCCTCCCACCTTCATCATCTTTCCTGGGGAGATGGCTAATTACAAAGGCATCCAGGACAGCTCTGTGAATAGGGTGGAGAAACGGGATGACCTAAAAATATTTAATTAACAAGATAAGGGGTGGAAATTACACCTGGAAATAGTTCCAGAGAGAGAGTGTAAGATTTTCCACCTAATTGAGGAGGGCCCTCCTGGAGGGGACAGGGCAGAGGGTTCCACCTTGCCACCACACTTTGGTTCCTCCTAGCCCTGGGGGGTCACAGGGTCCATATGGAGTCAACTGGGGTTTGGCATGGAAACCAACAACCCAAAATCTTGTGGATGATTAATTAGCCAGGGGTGATGCTGTCTCTGATCTTGCCCATCAAGTTCCTGCTTAGCTTTGGCCCCTCAGGAGCTGTTGGTGCCCAAGGAGCTCATCTGGGGAAACACTCTGGTGCCACAGCACAGACCACACCGAGACACTCCAGCTGGCATGGCAAGGCCAGATAAATGAAACTATTCCTCATAAATCTGTGGCTGTGGAAAATACCAAAGGTGAGCTGGAGCAGTATTTTGGGCAAGCTGTCCAAAAGCAGCAATAACTCAGGGGCATGAAAAAGGAAGGGAAGTGAATGTGAGGTGAGCAGGCAGTGCCTGCAGGCAGAGGCAGCCCTACTCCAACTGCTCCAGCAACTCCAACAGCTCTGACAGCTCCAACAGCTCCAACAGATCTGGCTCACATGCTCCAAAGCAGAGTCGGGGCAGCCCAGGGAGGCTGCAGGGAAAGGCCATGGTCCTTGTGCTGGAAGGATTCATGGACACCAATCCCTCACGGCCAGCTCATTCAGAGCCCTGCACCACTCTGCTCCCAGCATCACCAGCTCTCCCGGCAGCACCAGGACCAGAGAGCAGGCCCCTGGATCCCTGCTCCCAATCCCAGGCTGTGGACATGGCTCCAAAAGCCAGAATCCCATTTTCTCCCTCTGCACACCCGCACTGACACCACGGGGTTGTGGAAAGGAGAACTCGCTCTGGGAAAGAGGCAGAAGCATGACGAGGGGAGATCATCTCTTCAGAGAAAATTTTATATTGCTTACGACTTACTGTCTGGGAACATAAAACAGTTTAAGCAGCCGACCCTAAATCACAGTGACAGCTCTACACTACCCACAACCCNCACACGCGTGTGCCCACACACGCACAGACACAGCGGGCACGGAGAGGGGCCCGAGGCTGGAGGCCGGAGGGGGGGGAGCTGCCTTTCCATCACCGAGACGCGGACAAGTCACTTCCCCGTGGCTGTCACCCCTCCCCGGTGCCCCCCCGTTCAGTGCCGGTGCTCTTTGGGACGGCGCCGGGGCACGGGGCGGCCGCGCAGCCCTCGCACGCACAGCCCGGCACGACCTGTTCCATCCAGCGCCTCTAATCCCCAGCGACAGCCAAGCGGCGGCGGGGAGATCCGGGATGCAGCTGTGGGATGCAGGAGGATGCTCGCCTCTCTCCCGTGTCAGAGCAGGACGGCGGCTGAGAACAGCTGAGCCCCCCGGGGGTGCCGAGGTCCCCCACGCCCTCCGCCCTCCCTGGGGATGTTTAAGACACAGCAACCCCCAAGTGATCGGGGGGCAAAGTCAAGCCCTCCGAACAGGATGCGTTTGGATCTGATGCCTGGGGTGGCCGCAAGAGCCAGGAGCCTGACCCTAGAGCACCCTCAGCACTGGGCACCCTTCCTAAGGGATCACCCCCACCCCGGGGACCTCACTGCCTGCTCAGAGCTGCTGATGGAGCTCTGGAAAAGGCCCCTTCAGGCTCAGAGCTCTCTCGGGGTGGGGACCAGCGGGTGCTGACAAGTTGGGACACGCTCACAGTTTAGCTGCTGCTTTGACCGTTTTTTCCCTGCTTAAAATAAATCCCAGGTTTCCTCTTCCAAATCTGCTGAGCTGATGCTACCTGGGAAATTGTGAAATATTCCATGGCTACATGTTCCTCGTTGTTCTTAATCCACTTCTAATTAATGTCACGTGCGTCGCAGCCCTGAGCTGAGTGGCCGTGAAACACTATTGAGGCAACTTGACAGCAAACCGACTGGAAGAAAGTGACAGCAAAATCGGCTATTAAAGAGGAATGGCTCACAACTGCAGGGCTTAAAAATAACACGAGGCAGTTTCCTACTGATTTTGGGAAAAATCACCACTGCCAGCAGCGCAGCCTCTGCCAGCACCACATCAGTGGTACCCTGACACCCCCGTGGCCCAGGCAGCCCCCAGCAGCCCACACAAAGATGATACTTGATATATATTATCTGACCTTGATATATTTTGGCTTGGTCTCTATATTTTTTAAGGCAAAGCCCTTCCACGGATGCAGCTGTAGCATCCACCTGAGCACCCAAGCATGGGAGGCTGCCACCTTCTTCATGCCCCAGCAGCACAAGAAAAGCCCTGCAGCTTCTCTGTGTCATTTTATGGCCAAGGATTTAATTTTTAGGGATTTTTTTTTGGATAAGTGTGTCAGGGAAAAATATCCCTGAAGCTCTGACCAGAACTGGGGTGCAGAGCCAGAGGTCAGAGTCCTGGTGGGGAAGGTTCCACACCACAAAAACCTTCCAGCTAAAGCTGACTGCTGATCAATTCATTTTCTACTTGAAGTTACTGACTCAATAAAATCAGAGATTAATTATGATACAGTTATTAATCCACAGAAAACCGAAGAGCTGGGCTTTTCAGAGGAACAGCAAGCTAATGGGGAATTTTCTGAGGATTTAGAAAGGGAGCAGTTTGCTCTGGATTCATGGGCCAACACGAAGTCGATGTGCAGGGTCTGTGCTCATGTGCCATCTCTCACATGGTGCCCACAGGTTCTTTCCCCCACGTAAACTGGGGGTTCTTTTAGAAAAAGAGCATTTAGTGAAGCAGGGCTTTTCTGCCAGCTCCCAGTATTGGGGTAAGTCCTTCCCCTTCTCAGCCCTGCCAGCTCTGCCTCCAGGAGCCCCAAGGGACATCCCTGCACCTCATCCCCATGCCCCAATGGGGAGGGAGAAGCCTGGGAGTGAGCAGAGGGAAGGAAAATGTACAATTACCCAATTGAGCTTCTTCAAATTATTCCTGATCCCAGCCAACATCTTTAAGACATAAAAAACCCATTCTATTTCTCCCACTGAGATTCCAGGTTATTCAAATCTGATCTGAAAAGCTATTTTTGCTCATCTTTGCTCACAGCTGAAGGGAGCAGCCGAGGCCAACGGAGCAGGAGGACTCCATATGTTTGTCCTTCATAAATTCACAGGAGCTTAAAATCTGAACCCTGGTGCTGCTTGGGCACAAGGTATTGATCAGCATCTGGCAGATGCAGGGTCTGTCCCAGCCAAGTGTTAAATTCCCTTTAACATTTAGACTGGGCATGGATCTGCCACTGGGAAGCTGGGAGAGCCCAGTGTGCTGCAGTGTGGACTGGCTCCCATGCTGGCCAGATCCTGGCCTGTCCCTGCCAAATTCATCCAAAAAGTCCCAAAATCAGGAAAGCAGCAAACTGCTGCAGGAGGTAAGGAGAAAGCAAGAAAGAGCAACTTTTCCTCTGGCATTTCTGAAGCAGGTCCTGGCAGGAACCAAGGCTGAGCACGGCTGGGAGCTCCATCAAGGGCAGATGTGAGAATGTCCCAGCCCCGACCTGGTGGTGACGTGACCCCATTAGTCCCAATTAGATCCTAATCCCACATGTTTGCAAATTATTTAAATCAATACCTTGGGATTATTGCAGACAGAGCCCCACTGAACATCACTGAAATGGATTGGCACCCGTTTGCTGGGTAATGAACAGCTGAAAGGCTGCAGAGAGCAGTGGGGGAAGGAGGAGGGAATGCAACTGAGCAACGAGATGCCAGAGCACACAGAGCAGGGTCATGCCCCGGGATCACGGAGCAGCACCACAGAGTGGGGTCACACTCCTGCCAAACTGCCCGTGGTCAGACCCAGCAGTTCCCCTCCCTCTGCTGCTCTCCACCCCAAGGCACAGCTTTCCCAGGTGCTGCTCTGGGTGGTTTTCAGGAGTTGTGTCTCAGCAGGGCTCTCCCAGACCAGCTGAGAGCACAACCATGGACTCCTTGGTCAGTGCAACAGGCGACGACCCAGCCTCAGGCACCGTGACCCAGCTCTGCAGGAGCCATTGGAGGGGAGTGGGTTCCCTGCCAGCTGCCAAAATCAGGGAGTTCATCTGGCACCCCCATGAAACCCAAAATAATCCCACCAGCCCCCCTGACTCCCAGAGCAGCCCAGGCCCCCCCGGGGTCCCCACGTCCCCTGCCAGGGGCCCCGCTCTCTGCTGCAGGCCCAGTGATGCTGAAGCTGTCACAGCGATTTCTCTGCTCATCTCAAACCTTTCTGCCCCCAAACACGCATGGACAGACATTTCAGCGGATAATTGGGAAAACCAGGACCTTTTCCTTTGCAAGGAGCTGTTGTTCCAGGACCGTGTTGCCGAGGGGAGGGACAGCACTAGGCAGCCCCAGCGTGAGGCAGGGTGACAGGGCTGGGCAGCCAGGGAGAGCGTCAGGGTACGTAATGGCACGGGATATTGGAGAGGAGGAAGAGCTTATGACACAAATCAGCCCCAGGGCACAGCTGCCTCCGGGTGCTTTGGCCCTGCCTTGACATTCGGTCTGGGGGAGCAGCTCATTAGCCTCCAAAGCCAAGAAAAGTGATTTGAGTTGGGCTCGGGGCTGGTGTGAACCCTCCTGGCACACGAGATGCCTGAACAGTGTGTCCTTCCCACGGAGCCTGGCCAAAGGGCTATGAGCTGCTGTCAGCTCAGATTTGCCTGGGAAACCTCGTGCTCCAAAGGAGAGTGCTTCCCACTGCCTTTCAGGGAGATATGGGCTGGCAGAGCCCGGAGACAGTGCTCTGGTAGCAGCGTGCACGAGCTGCTCTTTGCATCCCATGGCTTTTTCGAGACACTGGTGGAAAGGACTTTTGGGGAGAGCAATGGATCAGGGTGTAAGTTCCGAAATGCTCCAGCTCAGCCTGCGATGGGAGCCCCAGAGATGATCCAGGATGAGGGGAAGGAGCAGCCCCCTGTCCATGCCCCTGCAGCCGCTGATTCCCATTTCAGAGTGGCTCAGCTCTTCCTGCTCATTCAGCACCAAACAGTGATTTGGTTCCCGAGGACTCTGAGAGCAAACTGAGATCACTTGGGCTCCCTGGGAAATCACAGGCAGTAATTAAATCACTCGTGACCCAGTTGGATTAGAACTGGCATCTGCGGCACGAAAACGTCTTTCATCTGTGGGCACCCTGTATCTAATCACCACCTTCACCATGATTCCAAACAGGACAATAAGGATCTGGGATCTGTCTTGCAAAATGAAACATCTAATAAGCAATAATTTGTTTTTAAGTTGGGGGCTTTCTGGAACAGAACTAATGAGTTGTAATGACACTGATTAGCATGTTTGCCAGCAATGCTCCTCTGCAGCTTTGCTCCACGAGATGCCAGCAATCACAGCCTGTGCAGGAAGAACAGATCCGAGGAGCCAGAGGGGAATGGGGAGACGGAGTGGTGGCTGGGAAGTTGCCTTTGATGTAGCTGTAGATGTCAGCATGAGACAGAGATTCCAGCCCAGAGGAACATCCCCTCTTTGTCTAACTCAATTATTCCATTTAATCCACTGTCTTTAACCTCCCAAGGCTCCCCCAGTGCTGACATGCCACTGGAGACCCCTGATAACCATTCCTGTCTGTGGGCTGTGCCAGGCTGAGCCCAGCCCCAGAGCAGGCAGTTGCCCAAGAAGGGGTGACTGCTCCCAGGGCTGCAGGCAGATGCATTTTCTCAGCACCCAAAGTGCAGGTCTGGCTGGAGAAGGGCTCCCAGAGGAGTGTGATGAGGCAGGGCAGGGCTTCCCCAGCACCCCATTGCCCTGCCAGCCCTGCCTGTGCCCTCCTGCCCATGCACTGCAGCCCAGCCAGGAGCTTGTCCTGCACTTGTCCTCAGCTCGCCGGGGCAAGGCAGACAGGGCTGGTCTCCTTTGCATTTCGGGGGTTGCATCTGGCAGCAGAGGGGACACAGGAGTCACATCAGTCAGTTCCCAGCCACCCAGGGTCCCGCCTCAGGAGGCTGGGAAAGGCTCACAGTGACAACTCTGGAAGGGGCCATTGAAACGGGCAGTGCGGGGAAAGGTCAGCTCTGGCAGGAACAGGAGGGACAGGGAGGCGCAGGGAGCAGCTGCTGGCTGCAGTTTCCCCACATAAGCAGATCAGAGCCCTGAGCACGCAGGAGCCTTGCCTGGCAGAGCAGAGCGTGTGGGGCCGACAGCACGGGGCCCCAGGGCTGCGACACTGGCGGGGGTCAGGGACGGTGCAGGAGCACAAAGAGCAGACTGGCATGCTCCAAGATTCTTTGGCTCAGTAGGAAATGCATCCCTGGACAGCCTCCCATCAGGCCACAACCAGATCGAGGGGAGAAGCTGGAAGCTGCAGGCTGGAATTTATGAGCCCTATCCCCATTAAAATAGCCGGCGATATTTCCATCTGTCAGTAATGTTGATGAAGAGACCTGCTCCTTTGCATATCCCAGGCCTTACCCAAACAAAGCCAGCACCAGTCAGGCCAGGATTTGGCACACAGATGACTGTTGCCATGCTAGGAATTCATGGCTCCAGCCTGCCCAGTCTCTAGTAAGAGCAGGAGCAGGGAACCATATAATCTTCAAGGTCCCTTCAATCCCAAGGCATTCTGTGATTCTCTGCAATTCCCTTGGTTTGCTGCTAATGACAAACCCTCACAGCCAAAGGCTCAGGCGGAGTAGGTCAGCCATGGTGACAGGGTGACATTTCTGGGCACATTTCCCTGCTTTTGTGCATAAAATCTGCAGCAGCCAGCTGGGCTCGGCCAGGTGAATGCTGGCAGATGGCACAGAGGGCAAGTGAGTCCTTGCCCTTGCACAAGCTCCTGCCCAGCAGCACTGCACCTGCACGTGCCAGCATCCCTGCCACAGCCAAGGTGAGGGGCCTCAGCACCAACATCTAAGCAGCATTTTGAATCAAACTCAGCACAGATACAGGAGAAGTGCACAGCAGGAGCCTGGAGGGACACGGTCAGGTTGGCACCTGGAAAGCAGCATCCAGTAGCCCAGCAACCGACAGCTACTCCAACCCTGGACGTGCATGTCCCTGCTGCACAAACCATCTACAGAGCTCAAGAAGACACCCACAAAGACAGAGCAGCAGCAACCACGCTTGCACACGGACAGACCCACATCCATCTGCCGCCACAGTGTGGCCTCTTGTGCCCCAAAACCTCTTGAGGACTGGCAGTGACAGCCGGGGAATCCCTGCAGTTGAGGCAGACCAGCAAGTGACAGACGCCAAGGACAAAACACAGCATTTCTGAAATTTCCTCGAGCCCAACAGAGCAGCTGTGCCAGAGCAAGGGCAGCCTTTGGGCAACCTTGACCTGCTGAGTGGGCTCCTACCTTGGGCCGCTGGCATCTTCCCCTTGTTTAGCTGCTTGAGGCGCTTCTGGTGGGACTTGCCGTTGTAGTGGATCTGCGCCTGTGCAGCCGAGTTGAGCTGGATATTGCAGACCTCGCAAAGTGTGAACGACTGGTGCTTCTTCTCCCGCTTCATGCGCTGCTCGGGCTGGCTGGGGGGGCAGCTGGCCTCCTCCACCAGCTGCACTGTGCTCTCGGGGCTTTGGGATGGGCTCAGGGGTCGCTTCATGCCTGCAGGAGGAAGGACAGACCCACTGTGAGGACAGAGGGACAGGAACAGGCGCCAGGTGAGGCAGGAGAGCCCAACACAGGTCCCACGCCTGTGGTGTGTCTGAATCTGGGGGGATCCCTGAGCTAGTGCAACAGCATTTGGGCAAGATGACACGAGCAGCAGCATTCCAAGAAGGTTAGTGCTGGAGTAGAAAATAACCCACTTCTTCCAGGTTTCCAGCTCTAGATGACACTCCTTGTGTCAGGTCAAGTCTCTCTGTTCACTCGTGGGCAGCAGTGTGGGTTGGCCCAAGGCAGAGATAGGTTGGAACCAACTCTCTGCAGGCAAGAGATTCAGCTGGCAGGACTCGTGTGCGGTGAGGGTGTCCCAGAGCCCGTCCCCACCATGGCAGGAGAACGACTGGCACTGGCACTGGCCACCAGCAGGTGCCTCTCCTCAGCGTGGGGCTCTGTGGGACCAACTTGCATCAGCAGCAGGAGCCCCAGACCCACACAGCAACCGCAGAGAAGAGCTGCCCATGGAGGGCCTGGGGCCAGCTGAGGACAGCCCTCCAGCGGCCTTTGCCTTGCAGGGACACTGTTCCTGCTGCCTGACCCCGAGCGGGGAATCGCTGGGACATTCAGAACAGCCTCGGAGGCGCGAAGGTCACCCGAGCCCTGCGATCCAGTTACCACCTTGGGGCTGGCAGCTGCGGCTCACAAATACCCGCAGGCACGCCGAGGGGCCAAGGCAGGGGCCGGGATGTCTGTGGGTGGCCAGGCAGGACCCAAGGGTGCCCTGCAGGGATGCCCCTGGCATCCTCGGCAGGGCTGCATGGGGACCGCTCAGTGGCCCGCACGCTCNGGCCCTGCCGGCGTGGCCTCCCCCAGCGCTCAGCACCCAGCAGGCTGCGAGGGTTCGGGCCCGGGCCCGCCGGGGACTCGGGGCGGTCTCGGTTCGCTGCAGCCCCGGCCGCGGCCCCGCGGTGGCGCCGCCGCTCCGCGCCTGGGTCCCGCGGCGGG
>VXBQ01004657.1:179786-194291 GCA_013400175.1 Phainopepla nitens
GCGGCCCACTGGCGGGCACACGCCAGCCGAGGCAGGTCGCCGGGTGCCCTTGGCATCCTCCCCCTCCCCGGGTATTTTTAATGCAATTACATCCCAGGACGCAGAGCTAAAATTGGAACATTATGTGGACAAAGTATCCCCAAAGTCTCCCTCGTCTTTGAAACGGGCACTGCTGTTGCTCTGATTAGGCAGCAGCTCCTGTATAGGCTCCTGGGGCAGCGTTTGAAGGTCTGTCCTAATTGCATGCACACTTGTTGTCTCATTCACTTAATTTCTTCTGCGCCTGTTCTGCTTCTCAGGTGTCAGGGCCACAAACTGGGTGGCTCGTGGCTGGGACAGGTCACAGGACAGGCCATGGCACCAGGCTGATGGCAGCTTTGGGGCAGATTTCAGCTTTTCAGCAAAGCCTTGAGAAACTTTTGGCCTGGGGGTGGGCGGCTGTTACCTTTCACAGGGGGGAAACAAAAGCAAGGTGAAGTGACACCTCCGGGGTGACTCAGGGGCTCTGAGCCAAACCCAGCTCAGAACACAGGGTCACCACATCCCAGCTCCACCACCCATCCCACCCCAGCACCGATGAGGTCAAACTTTTGTCTCCTCCATGCAGCAGGATCACAAGCACTTGCAAATTTTTGGGTAGTCTTCCTGAGGGTTTTCCTGGATGGGGGAGATGAGCTGCTACTCACCCATCACTGCCCAGATTTGACCTGGCTGCTGGTCAGCATCAGTGACACCTCCCAGGACTCCGATGACACCCTGCCACCTGCACTTCTTGCTGCCCTTTCCTCAGAGCCAAGGGCTCTGCTGGCCTCACAGGGGATGTCCCTTTGGCTGCTGATTTTTTGAAGGAGACTCATGCTGGGCCATCCTTTACTCAGCTCCTGAATGCAAAGCAAACTCCAGAAACCACAACCTCCCGCACAGGCTGCAGTCACTGGAAGTGGCTCTGTGCCCACACACTGTGCTGAAGCAGCATCCCACAGCATCCCACAGCATCCAACAGCATCCAACAGCATCCCACAGCATCCCACAGCATTCCCCAGGATCCCAGAAAAGCCACTGGCTGGGCATGAGATACATCAGCAGGGCAGTGGGGTTCTGGCCAAGCTACAAAATCCCGATGAGAGAGCAGGTTTGATGCAGGTCAGGTCCTTTCTCTCATTTCCTGTGTTCTGAATGACCTGGGGGTAGACCTATAAAGGCCACCCTGGGCACAGGGGGTGCTGTTATACCAGCCTGGACAGAGGTTCCCATGCACTTGCATCCTGAACATCTGTGCAGGGATGTTCTCTCAGTGTTCTACCCCAGCAGGGATGTTCTCTCCTGCCATCAGCACCAGTTTGTGTCCCATGGGACTTTTATTTGGCCTGAACTCAATAGAGGCAACACACAGGACCAGAACCTTCCCCCAAGTCAAACTGCCTTTGCCACAGAGCTGATGGGACCTGACAACAGCTAATTGGGAGATCTCTCCATTCAGCCATATGGGATCAGGGAAAACACCATCTGAAAATGCATGAACATGGTAAGAGAGCAAGAAAACTGGAGGAGAAAAAAATCTTATTTGATTTCACTAGGTTATGTTCTACTGAATCCACCTTCCTTGCCTTCAGTTGAGTACACACAACAGTAAATAAAAGCAGCAGAAGTAAAAGAAAGTGTTGGTATGAAAGTGGCCACCAACAGTTGTCACAAAATTCCCTCAAACTCCCTGAGCAAGGACGAATTTCATGGTCCCTGTTCACATCTGTAAGGACCCTCAGGAAAGCCAGAGCTGCCACAACACCTCACCCAAACACAACTCAAATCACTGCATCCCATCACCTCAGCTTTGCACCTTTAAGCAGCTCTGTGATCCTGCCACTGCCATGCATGTTTGCACCAGGAGCCCTGGCTGTGCCCCATCCAGAGCCACCAGGGAGCCCCAGACCCCCGCAGCAGCAGCCCCACCATCCTGCCTCCCCACAGACCCCTCACCACCGGCACGGGCCATTTCCAGCCCAACCACCCATTTGGGCTCAGGATACAGCAACGCCTCTTCAAGGCAGCACCTGGTGCCCCAGCCTGGCACGGGAGGCTCCTACCTGGCGCTGGTGACGGGATGGCCGAGCCCTGCCCTTGGCACCGCCGAGCCCAGCCGGCTCCTGCCCTTGTGCCACGGCCCTCAGGGCACCGCAGCCGCCCCTACGCCTGGAGAGTTGCAGGCACTCGTCTCATGTTTCAAGGAGCGCTTCAAATGCGGTTCGATCGCCACTAAATCAGCCCTCATCAGCAGCCTCCGGACGAGAGCCGGCACGTCCGAGCTGGTGCCTGTGGCTCAGCAGGCTCCCGAAGAGCCCGGAGCGTCACGCGGGGCAGCGGGCGCCAGCTGGCAGGGGGTGGCACTGGAGGAGCCACCTCGAGCCAAGAGCAGGCGGATGCACCTGACAGCAGCTCTCAGTGACAGGGGAGATGGGGGAACGGGGCAGCTGCCCGGGCTGCCTCGAAGGTTGGGCCCAGAGAATTCCCTGTGTAGCTCCACAAAGAGGCACTGGCTGCTGGTGGAGGGGTGGGAAGGCCGCTGGCCTCGCTGCAGTGAGCACAGGGGCTCTGCCCTGGACGTGGAGGTGGCCCAGGGGACCTGCTATAGCACCAGGAGATGCTTCAGTGCCCTGGCTCAAAAGCCGAGCAGATCCAGGCAGATCGCAGGTTTTGGAGGGGTCTGGCCGTGCCTGCAGCACTTCCAGCATTTCATAACACTGCATCAAAGCAGCTGCCCCCCCAGCCCTGACATATGCTCTGCTAACGCCAGAGTGAGGCACATTTTAGGATCAGTCCATAAACCATCCGTTGAGCAAGGATTAGCGTGAGCCGTCTCTCCTCAAGGGCCCTGGACTGCAGGCTGGCTCCTGGCACGGGGAGCAGGGCACACACAGGGCTCAGGCCACCCACAACCCTCAGTTCTGAATCCCCCAAATGCCCGGTTCTTACCCTCAGCTGCTCTCCAGGGCTCCCCTCAGCCCCGTTCCCACCCGCTGGAGGGCGGTGGGACATCCTGCAGCCTCCCGGGAGGGCAGGGAGCATCCCACGGAGCACGGTGCCACTGCGCCTGCCCTCTCCTTTGCACATCAAGATCATTAACACCGCAGGGCTGCGTGTCCCCTGAATCAGCAGATCCCCGCCCTGCTCCCGGGCAGCGAGGACAGCTGAAACCCAGCTGAAGGAGACGCCATGGAGGGAGCAGTGCTGCTTCTCTGCAGCGGGGCAGGGAACGTGCCCGTCCACTCTAGGAAGCAAAACCTGGGCAGTGCCACCTGCTTTCAAACCAGCAGGGAAAAGAGCAAAGCAAACAGAGGCAGGGAGTGTGACATTCCGTCCCAGGGCTTGGCTGTAGGTGTGAGCACAGTGCAGGGAGAAGTGGGAGAGGAAGGACTGAGGCTCCACTCCCCCACTCCCCCCAGCCTCTCTGCTGGATGAAGAGCACCTGACAAGCTCACAGCATCCTTCAGGGTTCTTGTGGTCAGCACAAAGGTTAGGGCAGAGCCACGTCTCACAGAGCCACCATGTTCTCTTGGGAAATAAAATACAGAGAACCAGGTGATGCACAGGGAGAGTCTGAGCCCTGGCAGCACCTCCTGCTCCCCTCGCTGTTCGCTGGAGCTGCCACAGGGAAGTTCCCAGAGAAGGTGATTTTCCACAAGTGCAGGATCCAGAGTGAGATCCAGGCCAGCTCCTGGGGAGCTGCCACCCCCACTGCAGGCACCGACAGCCAGGTCAGCAGCGGTGCCACCAGAGACACAACACCACCAGCATCAGCACAGGCACCATGGTGGTGGCAGTGCCAGTCCCCTTCCCCCACCCACGTGTTCCTGTGACAAAGGTGAGGACACCCACCACGAGCACTTACAGTGATGAGCAGGGTTCCAGCAGGTCCCACAGCAGAGGTGGGCATGGTCTTCCCTCCCAGCTCCCCTCACTCCCACATCCAGGTCAGGAGCTTTTCAGGGCAGAAATTGGCTTTTAAGTGAATTTGTGGAGAGCTGCAGGCTAACAGGAGACCTCCAGTTTAAGCTGGAGCTCTCAAAGGCTCCTCTATTACAAGGCAAATTAAATATTTGATAGTGCTAAGCAAGTGACATTTGCAGTCTGGTCACGCCAGGGGTATCAGATAGAGATATTTGCAATGGGATCTGTTTAAATCCATGTAGTGCTTTGGATCCGTCCATCAAAACAAGCCCAGAGCTTTATTAAAATCAATGTTATCAAACACCCTGCTGGGGGAGGCTGTGGAGCCCACGTGGTGGGGCTGGGGGGCAGCTGAGCCCTGCTGAGCTGCGAGGCTGCAGTCCAGTGCAGCTTTGGAAGAGATTTTTCTTTAAAATTTAAGAGCAGCAAGAGACTTATCCCTACCTGCAGCTGTGGGAGGGAGATCTGCTGCAGCAGAAAAAAGGGAAATCACTGACCCAGCCCCATATGGAACCTGTTTTCAATCTGATTTCTTATATATGAGAGATTTCTGATACCTGACACCAGATCAGACATGCTCCCACCCCAGATCCACCAGACACATGTTCCAGAAGCTGCCATAAAGTTGTTCAGTGTGACAAATGTCTCATTCCCTTCCCCAGCTCAGCAAGGCTGCATGGAAACACACTTTGTCAAAGTATAACAAAACTACTTCCATTACCTTCCCTAAAAAAGGGCCTGGAAACGTGAAGGCCAAAAAGGACTTTCTGCATCTGTCACAGGAGAAGTGACAAAGTGACACAGAGTCCAGGCAACGTGTTGACAGTGAACGCCCTTCACGGACAGATTTGGGGAAGATTTCCTTACCAGCACATGGCTCAGCCCCATCAGTGTGGTGGGAGGAGAGGCTCCTGAGCACTGTCCCAGGACTGCTCTGGGTCTGCCCTTGGCCCAGAGCTCTGGGAAGATGGGTCCAGGGTCAGCCAGACACCCCGAGGTGGCTGAGGGGCCACCCCACCACCAGCCCCATCTGCCCCAGTTCCATGGCGCTTGTCATGGTACTGAAGCTCCCAAACCTCCCAGCTGCTGGGAAAAGTTTGCAAAAGCATCTCGAGCTGAAAGGCAGATGACAAGTAAAAAAGAACCCCAAATTTATTGTTTTCTCAGAATTTAGAGTGGGAGGAAGGAAAATGGGACGACCCATGATTTTTTAATGCCTGCAGTTGGCAGCTCCATATTTAATGTGACAGCATCCCTTTAAGAAAAATATGCTCATACACAAGAAAGAAAATAAATTGGCAAAGCAATTTGCTTTCAAGCTAGGCTGACAATTCCCCACTCCAACATTTTGCTGCTGCCTTGTGTGAGCCGCAGCGGCCGGCACTCCATGCTGGGCAGAGATCATCTCAGAGGTTAAGGATGCTTCACTGGGTGACAAGCCCATCTGGGAGCAGTAATTTATCCCAGAGACGGTGCAAAGAAAGAGTGGAAGGAATAATTCATTGTGTGTGAGGCAAGAAGGAGACTGTGCTGTCATGTTACCACACTGACAACTCCCCGACACAAACAGAGATGCCTGTTACGGAGTCTGAACCCACACGATCAAAGGGGCTTCTGCATTTGGGGTAGGAAGGGAGAAAAAAAGACAGGAAGAAAGGAAAAGAAAAGCTAAATCAAAGCCTTGTTACCATTTCTTATGAAAGAAACTTGTGAGAAATGCTCTTTGCAGAGCAATTAGTCACAAGGATCTGAGGATCCGCTGCTGCCGCCCCGGGGCTGGGGAGCAGCACCCTGGTGTGGCTGCTCTGAGCAGCCTGGGGGGGACATGAACGAGCTGGCAGTGCCAGCAGGAAGGACCTGTTTGAGAGGGGACAGCACGACGGCAACAGAGCCATTGGGAAGAGAGGTGTCAGAAACCAGGGTGCAAAACCATCCCTCACTTCTGCATTGCCCTCAGCTGAGGGTTGGGGCTCCCCAGAATGACGCTGCACGCCCAGCACCTGAGGTCCCTGCTGACAGTGGCAGCTCTGAAGCCAAGCCCCTAAAGCCTTGAGTTTGGTGGTGGTGGTGCCCCACCCAGGGGTGGCACAAAATCCCTGAGCCCCCCGAGGTGCTGCTGAGGGGTCCCCAAGAGTGATGGGGGTGCACGGGTCCTGTCCAGAACCATGCTGCAGGAGCATTGGCCTTCAGCCTCAGTTCACACCTTGAAACCCTGACTTGTCTGTGAACACCAGGATGCCAGAGCTGACAGGCAGGGAAATTAAATGGGACAGATGATAACGAATTGCCCACATCCCTCAGCATCTCCTGGATGTGGAGTAATGAAGTTATACATTGCTCACTGGCTAGAGGACAGAAGAAGAGTTTCAGAGCTCGGGTTTAATCAGTTCAGTGACAAACATGGCCTGGATTCGTTCCCTCCTCTCACCACGGCTTGGTGTCTCCACTCCTCTCCCAGCTCCCAGCTCCTGCCAGCCCCAGGACTCGCTGCCTTGCTCCTGCAGCTCTGGCATGAAGCTGCAGGAACCCAGTTGCTGCTGTGGAAGAATCCTGTGCTGTGCTGGAGGTCATCGGTGTCAGGAGAGAAGCACGTGTATCCAATTAAACTGGGAAACCTCTGCTCCCAGAAGGGCAGAGGGCAGCGAGTGTTGGCTGGCGGTGCAGGTGGCAGCTGCAGTATTTATTTGGGGAGCACCATGAGCGTTATTTAATGAGCTCGGGTGGGTCAGCGTTCCAGTTTGAAAGGAATTCCAAAATGGACTAATGAAAAGTTACTTATGTCCCTGCCATGGAGACAGCCCCACTCTTCTGCTCCCTCCTGCTCACTGGCGCTGAGCAGGAGAGATCTCCCCGCTCCCTCTCTCTGCTCACCTGCCTCCCACACGTGCATGACACTGCCATTGCTGCCGCGCTGTCACCGCAGCAGCTGTCGCGCTGTCACCGGAGGGTACCCGGCACAGCGGGGAGACAGAGCCGGGCTGGGCACGGCTCACACACTGTGCGTGTGACCAGGGAGTAGCACGGAGCCACGACTGGGGCAGAGGCTGCTCCTTCCATAGGGTATTCCCAGGATGGAGCCTGGGAGCTGCTGCTCCTCCAGCTGGGCGCCGGATGCAGCCCTGCGCTCCGCGCTGCCCGCCAGCGAATTCCAGGTAGTGGGAAACGTGGTGGAGAGGCGGCCCGGGCAGAGGGGCTGCTGACAAGTCCGTCTCCTGCCACACAAAGCCAAGGGTCCATCCGTGCCAAGGGTCCAAGCGTGTCCCTGCGCGGGCATAGCGCCAGGTCGCAGCCAGGTCGGAGAGGCAGCCAAGGCACGGCCCTGCGAGCTGCCTCGGGGCTGCGCCGGGCCCGGGATCCCAGCGGGAAGCCCCGCAGTCGCCAGCCCATTGCCAGGGCTCCCAGCTCCCCGGGGCGTGCGGGGGACAGCGGCGAGAGGCTCAGCTCCACTGGCAGCTGGCGAGAGGTGGAGGCGTTGCTGTTATGAAAACATGCGAGGGCTGTGTCTGAAAACATTGCGAGGAGCCAGCTCCATAAATAGGCCCTTTATGGCTCTTCCCTGTGCTGAGACAGGCTCTTTCACACACATTTGGCTCCGGCACGGAGGGTTACGCGGCTAAAACAGCCCTGTGTCGGGTGGGGGAGACTGCGGAGCACCGGCAGACGGGACACGGAGGCACAGAGCCCTCCGGCTCAGCCGCACCCGCCCTGGGCAGGGGGTGCTACCACCGCACCAGCGCCCGCGGAGCAGCAGCCAGTGTCCCTCGGCGATGGCCGTGGGAGGACGGAGACCAGGACAGAGCCCTGCTGTCATGGGACAAGGGCAGCAGCTGCTCCGCTGCCGCCACCTCCGCGCACGGCGCGCCCCGGCGCCGCAGCATGCGGCCGCGATTAATCAGTGGATTCATCAGGGAATTGTCATTAATTGAGCAGCTCTTGTGGCCATGGAGCCCAGTGGTCTGTCTGGTGTCAGAAGCCGTGCCTGCAGCAGCAGCTCTTCACAGCTTTCGGCCGCATCCCTTTAACGCGATGACAGTTCGGTTTGTGCCCCCTCAGCAAACGTCCCCCGGTGTGGGAGCACTGGTGACTAAAGCAGCGGGTGAACGATTAGTGACTCAGCGCATAATTTTGTTCATTCTGTGCCTTTTTTTAGCGCGGGGCGGACAGAGCTCACACAGCAAACTCTCGCCAGGCACCGCCACCGCTCCCTCACAGCGCCCCGGGCACCCACCTGGGGCTGGGGACCTTCTTGCACTCAAGATGTGGTTTGATGTGGTTCTGCCACGGAAAACAGGGAGAAGCTGGAAAACACTGCCAAGGGCTTTGGCTTCTTCTTCATTCTCCCTTTTATTGTTTCCTTTCTGACCTGGGAAAAGGCAAGGGGAGCTGGGCAGCCCGGGCAGCCCCGGCCGCGCAGCTCACGCCGCGCTGGCGCTGACCCGGCAGCTGCCTTTATCAGGAGCAACGCGCTGAGCTCTTGTCTTGGCGGTAACTGATGTCTGCAAACACCAGGTGCCGGCTTGAATTAAGAAGCTCTTTCAGCTGGGATTGTGCTGAACACCCAGCGCTGCCAGAGGAACCTCTGCCCAGACCACCTGCACCAGCCCGAGGACCATGTGAATGGCTGCATCCCGCAGGCTGGGGACAGGGACAGGGACGCGCCAGCAATTTCCTCTCATCCTTACAGGCAGGGCAGCCACAGCACGGCAGCCGTACGAGTGCAGAAACCCGACACGTGAGAGCAGATCCAGCCCTGGGTGACTCCGCGTCCGGCAGCGCCGACCTGGCTGTCAGCGTGTCCGCACCTCCAGGTGATCCGTGCAGGAGAGGAGAACGAGATCAATGTCCTTGGCACCGCCGCCACACCTGGACAGATCCCCCTCCATCCAGGGGGGTGAGCTGAGCCACTCACAGGTTCCCCCATGGTTCCTTGTCCGTGGGTCTGTGCAGTCACACAACCAGAGTGACCAAGGCCACCAGTGCCAGCCGCCAGCCACTCCCATCTCCCACGGGGAGCTGCTGCTGCTGCTGCTGCTGGCAAACGGACACCCAGTGCCCCCAAACTCTCCCATGGGGTCAGAGCAACGCAGCCCCAAAGCAGTTCCAGGGGTGGCAGCCCCAGCCACTGCGGAGGACGGTGAATTGTCGCCTCCCTAAAGCAGCTTTGTCTTTGCTTTCTCTTTAATGATTTCCCAGCTGCTTCCCCATTTCAGCTGATAATGGGACTTCACTCTCTATCTGGGTCTGAGAGGCACTTGCCTTGTTCAGGCTGGAGAAAATCAATTCCCCTCTCACTCAAGTCTTTGCAAGACAGATGAACTGAAGATCGTGCCTGCCTGAGCAAAATATTTATTCAGTCTGGGAACAGATTTACTTTTGAACCTTCTATAAATACAGCTGAGGGCCCCCATTTAATCCCTTACCAGAAGACCTAATTTTATTTGTTTTATGTTTTAAAGAATTCTCCCTTTCCAATGCCTTGTCAGCAGGTGAAGAAAGGCAGGATTTTTGGCACTCAGTTGGGCAGCGGGCATAGCCAGCAGTGCTGGGCAGCCCGTGCCTGATCCCACTGCAGGATGGGCTCGGTGGTGAGAGGCTGAGACCCGTGCACTGCTGGGTCTGCGTTCTGCAGGGTTTCCTGCTCTCTGTTACTGATTTACACCCATCAAAGCTCTGCTGGAGCCAGGGCAGGCAGGGAGAGGCCAAATCCTCCACAGAGGCGTCTTTGTGACCCTGCTTGCGCTGCCCACATGAGGATCCCTGTGGCGGGGGCAGAGCTGCTGTCTCAGCAGGGCCATGCACAGCCCTCTGCAGCCCCTCAAGGCCTGAGAGCACCTTCCAGCAGAGCCATCACCCCCATCTGCACGAGCCCCCCGGCACCAGCCACGCTTTGCTCCACCCACAGCCAAGAGAGGCTTCGTGTGCCGTGTGCTAATGAGGGTCGGAAGGGGCAGTGTTTATCGGTGATGCAGCAGGCACTTCACCTCTCCTCATCACCCTCCCCATGGGGTGACACACCTCGTAGGGACCCTGCCTGGGACTGCAGCATCACAGCACCCTGACCCTGCGAGGATCCTGCATCCTGCCCTGCCTGCTGGGTCTCCTTATCTGTCCCTGCACAGCCAGCGGCCCCTCAGCAGGGGCTGCAGAGGGATTGGGATTCCCACCACTGGCAGGAGAAGGAAAAGCTCCTTGGCCAGCCAGGGGTGGGTGGGCAGTGGGGAGCTGCTCCCAGAGAGCTCAGGGGCATCCTGCCACCCGCCAGCATCTCACTGTCACACACCGCCGTGTTCTTGCCAGAGGGTTTGCCCGAGTCCTTAGGAGGAGAACTGCTCCCAAGGACAAACTGAAAAGTTTTCCCAGCCCCAAGAAGATGCCAAGAGCCAGCAGGAGCTGGAGCTGATTTTCTGCCACCAGAATCCACCTTGGAACTTCCCTGGGCCAGACCCCCCATGCCTGTGGGAGCAGCACTGGCACTGTGGCAGTGCCAGCAGCAGCCCAGCATTGGAGGTGCAGGTGGCTGCCAGGTGTCTGTAAATCCCAGAGCACTCATCCTGCCCTGAGATTCTGGCACTGCTTTGTGCCTTCCAATGGTAAGGGAGCACACAAGTCCCCATCTCCCTCGTTATCTGGGCAGGAAGGTGAGATTCTGGCCCAGGTGAGAACCCTGCAGTGCCAGTCCTGGTCCCTTCCTGAGCCCTGCAGCAGCTCCTGGCCAGGAGTGAGCTCCTGCACAGACCCAGGATGGACAGACCCCAGTCTGGACAAGGGAATTGCTCTTTTCCCCTCTGGCATATCCCCAGCTCTTGGAAGACTCCTCCAAAGGCACGGTGTGCTCTACACCACAACTTGCTCACTTATTTGACACACTTATTAAACTGTTATTACACCTGTTGGCTAATTACCTCCTCTGGAAACTAGAGGGCACATAAATTTGACACTGACCTGTGCAATCCTGCATCTCTACAGATATTAGCTGAGTCTGGAGGGCTCAGCAGGGTTTGGGAAAAGTGGGGGACCGGGAACATGGCTCTGAGGAAGTGTCCCCCTGCCCCACCAGCCCAGAGCTGCTGCCCCATCTCCCAGCACGATGGGGAGTGGGGAGTCACGGTGAACCCCCTGCATCACACGCCTGGGGTGCCAGCACTGCCCTTCCTGCACCCCCCGCCTTCCTGAGCACAGATTAATCTGGGAGAGCTTTAATCCGCTAAAGCCCTTTCATAACAGCCCTCAAAAATAAGCCTGGAGAGTTCCTAATACTTCTTGAAAATTTGGAGTTGGGATATTTGTAGGCTCTGGCCTTGCGTGAGACGGAGCGCACCCAGCGCTGGGCGGGAGGCTCCGAGGTGGCGGAACCCGCTCGGGGGGAGCCGCTGCCTGACCTCAGCTCTCGCCCCCCAGCCCGGCCAGCAGCCGTGTGTGCCACTCCCAGTCTCCTGCTGGCTCCGTAACAAGCTTCCCTTGTCTGGGATTTTTATGATTTTTTTTTTTTTTTTCCTACAAGCATTTCAGGCTCCTCAGAAGAGCCTCTAGCCCGGCGCACAGACCGGCTCTGTGCTTCCAGCCCTTCAAACGAATGCAGAGCAGCGGCGCTTCCGACCAAGACAAACAGCAGCCACGCCGCGCCCCCTGGGCGCGTGGCCGAGGAGACCGAGGGCAGCAAATCACACACAGTGACAGAGAAAGTTCAGAAAAAAACCCCCATGCCCTCAAAAATGTGCCAGAAATTACCCACATCCCCAAAAAACCGGGAGGCTAGGGTCCTGCTCTGCTGGTTTCCAGTCACCACCAGTGGTGGCCATTGGCATTTCTGTCACGTTGGTCCTGGTCCTGGCAGGGTCCAGCGAGCCTCTGGACGTCCAGGGCAGCATCACAGTGGCACCTGCAAGAGCCAAGTGCCAATTGGCAAGAGGCAAGTCATCGGTGCCATGTCTCTCCTGCTCCAACAGATAAAGGGAAAAATATCCTCCAAAAAGCTCTTAACCCTTTGCCACGTGGTTTTACAAAGATGTGACCAAAGATGTTCCCAGTGCAGTGGCTGCAGAATTCTCCCAGTTCCAAGGCAGCAGAGCTCTCAGAGAACTGGGAGGTGATAGGAAGATGAGAGCCCCTCTGATCTTACACAGGCAAAACCCACCCCACATTCAACAGTTCCTTCATCCTCTTGATGCAGAGCAAGAGCCAGTGGCCAGATGTCAGAAGCAGAAATACTCAAACTGGAGACAGAGTGGCATGGGCCTGGTTCCCAACAGAGGGGCCCTGGCTGGTGAGCACCAGGCAGAGGAGTGAGCAGAGCTGGCACAGAGCTGCCAGCATCAAACCTGCTGGCCAGAGGGATCCAGATCCACCCTAGGAAGCAGCAGGAATGTCCAGTTCCCTCAGCACCCTGAGCCCAGCCACTGCTGCCTGACCAAGAGCCAGCAGCTGGAGCAGCTCCTGACTCCAGGCAGGCACAGATTAGGGCTTCACCTCAAAATGTTTCCTTTGCAATTTCCCAGTGATCTTTCTTATCAACTAATTAAAAAATTTCCATAATTAGGCCAGGGAAAATCACGACTCAGGAACGTTCCCATTTTCAAAGGAGCACAGATTTGTTTGGCATCAAGGGCTCGGAGCCCTCGCCAGAGCCAGGTTCCTCCAGAACCCTCCCCCGTGACCAGGATTCAGCCTGGGCCCACCCCTGCAGGGCCCCGCAGCCCCAAGCCCACCACCAGCCCCTCTCCTGGCACCCTGCCTGGAATTCATCCTGGGGAAAAGGCTGTTTACATTGCAGAGGGAAAAGTGGTGGATTTTATTAAAAATCAACCATAAAGGGCCCTCTGACAGCGAGGGATTCTCCACGCCTTCAGCCCCTGTGAAGTCAGGAGTGCTTGGGGAAGCACCCGCTCTGCCCCACAGATACGCAAAGTTCTCCCTGTGCCCACAGCCTGGCATGCCCG
Organism: Phainopepla nitens; assembly: GCA_013400175.1. NCBI lineage: Eukaryota > Metazoa > Chordata > Aves > Passeriformes > Bombycillidae > Phainopepla > Phainopepla nitens. The sequence goes on from VXBQ01004657.1 coordinate 192,668, forward strand.
TGCCAGCCCCGCTGCCATGGCCTGGGTGCAGCCAGGCTGGGCACACCTGCATCCTGATGCCTCTGAAATGCCAACACCTGCATCCTGATGCCTCTGAAATGCCAGCATCTGCATCGGGGGAGCACCAGGGAAGCTCCCACAGAAGCTGGGCATCCCATGCCAGTGAAGAAGCTCGTGGCTCCTAAATCTGCAGGTTCCCTTCGATGACTGGGAAGTAAATTGTTGTATTTCTAAGAGAAATGGAGCAGTTGTTACGGTGCAGCTGCAGCCTGGGTTTCCTTGAGAGCACAGACATAATTCTTGACAGGGGCTTTCTGACACAGAAATTATGGCGCTATTTTGGAGGCAATCTCAGTACATCATACTAAGAAACAGCCTTTGTACATCACAATATCGTTGCTAAATTGACAAATAGACCCTCATGGGCTTCATTATTCTGCTCTGGGTGCACATTTTTGCATTTTTATCATCCCTAGAAATGATTAAAGAGCTGCAGAACAGAGGGCCCTGGCTTTGAAACACTCAAACTACAGTCCCAATCGAGCTGAGGAACAGAGAAGCAGTTGGAAGGGCTGCAGGGCTCGGAAAGGGAATTTTTGCCCTGATGATGTGTAAGTTCTGGGGACTGTCCAGTGCTTCCATGGCAGGTTTGCCTTTAGCCCTGGAAATTCACCAGTAAAGCAATGTGGCTGACATATCCAGTGCTGGATTGGGAGCATCCGTGCAAAGGTCCTTGTTCAGTCAGACTTGTGCTGTGCACTCGTAGCAATCCATCGATCTCCCCAGAAACAAGAGCCAAACAAGAGGCAGATCCCCAGAAATGCAACAGATAAGAGCCCAAAGACCAGGGTTCCTTTACCAGCCACCAGCTGATGTCTGAGGATGCTGGGACAATGTTCAAGGAGTATTTTTGGGCTGGAATGGCTGTAGATGGCCACAGCCAGGCGAGCTCCTGGTGCCGCTCTGCTGCGGCCACAGCATTGCTCCGGGCTCTGCACATCCCTGCCAGCCCACGGGGGTGAACAGCAGGCAGGAGCAGGCAGAACAACCTGGGGCAGCTGTGCCCTGTCCCTGTCCATGTCCCCATGGGCCCAGTGACAGGAGGACACTGTCCTGGGACAGCTGGGAATGCTAGGCAGAACACGAGCCCCCAAAAACAGCGCAGAGAAAANCAAGCCCACTGGCAGTATCTCCTCACTTGAGCAGCCAGACCTCAACCCTCAGCTACCATGGCCAGGACATGCAGCCCTCCACAGTCCAGCACTGGGGTCTGAGCCCTGAGGCCAGTGAGCTACCAGCTCCCAAAAATATTTCTTACTCTTGGGACTATTAAACAAGCCTCCCGATTTTTCCATACAGAGTCTGCTGCTCTGTCAGAATTGAACAGCACTCGGGCAGTGGGAGCAGCCACTCTGGAGCCCCAGCTGAGCACGGAGCGAGCTCAGGGATGCTCAAAGTGAGCTCAGGGATGCTCAAAGCAAGCTCAGGGATACTCAAAGCAAGCTCAGGGATGCCCGAAGCGAGCTCAGGGATGCCCGAAGCGAGCTCAGGGATGCTCACAGTGAGCTCAGGGATTCCCAAAGCGAGCTCAGGGATGCTCCAAGCGAGCTCAGGGATTCCCAAA
>VXBQ01004658.1:1304-14065 GCA_013400175.1 Phainopepla nitens
GCCACTTTTGTCCAAGACTTTTTCCAAGAATATGGAAAGCCCTTTTCCATTGTTGTCAGGGACAAAAAGTCTAAAGTATCAGATTCCAAGTGCCATCTTGTGGGAATCCAGGACACAGGAACACCTCCTGTGCCTGTCCTGACAGGTTTTATTCCTCAGGAGAGCACAGCTTTTAGTCTTTGGCCATGGAAAAAGTTTCCAGGGCTTTGGGAGAAGTTGAGTTTTGTTAATGTACATAGTAGAGAGTATTTTAGTTTATCACAGAGTGAAAAAGCAGATTTTGGGTTTTTAGTATGGAAGGTAGATGAAAGACAAGATGGAGGATTTTGGGCGTTAACTTAGTCTTCTTCTACTCCATTTTCTGCAGTTTTAGGTGGCACAGTGATTGGTTAGACAAAGTCGCAATGCAGATGTTACATGACTGACAAATATTTATTAATTGGTAGCAAAATAAAAACTTACTACATCGTAAAACTTAATAGGATTGGATGTACAATGTTGTTAGATACGTTGTAAAACTTAATTGGATAAGGTATCTGTATAAGTATCCTTGAGATCCTCTGTTTTGTGCTCTTTCTGGCACATGCCCTTGAAGTGCCAGGTCTTGCTAGCACATGGCCTTGAAGTGCTGAGGTCTTGTTGGCACATGCCACTGACGTGTGTGCTGAGCCTGTTGTCATCTAAGGCTCTGAATTGTGATAAAGAAAGTAATAAACAACTGAAGACCGAAGCCAGCAAGTCCTGCCTGTCTCATTCCCAGCCCTGGCACAGAGCACCAGAAGGGTTCCCCATTAAAGAACTCACAAAATGCAAAAAGTAAACTTTAAAATCCTACACCACCTCAGTGCAAAGTCCCTGTGGTTTTGCACCTTTTTTGTTCCAATGATATTTCTAAAGCAAATTTCACGTAATAGTCCGAGGTGGGTGTCTGTAAGGGAAGGGATGGACAGGAAGCTGTGTATTCACCCACCCCCCCATGCTCCTCAACGGTGCCCCCAGCTCTACACCTCACTCAAGATGAATGAAAAATAATCCACCATATCTCTTAAAAAAAACCCGTCAGATTTACTTTAAAATTGAACTTTAAACACTGACTGCTAAGGGATTAGCTTTCAGACTTGGCCCAGTGCAGCAAATATTGCAATCAATACAGTCCTTCCTCTTAGCTGCAATGCTAAGATGATGGTAATTTTGTTAATTAAGAAAAATATGAAATGTTTCCTTTAGATATTTCCTAACATTCTTATAAAAAGAAAATACTGAAAAGGAGAAAAAGTGATAATGAAATAACAAAATGACAATGTATTTATAAAGTAGAAGGATGACATTGACATTCAATTATTCACCTCTATGGCTTGAGCTTGAGATAGATACAGTGCTTTTCTCAGAGCAATGAGAAGTAATGGAACAGGTTCAATAATCAACAACAAAATGATCAGCTTCAAATATGGTAATTCTCTCTTGGTCTAAAATATACACATGCACACCCAGGTACAGGTACATATGGCACATTATCATGTAGCTAATTTTACAACATTCACACAGGTTTTTTGATGGATGGTTTCAGACCTGTCATATTTTGTGATTACAGGGGACCTGATATGAAAGACAAAGATGTTGCCCTCAGCAAGCACTCATTCTGTCACACTGGGAGTGAGATCTCAGTTTTTGTGCCTGGAGTATTCTGTCTTAATATGGGTCTGAAGAGGCTCAAAAGATTCAAGCAAGGTCAAGCAAAATTGAAGAGAACAGTAGAGAGTCATAAAGAAAAGAAGAGAAAAACACAGAAGCAAAAGAAACATGGAAAATTTCCCCTCTTTTGGTTACCAACCAGTAAATCCAGGAAAAGTGATGACTTATACGGACTTATGCTAAGGATGCGTGATCTGAGATGCTCTCAGCAAAATAACTTTTTTTGTCCTTTTGATCACTGATGTTTTCATCTGAGAGGGAAAGCATTCATTCTTCTCTACACTCATCTTAACTTGTTTTTGTAGTTCTGTGCAGAGTTTCTTTGACCAAAGTGTTCTGTAACACCCAGGTGAGAAAGGGGAATTTTTTGGTGGCCTGCCTGAAAACAATTATGCTTAGTAGGACCACTGCTGGGACCTGGGACAGAACAGCAGTAGCCCTGGATTCCTCAGAGAATTGTTTTCTTCTGCCGCTGCTTATCTTAAGTTGTGACCTGATAGGACGCGTGTCTGCCTTGAAGTGCCTGATCTCCTCTCCCTCTTTTTTAATTTTTGAGTCTCTTCATGTAGTTACATCTCCACCACTTTTATATCCAGGTACCTGCTGAGCTCAGAGCCAGGTTTGACACTATCTCAGAAGCTTTACCACAAAGCCCTCAGACTCCTGAGATCTGCATTTGTCCTGTTTCCAGGCTGTACACATAGGTAATGCATCCCAATTTAATTCTACATTTTTTGTGAAAAGTACAGGCTCAGGACTATATAACTTCTGATCTTGTTTGATGGAAAACATCACACTGAACTTGACCTTCTGACTGAATGCAATGCTGCTCTAATAACATGCCTTTCTCATTTGTACTGCTCAAGGAATTCCTGTTCTCTGTGACACTAGGTTTTATCTGTGGCATCAATCTCTAGCAGAGACATACAGAAGCTCTGCTTTTTTATTATTAATGCTGAACATAACCACTCTTCATCTTTGTAGCTCATTATTTTCAGAATTCATCTGTTCATTTTTCTGGAACTTGAGAAAAATATAGTTTTTATGTCTTATTTAATGAACTATGTTTCGCACCATAATGGAATAGCAAATGACTGTCAGATCACAGATAATATGCCATCTGTGATGTTATACTATGTTGTTGGGCCAAATATTCTGGTAAAAGCCAGCACAGCTTAATTTATATGAGCAGAGCTTTTCAATCAAACTTATAAATAAAGAGTCCATCTACTCAAATTATCTTTTCCTTCTACTTGCAGGGCCAAAGTGCAGATTTCAGAAGGTGTATCAAAACCTCTGGGAGTATGAAAGCACTACAGCAGGAAAACAAGTAAACAAACAAATCAAAACTTTTAAAAAGTTTACATATACCTTAAATAATTTTTGCTGCTCTATTTTTTGTGTTTTGTCTGCCTCTAAACATTAAACCATTCTGTCTGTAGATTTTTTATCTTCAGTCCTCAAAATTTAATGTGTGAACTGAGGCTTTTTGTTTTTCAGTGTGCTAAAGATTCTCAGGGACAGGCAGGGAGATTGCTGTGGACAGCAGATTGTTGAGACAACCCACAGACCTCACAATCCCTCCAACAATGGAGATATAACGTAGCCAGTTTCTCACCAGACACATGATGACAGAAACAAAATTTTGGTAAATGTTAGAGGCACTTCCAGTCATTGGACATGAAAGAACATGGCCTTGCAGTGCCAGCATGGGATGTTATATAATCTGTCTCCGCTGTAACATTTTTCACCCTGCCTCGAAATCATGTGGAGTCACAGCTATTGCCATTATCAGGCACCGACAAGGGTAAGCATAATATGAATGCTATGACTGAACTGCCTGTGACTTGGTGAGGCAAGAACCTCACAGCAACTCAGCACATGGACAAGGGCTCAGACAAATAAAAGAACAGCATTGGTGGTTCAAAACTTTCCCAAATTCTACACTTTATAGCAAACTGAGAAAGATTAAAAAACCTTAGTAATTCTGTGGGGGTGCGTGGATGGGGAAGCTAATCTAGGACCTTTTGAAAAGGCCCAGCCATAATTGCAATAGTTACAGGTACACCCACAGTCTGTTCAACACTCATCAGCAACAGAAGTTCTGCACTGAGAAGGTGAGAACTGAAACTCTGCCATTTTTATCCTCTGAAAACAAAAAATAGCTTTTGCCTTGCAGTACATCAGCACAAACAGGTCTGCTCACATCCAAGTACCCAGAAACATACTGCCAGCACCCAATCACTGTTTGGAAAACAGGCAGCTTTGGGAAAAAAAGGATGGGAAAAATTTTCCACGATGTTTGGGAATGCTTGGCATGCAGAAAACCCCTGTTGGCTTCCTGCCGCTCTGCCTGGGAGGCAGAGCACAGAACTGCAGATTCTGCTGATAGCATCCTAATGTGTTAATTTTGCTGTTGCTTTGAGTGTTTTTCATCATCCTTGGTCAAAGCAAGAGAAAGACAGGAGGGACCTTTTACTGCTCCCTTTGAAGCCCACAGCAGGTTTTCCTTCAATGGCAAAGTGTCAGAACCTGTGCTTGACCAAAGAATTTTGCCTTTCTACAGCAGACTGCATTTCCCTAAAAGTTCTTATCAGAACTATAGGTCTCAGCCATAATCCCATGGCTCCATTAGTTTTGACCTTGGAGCTGGCACCCCATGCAGATCCTCTTTCACTTAATGTGACCCATCATGGTGAATCCTGGATGTCCTATTGATGGCAATGCCTCCCCATTGTCTGTGGCTCTGTGCCTTCTCCTAAAGTTGTATATTGGCCTTTCTTGGTTTTCATTTTCACACTTGCATCCACTGGGGCACCAGGACTATCTGCACCAGGGCAGGAGAGATCATCAGGGTGGGTTGGTTATCTTCCTTGCTGACCCTTTGTTTCTGGTCCTGCAGCAAAATATTTCCTTGCAGGTAAAGTCATAAATTATGTCCTTGGTGACAATTCCCTGCTCTGATTCTGGTGCGACAGGCTGCCTGAGGGATGTGACCCTTGAGCTGAATGCTGTAAGGAAGCAAAAGATTAACAAACTGTGTTCACTCAGAATGAGTTTTATCCTCAGACAGAAAGGACGCTGGTTATATTAACTGGAAAAATAAACTCCAGCCTTGAACACCATGCTCACCCTGGCTGTAAGCACAAACTGGTTCACATCTACGTGCAAGGTATGTGCATGCCCCTGTGGTCTCTCCCCATTTGTGGTAGGAGGGATCAAGAAAAAGCTGTAAAGAAAGAAGCCTTTTCAACATCCACCACCAACTTTCCAAGCAACACTTTGGACCTGTTTCCTGTGTCACTGACATAGGCAAGTAAGATGGGAGCACTGGGAAATGGTAGCACTTCATTTTTAAGCTCGAAAGCTCTAAGAGGAATATGGCACTGAAATTAAAAATAATATACGATTTCTGCCCCCAGGAGATGCATGCTTTCCTACCAGGGAGATCAAATTTAAACGAGCACAAATAAAGAACCATAGTAACACACGTAACTAGAGACACATATAACAAAATGTGCTGCTTCTTACAAGACTGTAAGAAACAGGATACTGTAAAAGGGATCTGTAGGCCAGAGCTGAAGGGACATAGAATTTTCTGGTGACAATAACACTCAAGCAAGTAAATCACAGGGCTTTGAGAACATATCCAAGATACGCGTTACTGCCTAAGGCACTTAAATGAGATGGGAAAGAGCCTGCTGGAGCTATTCCATGTCTGAACAAGAAGCAAAGTAGTAGAGTTTGCAAGATGTTTGTGCGCACAGAGCTAGCAAACACAATCAGGAAGCAGGAGATTCTATTACATGTTTTCACAATGCATGTCATACATATTCCTCTCTGTCATGATTTGATAAACTGTCGGTATCCACATAGTCACATAATGTAAAGCAATCAGCAAAGGACTGCATTGCAAAGCAGGTTGTCACTGCTGATTCTCTAAGCTTTCAGTGACCTCTGTTTTTGACCATATTGTTGCTGTTTGTCCTAAAAAACATGCGGCAATATCGCAAGTATCAGAGCAGAAGAAAGAAACATCGCCAAAGCAGAAGTTTAACTGTGTCAATCCTTGCTCAAAGCAGAGCAGGTGTTAGACAGCTGCAGCCTGGATATTAAAGCACCGCACCTTTCCTCTTCCTCCCTTAACACCATGCAACTCACAGTGTTATCTAGTGGACTTGCACTCTTCTGCAGCCTATGGTCCCATGTTGTGCCTCAGGTTGTTTAAAGCAAATAGAGTATATATAGAGTTTCTCTCAGCCTTTCCCTACAATTACAAAAATGCCAGGCCTACAAGTCAATTTTATTTTGCTTTTTATCCAAATTTCACCCAACTTTACAGGCAATTGTTAAACCTCACAAACCTCACATAAATATGTGTCTGTGCATTTTATCAAGATGAAAACACAAGGACACAGAGGTTAAATGACCAAATGGAAAGCATACTGAAAAATCAGTGACAGCACCAAAAACAAAACAAAAAATAAAGCCCTTTCTCAGCAGCCATCTTGTACCAAACATTGTGCTATAGAGTCTTCATCTCTGTCTTTAAATGCAATGCACACAAGTGTACAACTGCTTCTACTGAAGCTCTACCATTAACAGTATTTTTCCATGCAGATGGGAATATAATTTTTCAATGTAGATTATTCACCGTCTATAACAGCTGTTTCTAAAATCCTCAAGTGAGTCTCCAGAATTTTGTGCTTTGAAAGCAATATCTTCAACAAATTTTACTTTATGATTGGGAATAATTTAGTAATTTTTTTTTCAGATAAGACATTGGGATAACCAGAGAAGACCCTCTTCTTAAGGGAAGTCTAGTAAGGACAATAATTTTCTTAAGTTATTGTCGTGCAAGTTGAACACTAGGGGTCATATTTAGATAACCACTGACATACTGCAGAGCACATCCAGGAGAAAAACTCACTCATCAAGGACCCATGAATTTTAAACAATTTTCAGAGCAAGAGCAGTGATTTTCACAGTATATAGTGCAATAGCTGGTGTGCTGTGAAGTGCTAGGTTGATTCCTGTATTTCTGTGTTTTTGACAGGAGCTGGGAAACAAAATGGGCAGGCTTACAACATGCTCACAGCGTCAGACAAGCTCTGTCTTTCTTCCTAACAAGGACTGCCCCTGTGCAGGTATCTGGGTCTTGTCCTTTTGTATTTTCAGTATCACAATAGTTCTAGTCCAAGAAAAGGGGGCACAAAATTTTTGTTGTTGAGACAAAGTACTCTGGGGAAAGCTGCGAAGTTCATTTAGGAGTCAGAATCAGAAGCAGCAGCACTGGTGTTTTCATCAGTTTTACTAAGCTTTTGTATACTTACACATTTCCTGCAGTTAAATTTCACCACCAGACAACTGGCTCCAGTTGTCTGCACCTGGTTGTTAGTTTTCCACCATTCTCACAGTCGTGGGAAGAGATAGAAAGGAGATACATACATTTATGGAAGCAAAGCTCTACCAGCGTTGAGACACAGATGTGTTCCCTCACATCAAGCAGGAAAGATGAGAAGTGGCCTGGTGCGTGTCTTTGCATTCCCACTGTCCCCAGCTGTGCCACAGCTCCCCAATGGCTGCAGAAGGCTTGTGTGCTCATGCTGTTATGGGCTGCCATAATTCTGGGTAGACCTCAACTTGCAGCATTGCGCTGCTGCAGTTCCATGAGATGAAATGCAGATACAGAATACAAGAGTCATCTCAGGCCTTTCTGCTCTCATGGCTTCCTTGCTTCCTGTGTTATAATTTCCACTTCATAGTTGTCCAGTCACCTTAAAAGTCCTAAGTACTGGAGTTTCCAGCTTTTCCTTTCAAACACTATTTTACAACTCAAAATGTCTTGCTGTCACAGAGGTATTCCTGACATCCACCCTAAAATTTCCTTCTCTTAATTTCATCTCACTATTCCTAATGAAACAGTCATGTGAAAAATTGCTTCCCACAACTAGAGCCAGGCTATGGCTGATCTTCCATTCACATGCAAGCTGAGGAAGAAACAGAGAACCTGAATTTCCTTTTGCCTGTAAGATAAATGCAAAACTAGCACCAAGAAAGCCTCTAAACAATATTCTTTCAAATTTGAAGTGATGAGTGTGTTAATACATACAGTTTGAACTCAGATGCTGTAGAAAATGTGAAACAGAACTGAAAACAGATAAGCAGTTCAAGACAAATAGAAAGTCTAAGGTTTTTTTAAAAGCCTTTTCTGCTCTTTCATACTAAATATATAGTGTCAAAAACATGTCTCTCAATCTCACTTTGAAAATGGATTGCCACACTTAAATATCCCCACTGTTTTGTGGAGCTTCTTGTGAAACTCCCTGACCAGTATAACAACTTTCTGGACTGGTTAGCAAGTTATTCCAAAGCCTTATTGCTAATAACTTAGTAGTAACAGACCATTCATTGAAGCAAAGATTTGCACTCAGGCAAGGTGGTAAAAAACTCCTGGGTTCAGAGCTTTGACTAGAAGTCATCAGCACTTTGCCCAATAATAAGCGATTACTCCATGTGTTCCTGGCTAAATTCTGATTTACCTCTATTGTGTTAACCTTCAATTTTCCTGCAGTTTCAAATTGAAAGGGCTGGGTTTTAATACCCGTTCTCAAAAATGGCTGTACTGTGTTTCTAGTACACGGTGGCTGGTTTGGTTACAGGTATCGCAGACACTAAGCATCAACACTGAGTGGAATCATGGATGAGATACTTCAAGCTCTAAATATCCTGCAGGAAATAAAAAAGCTCTATTCATATAGAAATTTAGCAGTATAGACACTTTTTGTTAAAAGATGCCATTGTTCACAAAGTTTGCTCTTCAGAAACCCCTGTTATTCCACATATCATGTTTATCTCAGATTCAGTTTCAGAAAAGCCAGAATAGTATTAACTGAGACTCAAAAGGACTAAACTAACAGCAGTCAAAACCATACAGAAGTAAAAAGAACCTTTAAAAAATGCTCTAATTCAAATGAAATGACAAACTTTTAAGATAGCCTTGTGTTCTTCAAGATCTCTGGGGAGAGATCTTAAAAAATTGATTGATTTTAAAAAGCACACCTAACACCAGCTATTGAGTCTTAGGTCTATTAACTGGAATACAAAAAAATTATGTTATTTTTCTTCTTTTTTGCTGCTTGGGACAGAGAAGCTCCACACAACTAATTGCTGAAACATGGTTTTCCCTACATTATGTATGGCTGGATTTGTGGATTTCTTTCCAGTTCTTAGTCATGCCAAACAGTGTTGGGTAACTATCCCTCTCCCAATTCACCCTGACAGGGTGGATTTTATCTGTGGACTGTGAGTAACATGATGCTGACCTTGATTTCAGGGTAGATGAGGAGAGTACGTGTCTGGATCATAACCACTAGGGATGGGCACTTCAGTGGATTTCAGGTGGAAAGCCTGCTCTCTGCTCTGCCAATTGGAAAGAGCCTTGTCTAGAGTAAAGCCAACCAGGCAGTGGAATTAAAAAAAGAATTTGTTTTCTTAGAGATCTACAGACACTTTGTGTACAAAACAGGCTTAGTAATGGCATAATTATATAAGAACGTAATTTTCTTTCCTTGGATGTGATGTGACAAGGTAAGCATCTAAGGCCGAGGCTGGTAGCTGAAAGGGTCTTGTGAGTTTTCATGAAGCTTAACTACTAGTATTTTCATGCTGGTAGATTTTAAACAATTTGTTGCAGTCTATCACTGTGACCCATTTCAAATCCCAAGGAGTGCCCTATTAATTCTGGAAAATGCCATCTCAAGAAGGGAAAGTTTTACAGAAGCTCTGTGTTTTGCTACATCTCATCCTCAAGATTTTTAAAACAGTAGGATCTCCACCCCACAATACATAGAAAATTATTTTATTGAGTGTTTAGGCTTATTTTAGCATAATTCATTCCTATAATCAGATAAGGACTATAAGAGGAGGATAAATATAAACTACATGGAGTAGTTAAACTCCATAACATAACATAGTAGTTATTAAACTACTGTGGAGTTTCTATCCAATAGCAATAGAGCATTTTATCAAATATGTGACTTTGGGACAAAAAACCATGTGATGTACTAAAGTAAGGCAGATGGGGCAACTCATCAAAGGCAGGTCAGAGGTTGGAAAAATTAGCACAAGACTCTTATGCTAGACTCTTAGACTCACCTCTGCTTGGTATGGTTTTGAATTCCAATAGGAAATCACATAAACAAAACTGTGCACTTAAATACTGAATTTAGAATTTCAAATCACAAGTTGGACACCTTTTAAAAACTGATGAGAAGATTTAGCTTGGGAACAGATTATACCACTGAAGCACGGAAATTTGCTGTGCCAATAAAGAAAGTGACTCATCTTTGGAGGACTAGCTTCACCATTTGACTCTTCAAATCACAGTTTCTCTGGCTGGGAATAGAAGAGGCCCCTACAAAATATGGGGCTGAACATCCTCACTTCTTCTTTTTAATGAGGATTGGTGAATTCAGCACCTTGCAAGAACTGGGTTATGTTTGAGGAACTACAGCGCTGTGTTTTGCTAGAATTTGCTGTAAAGATGAGAAAATCCTCCCTCAGTAAGTTGTGGTTGGAGAATTATTTGCACGCTGAAAGTAAAATTTTCATACCGTAAGAACCAGGACTATATTCTGCAATCTACTTATCTAGGGTTTTAACCAAAACACATAAATAAAATCTACTGATTCTTTGGAGAATACCTCACACGTACCTCTAGACCAAATATTATTGTTCTGCTGTAGCAACAAATGATATAAAAGTAGGAAGCCTATTTCTATGGGCTGTCCCAAGACACATAGGAGCAAACCAGCAAGACAGCTCAGGAAAAGGGAGAGCTAAAGACCACTTGACTCTAGCCTTGCCTAAGGGAAGGAGAGGGTGGCAGTCCCTGGCTGTCCCAAGAGCTCTCTTTGCTGTAGATGCAGAGCTGTTGATCCAAAAACTCTGCAGGACTGCCAGATGGCCTTAGGATGAGAGGCTAAAACATCACCTGTCCCCTTTCTTCCTCATGCACCTCTCAGAAGGTGGTTCATTCATGCATTGGTGGCTTCATGACATGACATTTTGGTGGCAGAACCTGCTCAAGAAGTTGTAGCCCTGATTTCTCCACCCTACATGCATCCTGTGTGGCAGTGCTGCAGTTTCTAAGAGACCTGGCAAACAGACACTATTCCTCTAGTTTGGGATGGATGAATCATTGTGCCAGGCGTGACTTTTAAGCACACAGTCTCTGCACCTCAGCACTTCCTGCCCAAAGCACTGCAGGTCTGTCCTAAATTTTCATTTCTTTTGTCACCAGTAGCTCATTCATCCCCTGTTGCAGCCCAGACTGCTAGCAACTGGGGAGTCTGCTAGGGAGGTCACAGACATACAGCAGGTTCTCTCATGCTCTTCTTCATATTCCAATGGTCCCAGGGCATAGACACATTTTAGGGCTAGATAGAGAGGGAAGTGAGACAGTCATGAAAAAAGTGAGGGCTCTTGTGGATTCAATTTCTCCTTCAAGCTGTGATCAACTCCTAGGATGCTTCATAAGACAATTAGAGCTTATCTAAGGCAACATAACACATCCCTAGAGATGTGTTCACACTGTCTGATTTTAGGCATCTAATGTATGTGCTCTGACTAGTCTTCTGCACAGTCCTGTCTCTTTCTCCATTAACTCTGTGGGAGCTCAGGCACCCAGGCTCTCTCCAGACTCTTCTGCATTGTCTCGTGCAGTTACAAGTCCAAAGTAGTCCAAAATATTGAGATCATACATTTCCAGGAGTTCCACTCTCTTAAACTCCAGCAGCAGGGGTTGCTAGATGGTGCAGGGAGCAAAAATCCCACAGCATTTCTTCTCCTGATGGACCAGCCCCTGTGGGCAGGGGTATGACTGGGGCATGAGGAGGTCTCCCCATTAGCAAGCACTGCTGTGTGTTTGCACCCATGTATTCTTTCACGGGTGCACCCAGGTGTACTCATCTGAAGAGACCCTTTTGACATAAATGGCCACACCTGAGCTTCTTCTGTCTTCCAGGGAAATGGCAAAGGGACTCATGAGGCTAGGATTGTTATATCGAAGATACACAGGATGCAATAAAAAGCCTACAAAATGAACATTTATTTGTCTTTTCCAAGAATAGGTGATAGTTTTATGAAGTGGTTATCTCCCACTTTATTCTTGAATAGGTTGTGATGTGCCTTGCAATTGCAAAGTGCTTCAAATCTTCAGTGACATTGTGTTGATGTGAAAATGAGATGCACCAGAGAGTGAAGAGTGTTCGCTTAGTAGGTTATGGAAGCAAATTGTTATTGATAACACACAGATGATCTTCGTGTGATTACCTCTCCATGTATCTGGTTCAGTGACAGCTGTTGGCAAGGAAGATAAAAAGGAAATCTATATTTCAAGCAGACATGGGAGAATTAAAAGAAAAGGAAAGAAAAATAGCTTAATAATCTGTGAACTAGGTTTTTTGTATTATTGCATTAAAGAAGTTTTAGGACATAGACTGCTTCTTCAGAAATATTCAGTAACCCTGCCACACTGTTGCATGAGTGGTAACTTCTCAGAAGGCGTATTCTGGCAGTATGCCCATACAGAATGATCACCAGCAGAGTTGTATCAGGGTCTGCTTACAGTGTATGAACCAAAGCAAGCAGCCCTGTTGACCGAAAGGTGAATGCAGATCTGAAGAAATCCTAGAAACAAGACTTCTAGTGTAGTCTGAGATTTTTCCTGTGACTGGATTTTTTTTTTCCCTGTGCTTTAAATCTTAACCAAATGCTTTTCTGCAAAACAATAGCAGTCTCAGCAAAAGTGTTTTGTTAAAATAAAAAAAAGAGTAAGGTCTGAAAACAAAACCCATTTAAATTTTTGGAAGAAGAGAGAAAAATCTAATAAACCTAAGAGGTCTGCTGTTCTTTTCCCCTAATTATTCTTGGCTACATACCATAAGACTCTCTTTTTATTTATTGATAACAGTTTTGAAGTACTGTAAGCTCATGTGTCCATCCATATGCTCTATCACAATCAATTAGTGTACTTTGTAACTACTGGCTGCAGTCTTAAATACATG
>VXBQ01004658.1:14405-37600 GCA_013400175.1 Phainopepla nitens
CTTCCTTCCTGCCCCCCTCCCTCCTCTTCCTCCCTTCCTCCCTTCCCTCATTCCCTCATTCCCTCATTCTCTCTCTGTCTCCCACACTCTAATAAACCCTTGGGGACACAATTCATCACCATCCACACTGGTATGGAGTACAGATTTCCCTACAGTTTCTTTGACTCTACAGCCTAGCAGCCATAAACCAGAGGTGCACCACTAGGTAGCACATCTTCATTTTGCTCTCAGAAAGGACCTTTGTAAAGTGCCAATTGAACTTCTTCAGCTGTAGCACAATCACTGGATATTTTGGAAAAAGTGTCAGAAACTAAAGGACAAAAATCATATCTTGAAAAGCAATACTGACATTTATTTTATATAAGACAGAGACTACATTATCTAAGTGACTAAAATATTTAAAATTAAAATGACAGCAGCCTGGAGACTGATTGAAACAAACAAACAAAAAGAGATAGATTTCATACTGTTTTCAAATTAATATTGAGATAGAACATCACACTTCCAGAAGAAGTTGTTATACTATCAGACCTAACAAGGTAAGAAACATCACTACACAGAGAAGAATATGCAAATATGCCTTTTCTTCATATTTTGTGAAGAGTCACACATTTTACAATATTAGATGCCCAGCCTTCACATGTAAACATATTAAGTAATTTCAGTACTACAGTACATTAATCAGAGTCCATGAGCTTAGTTAACTGAGCGAGATAACCAAGAAAGACTAGAACACATGCTGGATTTATTTTCCAATCTATGTAGAGGTAAAACTGCAGGTAAAACTGCTGTCAAAGGGCCATTTTGAGAAACCACCAAAAAACTCAGTGGATACTTTGTCAATTTCCACGTTACAGATCTTCACTGTGACACCAAATTCAAACACGCTGACCAAAGCCAAGTTCTTGTCCACCTCTGACCTGAATAAGGCTCACAATCTAGCTCTCATAACTCCATGCATGTTAAAAGATGAAAACACATCCTCTTAATCAGAGCATCAAATTTTAAAATAGCTTTTTATTGTATTGTTTTAGTAAAGGTAGTTGTGATGATTGCATACAGGGGAAAGTATGATTGCATGCAGGAAAAGTATGCCTTTAAAAGACTGCAGCCAATGTCATTTACCAGAAATTATCTTGGCCCAGGACAAGTTGTAAAGGACACTTTAAATGTTAGTAAGGTATTTATTGCCAGGAACACTACTCTCTTTGATACAAATTTCCATGTTTCTCTCCCCAAAACAATTGACATAAAAGTGGTTGGTCCAGAGGTTATAGTCTGCAAATGTTAATTTTTCTTTAAGGTGGTGATTGGATGTTACCTGTCTCAAGAGTAAGAAATACATTGATAAAACAGTAGTAAATTCGGCTGTGCAAACACATACTCATGAGAATACTCTGGGCATACTATAATCATGAAAGATAGGCAGTAGCATAATATCTCCTAGCATTCTAATATATTATAAGTTGTGAAACTGAATGAAATACATATCAGTGTATGCAGGTTTATTGTGCAACAATATAATAAATTGCAAAACCTGACCTAATACTGGTAACTAGAGTTACGTCCTCCACATGCTGCAGCACAGGAGTTCTTTAGACTCAGCCTGTACCTGTCTCTGGTCTCATTAGCCTTCTGCTGGATTGTTCTTGAACAATCTATGTTGAACTTGCAATCCAGAAAAGAGACCAGGAAAGCACAGAAGATAGGGATTTATGCAAAACAACTAGGTGTCCTTCAGTACTTTTGTCTCTGAATGGGAACTGTCATATGTTTACTCAGCTAAAATGCCACAGGTATGTTGTAGACCAGAAGAAGATATTAATCTTATTTTTTTCACACGCAGTTCAGATATATATGATTACATATATTATATAATGATATATTATATTATATGTCATTAAGAAGAAAACCAGTAAATTTGTCTAGGCTGTGCCTCTGTTTTCATTTTCTCAGGATGAAGTGGGATGTATTACTGGTGCAGTTACCTCTGTATTCTCTCCTATTATGCTGGACAGAGGCTGAACTTGTTTATTCCATTCTTATTTTGAATATACAGGAAAGTATCCCTGCTATCATTGGAAAGAGACTGTGAAACACGTTTATTCCTCAGTGAAGCAAAAGAGAAAAAAAAAAATAAGGGCCTTAACTTCATATATGCTAATCAAATTAAAGGTCTAGTCTAATCATACAGACTGGTACTAGAGGAACCTTTTTGGTCTTCAGAACTTATCTTGACCATGAACACAATACCGGCTTCTTTTCGTGACCACTCCTTACAGGACGTTATGTAGCGGACCATCGCTAACCCTCACTCACACTCAATAGTGTCCATCTAACTGCACTGAGGCTGACGCTGTATCTCTCTGAATTTGTATCAGTGCATTTCGATAACACTACAGTGAGAAAAGGTTAAAATAAAAACAACAAAAAAACGGGAAAACATTTATTCCAGAAATGTTCTGAAATGCACACCAGCTTGTTCCTTAAAACTTGAGTAAATATCATCATGTCATACCTTGTTACTTGATTTGCATGACTCTAGATACTAATGATTTTACATGGGCTTTTTTTTCCCTTCATGGTCAGTAATTGCACATTGATCTGACATGCAAAAGACATTGCAAAAGACATGACCTCAGAAAAAGGTATTTTTCTAGCATGAAAATCACAGTTTTAGTGCCTTTTCCTCATTGGCTTGTGATTTTCTGGCAGCAATTGGGAGAAATTGGCAAAAATGAGAAGAGGTCATGTACTTCAGTAGCCACTGAGTGGGGTGGTAGCATCCTGGGACTTGGCTGGGGCAACTAAGTCTTGATCTCTTGGCTGGTGGGAGGGCAACTGACAATGGAACATGAGGTAGAATTTTGTGAAGGAAGACCTTACATCTCCTGCTGTCCTTGCTGAAGGAGGCGTCTCTCACAGTCCTCTTTAATTAGGGTAGCAAAGTCTCATAAACTGTTAAAGGTACTTAGTAGATATTTGTGTCCAGCTCCCTAGCTTTGCAGTCCTCAAGGAAAGGGAAGCTGCTCTTTGAAGAAGTATAGGATAGCTGTGACAATTAAGTCCTTTACAGAGGACTACACAGACTATCACATACACTCAGAGACTTAAGAATGATCCTAACTTAATCAGTATAGGTTTTCAATCATGCTTCAATCACCCCTCTCCATTGGGTTCCCAATGGAGAGAAGCAAAAATGCTACACAGTGGTAGTGTACAGGGTCTCATTAGCCTGTTGTGCCTGGAAAAAAAATAAATTAAACTATCTGGAATGGCCTGGAAGCTGCTACTATCTTCAAGATAATGAAAAACAACTTCGAAACAAAATTACAGGTTTTGTGCTATTAGGCTAACCCTGCAGGACAATACATTACTTTGGTGGCCTTCCATGCCTCCTTATTTCCTTGTGCTCAGTATGCACAGAGGAGATTTCTTTGATTAGGACCTCCATTCCCAAGGGAGAATTAAGGACTCCATTTGCAGTATATAATCTAAATGCATTGCATACTTTTGATTTTAAAATTCACCCTTGTTTATGGTTTTGCCCATTTCAGAAAACCCTAGTGGTGTTGCAAGACCAGAGATCACTCACAGCATCTGCACTGCTCTGTCAAATGCTGATTTCCATTATCAAAGATTTCATTTTCTGAATATTAAGATAAAAACCTCTCCGACCAAATAATGGGTAGGCACCTTCAGGAAATAGCACCAGGAATCACATGAAATAACACAGGTGCTAAAGAACTACTTCCTATGTTGGTTTAAAGCCTATCAATTCTCATTATTGTACAATAAATGAAACTATAATCTTTATGGGATAACACACCAACTTGTCCTTCCATTAAAACTGTATTTACAGCAATAATCTACATTATTTCAGCATTGATCTAGATATTGCTTCCAGAGCAAAATCTGGACGCAGAGTATGTAGGAGAGGGCCTTTTGAAAAGGTTTTTTTTTTAAAAGTCTTTCACAGAAATCAACCTGAATTACTTGTTGAGAAGCAGCTCCAAATTCACTACTGCATTATCAGACAAACTAAACACGAAGCTCTGTGACAGTGTGAAGGTGTTTACTGGCAAATAAGTTAGAATGAAAAAAATTAATGGGAAAAAACAGGGAGCATCTAATCATTGGAAGTGACCTTCAGATGATAGATAAAGTTAGGGAGAAAGATACAAGCAAAAAAAACCACAGTGGAGCACAATGGGCTAAACTTATCCCAAGTATAACTCTGGCCAGCTGGCCAGTATCTACTTGTCAAAATATGCTTAATGCGGAAAGAAAGAAAGAAAGAAAGAAAGAAAGAAAGAAAGAAAGAAAGAAAGAAAGAAAGAAAGAAAGAAAGAAAGAAAGAAAGAAAGAAAGAAAGAAAAGAAAGAAAGAAAGAAAGCATAAAATCTGTTCTAGAACATAGTACATTGGTTCTGCTAGGATAAATCAGTATGCCTTCTGCAATGCCATTCTTTGAGATCAATTACTCATTATTGCACCTCCAGTATGAAGCTACGATCCTTGCCATTTTTCTGATCCCCTTTATCACCCTTCTTTTTCCCCCACAGCATTCTACAAATAGGCAATGTGCTATTTTCTTGAGGTCACTGTAAACAGGGGTTTTAGGCATTTTTTTACCTATATCACCATGGAAACAAGATCTATGCATACATCTATGATTAGTCTTTCTCTAGAGTAAAAGCCTCCATTATCTATGCAAGCTTACAGCTAATTGTTCTGCATAAGATACGAGTGTCTTATTCCTACCCACTACTTCGGAAATTAATTTCACATAGTTGCACATAACAAGCTGTAAAGGTTTTATGAAGCCAATAATGCAGATATAATACTTGAGGAATTCCTTTTGGATTGAATATATTTATTTTTCCAAACATTTTGTTTGAGAGAAAACGAGATTGCTATCTGCTGTTTCCTTATTTTTTTGCAGGAAAGCAAAGGGTTGTTGACTTCCTCTCCCCTCCCTTCCTTCCTTCTTTCTGAAGGTACTGTACTCATCTGAAAAAAAAAAAGAGAACGAAATGATTGTTCCTGTTCTCCTTCTTAAGTCATTTGAAACATTGTCCTTGCTAGTTTTCTAAGTTTACTGCAATCCCTGCACAGGGGGGAGGGAGACAGCGGGAACAAGACAGACAGATACGACAAACATGAGAGCAGGTAGTGTTTAGGGCAAGACTCCTTCCAGCTTCAACAACTGGTAAGTTAAGTAAAATGCTTTTATGGTTAACTCTTTAGAAGTGCAATATATATATCTGCTTTTGTATTAAGAAAAGGCATTAATCAGGTACACTTAACTGGTAAAAGAATAATATCCATATGCATTAATAAGCAGTCTATTTATGCTAGAGATACCTATAGTCTGCTTTTTAGATACTATGCTATTACCATATGGTTTAACCTATGCAGCTAGGAAAGTACTTTCCAATGAGGGTGATACTATTCATAATATATAATTGCTGTGAATTTTGTGTATACAAGTCCTGCTACCAGAATCTTGTTACAGGCTTCACTAACTTTATCCCAACAGTTTCAGCAAGATTCACTGGGCCATTGCTAAAATATAGAGAGGAGCTGTGTCATATAGGAATCAATGTATTTCATTTGTCATCTGCCAGTACTGAAGTCTGCTCCAACACACTGACCTGTGCTATACTGGGAGAAGAATTACTGGGGCTGTTTTTGTTCCCTTCAAACTGCGTTGTGTTTAGGATTACACGTTTATCTCTACTCATCTGTGTATATGATTAGTCTAGGAACAATGACATTTAAGAGGTGGTAAGATGGTTCCTGGATCTCACTTGGAAAAAAACAAAACAAAAGAAAAAGTTCATGTTGTGCAGTACATAATGACACTCAGGCTGATCACCCACATCAGCAATAGGTTGGACTCAATTGTATATCTCTTGTTTGCATTTTTGTAAATATCAATAATGTTTTTCATGTTGATCATAAATGTATCAGAACGATCAGGACTGCCATGTGAAATGAGTGATTGAATGCAAGAGTATGCATAAAATATTGCACAAGAAAAATCCCCCCTTGCACACTTCCATAGAAGCAGAATGCAGAGCTGGGGCAAGAAATAGGACAGACGTCCATTTCTGTGCAGAAGGAGAATTTGCTCATCTTATGATTAAGTATTTCTCCAAGCTGCTGCTCTCTGAAGTGCAGGGTCTTCTGCAGGATGCCCAGAGCCCAGACAGAGAGGCTACAAATGTTGGGCAGATATTGCAGAGGGCTGGCAGGCAGCTCCAGCTGCCCCGCTCCAAATCCTACTCCCGCCAGGGTACCTGGGCTGCGCTTTTGCCCTGGGACAGCCTCCTGCTCCCACCCCTCACTGGAACAACTAGTGGAAATGACTTTCTGCCTCCCTCTATCTGGTGTTTTTCTGCGAGTTTTTCCATAAGAAGGAATAATCTACCACACATTCAGCCCAGTTTCTGGGTAAGTTTTAGATTCCTTTTGCTTTGGGAGCAACCAAAGGGGGTTCTGCCAAAGGAGATGGAAATAACTTGTTTCTTGAACTCCTTAGCCTAATGTTGTCACTCAGTCTAGTTTGGTACAAGTTAATAGTTTATTTGGTTATACTTAACTCACAAACAATTTGTTATCCGCAAATAACAAATGTGTGCCAGGTCTTGCCGTGAAAACCATTTGCCACATCTTCTCCTTGGGATATCTGGGGTTTTTTTAATGTGACTATATACTGATTCAAATTAAAGACATGATTTGGACAGCTATTTTGACAGTTACATGTCAAACATCTGGAATAGCATTTTTTACATCAAGTGAGATGTATATGAGTCTTCCAAACACACACAGAAAATTACATAACCTCTGTGTTTGTGGTGGTATTTTGTTCAAACTGCAGGATATTAGTCTGGATTGCAATCTCTTGTAAGTTTTTGGTCTTGTTGGTTCAGAAGTTAAGTTTGCCATGTAGGTAAAAGAAAGCTGTAGCCTATAGGTACAGATTTTATTTCTGAAGATGATAAACATTTGTGTATTCTTGATTTAGATCATATATACAATAAATCCTTTCTCTGAGACATTGTCTGAAATACATAAATAAGAACAAATGTGTTCAAATCATAGTAGGTGAACAAAGCAGTATATATTGTTTTAAAACCCAGTTCCCAACATAAGCACAGAGAAAGAGCTTTTTTTAAAGGAATGTTTGGTAATTTGACAATAAAAAAACAGACCTTGAATTTTGAATTTCATTCTTATATTTTGCCTGTTAGGTTTACTTTCCTTTAAATACCATATCTTTGCAATCCTTCGCAGTTTATTTATTTCCACTTCGTATAATTTATTGGCAGAACCACTGTAACATGATTTAGTACAATGGGACCTTGTAACAGAACTAACAACTTTCTTAAGGTGTCAGGAAGATGATTTTTTGGCTGACATGTTATTCCTCCATCACTGAGATATTTACAGCAGAGAAAGGTATCGTCTGAGTCTGTATTGGGTACGGATTTGCTACCAGTTTACAGCACAAACTACATATTTGTGTAACAAATTTTCAGTTATTCACCGCAATGTTTGTGAGAGACTGGACTGTTAATGGTAAATGACTCAACTATTTATTGAGTTATTATAAAAATTATAAAAAATATTCACACAAGAAGCTAAGAATAAAAAGAGACAGTTTATGTTTACTTTGCTTGAAGTCTTACTGCTACTACTTCTAATAGCCACATTTATGTATATAACATAAATAAGTAAATGGTCGGTCAGTGTATGTATTTTCTCAGAGAATTATTTAAAGCAATTATTTCCATTTGATATGTTCTCATTTGATTTTATAATGAAATAAAATATAGAAGAATATTGCTTTTGTTTGGAAATAGAAAAATAAAGCTATACCAGTAATGCCAGGGAGGTTACAGAAACAATTTGTAGCCTGTGGAAATCCCAAGTTAACAAGTCTGGTTCAAAAAGCTTAGAAGCTAAGATAAGTCTTTCTTTAGTTATTGTAAATGTCAATTGCCTTTTTATATGTAAGACTAGCTTCTTTAATGGTGTAAACTCCTGAGACTTTTTGGATACCGAATAGTGGCACTGAGTTACACTCCTAGTAACATTTTGGTGTGTCTAATGTACATTTTTGATCAGGAGATAATTTGAAGCTTTGAATCTCAAGAAGGTGGTGCTTTTTTTTTTTTTTGTAATTGCTTTTCATTCTTACAGACAAGTGCATCAACAAGAGCCTTGTTTTAGGACTATCTGGGTGCAGAGCAAATAATGGTGGTTTGAAAGACATGATGTGTATCTCACAGATAAACATAGCATCGTGTCTTTAAGGTGCTGTTCCTAGTGGTGCCAGAGAGATATACAGGATTTAGAACAGGATAAGCATGAGGGGATGAATCATGGAAGCAGCCCAAGAAAAACACTGAGACAGAAGAGTATGGATCTCAGACAGCACTTAGATTGTTTTCAATCTTTTAAATTGCAAAGGCTCAATGGTGAAGAAAGATTCCTGAGTGGACTGCTCCACTCTTCTGGACATGTCAGCAGAATGGCACCATAAGAAATAAAAGCCATAAAGGCTGCATAAGGTAATGGTGATTTTCTGTGGCTGTGGTTAAAGGACAGAAATCGATGGTGCATAAGGCAACACCTTACTTACTAGGTGATAAAAAATGATCCATAGTTTCTGAATATGCATGTTCTTCAGCACCAATGGATCCAATCAAACTGCTCCTTCAAACAGACCTTATAAGTGCTGTGAGACTGCTACAGATTGTTGTCAAATTATTAATTTATTTGATAGACTAATTTTATAACCCAACAAATTTTTAAAAATAAACCACCTATTAAAACAAAATAGTTACTTTATTCTTCAGTGCAGTAGTTTTTCATGATCTAGCTCACGATCTCAGAAGATCACTAAAAAGAAAGGAATGTCATCTTGGAAAAGAAAGAATTATAGAGACACAAATAATGCAAGGCCTTTGAAAAGAAAGAAACAAATCCAGAGAGAAAAAAGAAGACAAAAATTTATTATTTTTTGCTGAAAATTTGCTATTCTGAAATTAAGACTGCAGCTTTCCATTGCTGTAAAAATGCAATGGCATTTCATAAATGATACTCAGATATTTATCCAGTGAAGAGTCCTAAGTTAATCCTCAGCAGTTATTTAAAACATGCATTGAGTTGCACACTAAATGTGTATTTTTTGTTTACATCTACCTGACAGGTCTAGTCCTTCTTGCTTGACTTTTAAAACACTAATGATCCAGTGAAAAATATTACTAAATATTTGGTTTAGTTCCTTCCATATGTAAAAACTTTTAAACTTGTTTTGTAAAACAAATCGTTTTATATATATTACTCTGCTCTTGATATGTGAAGCACAGCCTTTTCTATCTCAATCAACAATTCTTAATGTACTATGAAAACTTGTAATATCACTGGTAGTAATTAAGCTAAGTAATCATGTAGTAAAAGAAAATATTTTTGTGCTCTGGAGGTTATGGGAAGAAATTATGTGAATAATTGTTTTTTTTTTTTTAACTTTTATTTCTAATTTCCTGCTTTTTATGTTAGAAAAACCCATTATTAATAATTTAAATGTAGGATGAAAACATCCCCCTTTCTCCCTCTTCTATCATGAAAGCTAAACCACTAACATATTTTCCTTCTACTTTGTGGATGTGCAGGAACTACTTTGATTTAAAGGAAAAATCTTAGGGTAAAAAGTGTGTTTCCTGAAAACCTACTTTTCCCTTGTCAATCTTCAAAAAAGCCAATCCGGAAACACACAGCTTTTCATCTGCATATGCTCATTAGAAGCACTAGAATTCAGAGAACACTGAAAAATGCAAAGTTGAAGATTGGTTTAATTATTAAAACCGACAAGGTAAAGTGAGTCTCCTACACTGACAACATCTTTTGCTAAGAGCTTGAGACAGGTAGAACTGATTCGAAATTGAAAGCAAGGCTGTAAGAAGGAGCACACATTTTTAGCTGTTTTTCTTGAACAATGCTGTAGAAGGGATGCTAATGCACAGCAGGTAGGCATCACACTTTTCTGGAGGCCTGATGAAGAATAGATACCTCCTGGTTTCCCTGCATGGAAGAATCTTGGTCTTCCCACAATGGAGGACCAGATGTGGTGGCTCTGGGAGAGAAGCATGTGGCTTTGCCCCTTCCTGTTCTGACACCAGCCCCTCTGATAAGCCACAAGTGTTTTGGCTGGGAAGGACAAGATGATTTCTAGTCTTCCTTTTAATTCGTTTGTTGCTATTCTGGTTGTGAAAAAGCTACTTATACTTCAGTCTTCCCTTTTTAGGGTTGCAATGTAACTGTTAGACCCTTTTTGCAGTGATGAAAGACTTCCTGTTTCATGGTGGGCTCTATGCTGAATCTGCCAGTAAAGACTTTGTAAATTGGAAAGATTATGTGCTCTTACCAACATGCAATACACTGGATTTAAACCAAATCAAAAGGAATCCAGAATGGTTGTGTTGGAATGTAGTGGAATGATTATTTCAGGTTTAGTTATTTCTCTGAGCTGCTTTCTAAAGCGTGTAGTGTTTCAGCTTGGTGTTTCAGCTCCAGATAAAAATTATTTGAGAACATTATTTGAAAAGGGGTCACCTGTCATACAATACTTCCAGTTAGCATAATATTGTTCTACTAGTCTGCGTTTTCTTAGAAGTATTTAGAGTACATGTGTAATGAAAACAATATCAGGAGGTGGAAAGGGAAGGAATGGCCTGTTTTTAGAGCATCTGTCAGCTTCTAAGGAACAGTAGAAGTTGTTTGAAGCATCTGGTAGGCACCAGCCCATGCTGGGTCAGTTCCTTAGTGCAGATTTCTGAAGCTGTGAAGATCATCCTGTATTTGTCCAAAACCATTGTCCTGTGATAGGAATTCCAGAAAACTGTAGAGGACCTCCTGGAAGAGCAAGCTGACAACAATTTTTTCATAGTTTTACCAGAAATTAAGCCCATCCATTTATAAATGAGCAGGAAGATATTTTTTCTATAGAACCACAGAGCAAGGAATCAAACCAGCATGAATACTATATCAAACAGTTTTCCTGCATAATGCTGCACTCACAATATGAAGTCACCAAGATTTCTGGAAGAATTTTGTGTCTGTAGGCAGCATTTTGTTAGGATATCACAGAAAGAGTCACATATATTAGAGAAATGGTGCTTACCAACTCCTCTTTCCTCTGCCAGAAAAATGGAAATACCAATCTTTCATTCCAAACACATTAACTGATTTTTTTTCACATCCCACAGAAAGTGAACCCCACCTAAACTGCAGAGACAGGTGAAGAATGCAGTTGAATGGCTATCACTGGATTCTGCAGGACAATGATCAGGGCTCACCCTAATGACTTGCTGCAAGAATTTTGACTAGTGTGTTTTCTCCTAAAAGCCAATGAACAGGCTCCCACTGGAAGACAGTGAATCTGATTAGGACAGTAAGACATGACAGAATTTACTGGGTAATGTCCCCATGCTCAGACCAGAGCCTTACCTGCTATTCCTCCTAAAAGACAGCAATAATTCCTCTTACTTTTTCAAGGTTTTTGTATGTGATACTAGTTTTTCCCAGGGAAAAGGTCCTGGGTAGAATGATTGGAGGCGGGGTTCTGGAGGTGTGAGCAGGGATTGGTAGCGACAGTTATATTAATACATAAGGTGATTTCTCACAAAACTTCATTTTATAATGCTAGTTGGCCATTCTTACTCATGCTGTAGAGTCACAGTGGTTTGATGGGGTTTTTTGGTTTCCTTTTCCTTGTGATGAAAATCTTAACTGAGTTAATATCCACANNACTGAGTTAATATCCACAGAAAGTCTTTGTCATCACTCATGGTGAAGGATTAGTGCTAGTGTGGCTTGGGAAATGTTCAATTCCGTGTTTCAAACCATGTTGATTTTCTTCTCACGTTTTTTTTTTCAAAAAGTAATTGCTTCTTTATTTGTGATTCTAGCCTCTGTTCCAGTATCTGCTGGTGATACTTGGCTAAGTCTGAGCTGTCTTTCCCACTCAATATGCTAGTTTATTGAATTTAATAAACTAGCATTTTAAATATATTTCAGCGTAAAATAATTAACCTTAAGAATTTTTCCCCATACTGACCAAAGAAATTTGTTTTCTAATTGATGACAATTGCAGAAGCAAGATAAAATTTTTTTGAATTTCAGATTTTCTGCCATTTTGGCAACAAACTAGTGCTTATTTTTAAAACTTTCTACAAGTTAACAAAATCATTAACAGCAATAGGCAGGATGTGTTTTGGGGATCTGAGAGGGAAAGCATTTTTGTTGTTCAGTCAAGGACAAGATTCAAGTTTGGCACCACAAGCGCAGGAAAAAGGCAGAGAGGAAGGTATCTTAAATTACTTCTTGCAGGTACTTCACATGATCAGACAAAAATGCCATTCTGTGCTGTAACTGAAGAAGTAAACATATTTCTCTTCAAACTAAATAAAATTACTTTTAAAAAATGAACCCTAATTGAAGGAAATTGTGAGATGTATGTGCAAGCAATAATTTTTCTGGACAAAAAATACATATTCAGCTCAGTTTCAAAGCTTTAACAGAGGTTTTGTGCTCTGGCAGTTTGGAAAGCAAAATGCCCTAATTACAATGCAGATATATCAAAAGAAGTTCCTTCCAATGCCTCAGGAATTTGCCTTAAGAGCCTTTTAAAATGCTCTCTTATTGATATGATTCTTATTTTTTTCTTGTTGGGTTTCAACAAAATAAACACAGTGGTGTCCTAAGAACAGCACTGCTATGTCTAATTCCTTTACAGTGTTTTCTGTTGTACTTAGGTTCAGAGGGAAATATCTAAGTCATTACTAAGCCAGTTTAATTAAAAGTGAGTAATAGAGGCTAATAAGGATTAATCAGTCTTTACAGCCAAGCAGCTTTTCCAGCAAGAAATCTGCTCAGTCTCCAGCTGAAATAAAATTTATTCATCTTTCCTAAATGACTAGGAAAGAATTATCTGGTAATTACTTTTAATAACTGGACACCAAGAGAAGTGTTTGGTAGCAGATATATTTTTATAAATATACACACACACACACAAATATATACTCACTTCTTTGAGGGGTGAACTTCTTTCAGTTCTTGTAGGATATAACATGTCTTACTGAAACACTTTAGCAACCTTCAGTTTCACTATGAGTTTTGAATTGTGTAAAACAAGGAATTGAGCACAAAAGAAATACAAAAAGCAGTGGTCCTGCTGAGGACTAATAGTGTTCTTCCATGTCTAAAGAAACCTAGCCTTCCATAAAAACTTCATCTGTTTTGGAAACTTTTTACAAAATCTCTTCCATACAATCCTCTTCTCCCTCGGCCCTTTTCCAGTGACGTGTGCACATTTTATCTGGTCCTTTCTTTTTTTGAGGTACATCTGATGATGCCCATAAGGTGCTATTAACTGCTGATGGGGGAGCCAGCTGGCTTGCTTGAAAAACCAGGCTGAGTTTGGCCCTTAGCTACCCCTCAAGACAACAAAGAGATGGGAGGAGAGCAGACCATCTCTCTGGCCTCCATATAGGTGATAAGGACACTGGGATTATAGTAGGAAGGAAAGCCCAGTGTATTTCCTTCTTAAAGGTCATGAATGCCAGTGAGAAGTTTGCTTTCAGAATAACAGCTCAAGTAGGACAGGGTTATGGAAGGGCATGCTTTTTTGATCATTCTAAATTTGGATGTTCTTCATAGCTCTGTTATTTTTCTTAAAATAACAGCTCAAACCATCTCTTCTGTTTACAGTGTTTAATGATTGTGCATTTTAGGTGGAAAGATTATGCCCAAAGTGTTCTTTAAGGATCCAAACACTTTATCAAACATCGCTATTTTACTACAAAAATCTTTCCTAATATTTATATTATTCATTTGTTCTTCTGTTCACCCTGTCTCTTTTTATATCTGTATGGAGAGAAAAATATCCTAAAGCTTCATGGATGTTATTTGATAATTTTCCAGAGGAAAACTATTTAACACATAGGATTCCTACAGTGCCAAAAAGGTATTATTTTAATTTGCAGTGGCAGATATGGGATAGACAGGAAACAGGGATGGAGTGATAGGACTTCTATAAACAGTGATTAAAGTGACTCCACATACTTTAAAAAGGCAGGGAAACATCCATGGTTCCAGCCTCTGACATGAGATTGCCTTATCCACTTAAGAAAAGGAAGAAATTTGTCCAATTGTCATCACCTCACAGCAGTCTAATCCCAAATCATGTTCTCACCTACACCCTAAAGATTCCATAATTATTTCAGTACAACACAGATGACATCAGAGAGAGAATTAAGTCGGCTGCTTAGGATGAGAGTTGTTTAATTGAATAAATAACTGAGCTGCCCAATCCATCAATAATTCCAATGCCTAGTGAGGGCAGGATCAAATTGCATTTCCACCCTGTCTGCTGGCACCAGTTACACTTTGCACATTTGAAACTCATCCACTACATGTGCTGCAAATGGCACCTTTATGGCTAAACTGATCTTGTCAGCTCTGAGCTTTGAGCGGGGTCTGAAAACTCAGGATACCTATGCCCAAATGCTCTTGGGAACCAAGTCCTGTAAGAATATTTACATGTAACTGAATATACACTGGCAACATCAAATTTGGGGAAAAATACAACAGCCACAAGATGGGAGACTGATTAATTTCTGTCCCAAGGAGTTTGGACCCGCATCTCTAACCTCTTAGGGGACTGCCCTAGCTAAAGCCTATGCTAGCGACTCTAGTCTCCTTTGGTAGGTGCTGGACCTTTAGACTAATCAAAGTGCAAGTGCCAAGAGGCAGGGAGCAGGGGGAAGTCAGATGTGATTGTTAGGGGCTGCAGACACAAACCCTCTGGAGTCTGGACTCCTCCCAGGTGTAACTTCAGGTTACAATCTGTTTGCAGGAAGTTTTTTAAGATGCCTGAAGATCAGGCTGGAAAGTTGACATAATATGCCTTCCTGTTTCTTGTATTCTTCACAAGACCAGTATCTTGGATTGGCTACACCGCTAGCCTGAGCTGACATGCCTGGTTTTACATCCTCCTGTGCCTCACCAGGGGCTCTGTTTCCTCTAAGCTGCACTTAGCAGGTTTTTGTAGAGGAACAGCAAAAGGCAAGAGCCTGGGCCACAACCCGCCCTGCTGTGGGCACGGATGAGGCGGGGCTACACTGTGAACCCAGAGGTCTGCCAGCAAACAGCTGTTCCCTCTGCCTTGCCCTCCAAAGCAGCTTTGAACTCCGTGCTAGTATCAGCAAATCAGGCAGATGCATATGTTCAGCTGAGGACATAAAATCTTGGTTCCCTTACATACTTTTAGACCATATGATTTGCTGTAACTTGCAGGCTCCCATCACGTGTAGCTGTGGTTTGGGGTCTCTTTCTGTAGACAGCTAACCCTTCAGTCTGTTGACTTAATATTAATTTCATTATGCATGTTGTCTCTGTGTTGCTGATCAGTTTAACAAACAGAATAGAGAAGTCAAGAGGGAGTGAACAACAGATGGAATACAGAAGTGAAGAGGGAAGAACATGTAAGAGAAGAACTAAGAAAACTCATAAAGAGGAAGAAAAAAAGGAAAAAAAAGAGAAAGAAGGATAGGAGAAAGAAAAATAAAGAACCAAAATAGCAGCCTAAACTATACTCAAAACCTAGTTTTTCATAACCTGAAATGACTAGAGATCCACAGGGCTAAGTACTCCTAGAGGTATTGCCAGTAAGCCTCCAGGATAGACGGTCTGTGGGTAACCCAGACATACTGCTCTGTCACCCTCACTCACTCCCTTGTTAGGCGAGGGAAGAGTAGAGAGAATGATAGCAAAGATGTCCCTGGAATAAGGACAGAGCATACAAGAAAAGCAACAAAAGGGATAGCAAATTATTTTGCTAAACTGGCAACTAAGCACTCACACTGGAGAGAAGAAATGTATCTGGAGCTATCTCACTACAGCATCTGTCAACTTATTTGAGGTTTCAATCTAATCAATGCAAACCTGGAACTCAAATTATGCCATAAACCCTATAAATGCATCTGA
Source organism: Phainopepla nitens (assembly GCA_013400175.1). Taxonomy (NCBI): domain Eukaryota; kingdom Metazoa; phylum Chordata; class Aves; order Passeriformes; family Bombycillidae; genus Phainopepla; species Phainopepla nitens. Next base: position 30,465 of record VXBQ01004658.1, read on the forward strand.
TGCCACAAGCAGTACCTCAGCCTTGACAGGCTACGTGGTGGGACTGCTCCAGATTTTCAGCAGAGGAAATCTGAAAATCTAGTTTAATACTTTCAGTAATTATCTAAATAAAAATGATCTATAAGTTATGGAAAAGTGAATGTGTATAATTTTGATACTATTTTAGGGCATTTTCTCTATTGTAATGAATACCAAAGTAGCTATAGTCGTGTGAAAGTGCTCATAGTGTTTTGCTCTCTAAAAATGAATACAAACAACAAAACAAATTAATACAAATTACACACAAATCCAAGATGATTTCAAAAACTATAGTCAGTGCAGGCAAATGGGTGTGTTAAACTTCTGCATTTCTCAGCTAATATACAAAAAAATTATACAAGTTAAAATATTAAAATTTGGGAGAAGCAAAGACAATGCAGGGAGACTATTTCTTCTGCACAGTTTTCTGTGAGAAAACCAATTTCTTTGTATTGGTGACACCTCCCAAACAATATTAATGCAGCTATACTGGATAGGAAGCCCTTAGACCAGAACAAATATCTAAAATGACTGAACTTCAAACCTGAAGCTAGGATGATTCCAAAGTAGCAAATGAAGGGAAAAAACAATTTAATAAATAAGATATCCTTGAAAGTTCATTACTTGTTTTATCTGTTTACTGTGTCGTGTCAAGCTGGCAGATTTGTAAACAATTAACTTTCTTTGATTTTCATTAAGCTTGTCGGCAAAGGTTACCACCTGTTGATATATGTTCTGAAGATATAAGTATATTTTCATTTGTTTGAGAAAGAGGTGGGTTTCTATCTCATTGGGCAACAGAACCCATAACAAATAATAAGGCAAACTGTGAGAAGTACTTTCAGATGTTATTAGAAGTCTTCCCACATGCCTTAGTGAGGTCTGATTATGTCCTATGAAGAATTACAAAGGTTATCACTTTTCTTTTACCAAGCATTCACTGAGAAAAAAAGCCTACATTTGTTGATGGAAAGAAGAAGTTTTATCCTGAAGCCTATGACCAGCAGATGAAGGTAATTTCCCAGGGAGAAGTGAAAAGGCAGTGATCTTCTTAGTACTATCGTACTAATGTAGGAAGAAAAAACCTGATCTGATCCACTTCTCATTTTCAGTCATTCCAGATCATGTTCATGAGCAATTGTTTACCTATTTCCGATTCCAGTTCTATTGGTGACGGTAATCCAAAAACAGAAGAGGAATATTTATGACAATATCTTTATCGTGATAGCGCTCTACATTTAAGCAGACATATCCCTTGTAAAAGGCATGGGGCAAGAAACCTTATCTCCATGGAAAATTAAGTTAATGGTTAAGTCATGGACTTCATTTGACACTGGATCTGCACGCATGTGACAATTGCTTGTAGAAGTGGCAATGAAAAGGATTTGACTAAACTCAATGACTATTATTCCCAGCTCAGGTTTGTTTTCTCTAAAAACTTCCACTTTATTTGTGTCTCCTCATCAACATCTGCACTCATTTATTTTGGATACTATCTGTAAATCCGTATTTATTTTTACAAAGTAGTCCGAATTTCACAAGGTAGTCCAAATTTTTGTCCTCTCCCAGCTCCAAACTGTGGCAGAAGAAGTGCTCTTTTCATTTAAAACATAAATTATCTTTTAGGTTAGCTTCAAATATTGTAGGGATAGTAAACGATTTTGCTAAACTGATAACTAAGCACTCACGCTGGAGAGAAGAAATGTATCTGCAGCTACCTCACTACAGCATCTGTCAACTTATTTTTGGTTGAAATTGAAGGCTGATTTGGGTGTCTTAATATATACTTAAGTTTATATATAATATGCACACAGTTTATATACTCAGACTGAATTTATTAGCATGCACTCCATATATGTTAATGGGGTCCATTTTTCAAAGAGTTCTTGAAATGTGGATATTTATGCCTAGAGAACATGGATGGAGAGTACACCTTGCACTGGCTTTTCTAAAGAATAGGATGGTAGGTTTGACACTGATTTTTGAGAAATTCTGATGTGGGTTTGGACAAGTTCTATTATCTTCTGCCTAGAAGGATTCATGATTTCATTGAAGGAAAATATCAGGGATTGTAAGGAGGGATTAGAAGTGTAAAATCCAAAAATACTTGGTTACCAGTTATGAACATTTTCACCTCAGCACAGGTGTTCTTGGCATTTTCAAAATCTGACAAATAAGTTAAGCAGTCTAGATTCAGTAGGGAACACTTCACTGCTGAAATGAAATTAATTCAGTATAGTAAAATCCCTCAGTCAGATCCTGAGACAGATGCAAGTTTTGCATAAATAGCAAATGAGAGAAAACTGTGTAAACAATTTGCTGCTTAGTTCAACAGCTGTATAACTGAATACATTTAAAACCAAAACATATTTGGAAGAGCAGACTGAGAACTCATTAAACGTATTAAGATAATGATAATTATCACCATAATGACAGTTGACAAGAATCAGTGACTGAAAAAAGCCCAGCTGGTTGTTCAATAGTGCTGAAGCTCATCAACTGCTCAACTTTAGCTCAAGAAACGTAATAGTGTTAAACTTGTCAGTAATCCTTACCCCATCCAACAGAAACAGCTATTTGTTTTAATTCTTTGCTTGTAGATGCCCATATTTCATGCCTCAAAAAGAGAGCAGAATTCCACTCTTACAGGACATGGTTTCTACAGTCCTGCATGTTTAAGTAAACATGGAATTTCTCTTCCAGAGAAGAAAAGCTGTTTGGCCAATTTGGCCCTCTTTTGACTTCCTCCACTTTTGTCCCTTTCATCTTCTTCTGAAAGAGCAAACATAAGTGCAAACCTCCTAACCATATCTCTTTCACTCAGCCCTATTTCTGGCTTTATGATTGTGTTGCCCAGGAGAAAATTCAGAACAGTTTTAGTCAGTGTTTGAATCTGAGAAACTTCATAACCTCATATTCTTATAGCTGGACATATTATTATAGACAGAAAGTCTTTCTTCCAGGAAGCAGAATCTTAATTCTACTGAATTCTTAAAATTTGCTGTTAACTCCAGTACTGAGTATTAACTTGAGACTGTAACAGCATACTTGCTTGTAGAGTGAATAGCATCATTTACACACTTTCTTTAATCCTTTGTCTTAGAAATAAGTGGACATGAGAAAGTAAATGGTGATTTATATTCTGCATTAAACTCTCTTCTTCTTTCATGGAAGTTAACAAGAATATTAGCTTCTTCATAGATATTCTATTTCAGAAACTCCTCAACACCTATCTCAACTCACTGTAACATTTATTCTCCTGTTTTGAAAGGGTGGGAAGAGTTAATTTGTGGTTCTATTCTTCAAAATGCTGTATTTCCATTTCTTTCCATTAAGGAAATAAAATTTGAGGATGCTTGTCTCTTCTGTGGAAACTGACCTTAGTTCTGGAGTGCTCAGTTTAGTGAGGGGTCTTATGTTTAAGGACCAATACAGCATGGAAATCTCTGTCTCAGTGAGTTTTCAGTCCAAGTTTTCAAAACCTAGTAGCTTATATATTACTGATAAAAGCTAGAATTTTCAATGACCATCCAACGTTTAGAATCGCACTACATAGTACTACATTTTAAATCATGACTTCTGCAGAAAGAAACAAGTTTTAAAGTCCTTATATAGGAAACACAAAAGGTCCCTAGGTGATATTTGAACACAAAAGTATTTAAATAAAATAAATATTAAAATAACGCAAAAAATGTAAATTCAAACTCCCTCCCTGCCTTATTTGTTGTTGAGTATTAAAATGACATCTGCTACTCCAGAGCCAGGTAGAAAAAAGAGTACTGTGGACCTGTATTAAAACTTTAAAGTTCTCGGCTGAAGTTATTTAAAAAAAAGGGGACTGTTCCCTAAGTATATTTTGCATGGGGGTCAAACCTGTTGTGTATTCTATGGTTTCCCCAGAACTCATGTTTTTGTGGAATTAAGTTCCGGGCATAGTCAAGATCGTGTCTCCATTCAAATTAGCAAGGCTTTGCCACCGGAATGAAGGAAGAAATAATTAGTGTATATATCATGGCAGTTTCAAGGGGAGAAAAACCAATAAGGTGATCCATATTTAGACTTCCTTTCCTTTTAAGTCCTCTTGTGTTGGATTATACAGCATATCTCTGATTGTGCTGGTTGCTGACTATCAACCCTTTCGCTTGTAGGATTGGTCCTGTGATGCCCGTAGCTGTGGGCAGTGGAATAAGCCCATATGCTCAGTGAAAGCAGTCAAAGGTTAGTAGTGCAAAGAAAATGTTTCTTTCTAGTAATTTCAAGGAATTCTACAGCTCTGTGTTCCAGGAAGAGTGAAACTTTGCACAAAACTGTGTGTGGAAGAAGGGCATAACTGGCAGCCAAGAAACAAGAGAGCAATTAGAAACAACCCACTGTCATTTCTGTGTACTTTTGGCAGCATTTCAATGATCCAAAATAACATAGCTGGGTCCTCGACTGCTATGGGTTTTCTAAGGAGTTTTATACCCTTATTGCTGGGGAAAAATGAGATACAAAGTTGAAAGATGTTTGAGGCACATAGGGAAGATTTATAGGGAAGATTTCAATAATCATTATGTTCAAATCGTGTGAGTTCACTTTGCTTAAAAGGATTTTTTTAAAGCAATTTTTTTTCTTTTGGAAAGAAGTTGAGAATTTTTCAATATTTGAGAGATTCCTTTCCCCTTCTCCCTTTTTAACAAACCAAAGTTTTGTACCCAAAGAGTTTTCAAGATCTAATTGTTCCTTATTTTGACCAGGGAGCTGGAGTGACAAGGAAACATTAGGTTGAATACTCATTAAAAATTCTCTGTGATGGAACATACACACATCTATTACATATATATGTATGCACACAGACAGTGTGCAGTTTTGGGTACCACATTACATGAAGGATTTAAATGAAGATGGTGAAGGGCCTTGAGCGGATGCTGTATGAGGAGCAGCTGAGGTCACTTGCGCTGTTCACCCTGGAGAAGAGGAGACTGAGAGGAGACCTCATTGCCATTATAACTTGTGAGGGGAAGAGGCAGGGCAGGTGCCAATCTTTTCACTTTGGTGACCAGTAACAGGAATTGAGGAAACAGCCTGATAAGAGTCAGGGGACATTTGGTTTGTATATCAAGAAAAGATGTTTCACTCGGATCGTGGTTCAGCCCTGGAAGAGGCTCCCAAGGGAAGTGGTCACAGCACCAAGCCTGACAGAGTTCAAGAAGCATTTGGAAGCTTCAGGTCAGGTACATGTTGTAATGCTTGAGGGACTCCTGTGCAGGGCCAGGAGTTGGACTTGGATAATCCTTGTGGGTCCCTTCAAAATCAGGATATTCCATGATTACTTGAATTGATATTGTGCTGATATTGATATATATGTGCACTATTTCCAGTCAGCACGCTAGCGACTGAAAGTAATATCATGGTATAATTATATTTGTCCAAGTTGTAAGCAAGTATTTTATCTTTTTTCTCTATCCAATGTAGTTTTTGAATCATAAGTTTAGATGTCCTCCAATTTTTCCTTCAGTTAGTCCTCCTTCTTTGTGAGTTGTTTGATTCTTTTATCTAAACTTTCTGTCTTAAGAGTTTTGTCACTGAGCCTTTCACTTCACACTTTTATCTCAAAGATAATTACTCAGTCTACAATATTAGAAGGAAACAATCTGTTTGCAGTAAGTTTTTTAAGATTCCTTCTCTTGCCCATGGCCTAACTAGGTCACAGAGATGTGCTTTCATCTATCTTTAGAAGAAGGCTTATCCAGCATGGAGCTTCCTGAAATAGAAATAGGAGTGTATTTAGTGCTCCATTCACCTTCATGCTCTCTACCCAGCATTTCCAAGAATGATGGTATAAATAGAAGCAACATGTCACAGATGATAGAGGGAAAATGCGTCTAGTTTTCCAACCTAACCTTTGCCTGGTTGGCTAGATACACACTTACAAACACACACATTTTTATAAGTGCATCCCTCAGGAGGGCTACAAGGATGTTGCGAACTTATGCAGAGAGAAAACTGGAGAGGCCAAAGCCCAACTCAAACTTAATCCAGCTACTGCCACAAAAAATAACACAAAAAGTTTCTACATTCACATCAAAATGTGGGCCAAGGAGAATCTTCATTCTTTGTTGTATGTGGGGTGAACTTAGCATCAAGCGGAGAAGAAAAGGCTGAGGTACTTTGTGTCTTCTTTGCTTCAGTCTTACATAGTCAGACCAGTTGTTCTCAGGGTGCTCAGGCCTCTGAGCTGGAAGACAGAGGCAGGGAACCAAATGAAGCCCCCATAATCCAAGGAGAGATAGTCAGCAACCTGCTACAACACTTAGACCTGCACAAGTGTGTGGGACTGATGGGATCTACCCAAGGGTACCAAGTAGCTGGTGAAAGTGCTCACTGAGCTATTTTCCATAACTTACCAGCACTCCTGGATGTCTGAGGAGGTCCCATTGACTGGAGGTTGGCAAATATGACTCCCAGCTACAAGAAGGGTTGGAAGGAGGTTTGTGGAGCAGTTCATCCTGAGTGCCATCACATAGCATGTACAGAACAGCTCAGCAGGTGATCAGGCTCAGCCAGCATTCGTTCGTGAAAGTCAAGTCCTACTTTCCCAACAGGAACTCCTTCTATGACTCACTTAGTGGGAGAGGGAAAAGCTCTTTATTTGTCTTCCTGGACTTCAGCAAAGCTTCTCACACCATTTCCCACAGCGTTCTCCTGGAGAAACAGACAGTTCATGGCTTCATAGGTGCACTTTTTCCCGTGTAAAAAAATGTCAGGATGCCCTGGCCTGAAGAGTGGTAGTGAATGGAGTTACATCCAGCGGGCAGGTGGTCACCAGTGGTATTCCTCAGGGCTCAGTACTGGGGCCAGTTCTGTTTAATATATTTATTGATGAATGTGAAGATCAAGTATACCCTCACTAAGTTTGTGGACAAACAAGTTAGGTGGGAGTATTGATCTGCTGGAGGGCAGGAAGGCTCTGCAGAGGGATCTGGACAGGCTGGATCATGGGCCAAGGCCAGTGGTGTGAGGTTCAACAAGGCCCAGTGCTGGGTCCTGCCCTTGGGTCACAACAGCCCCAGGCAGTGCCACAGGCTGGGGCACAGTGGTTGCAAAGCTGCCCCCAGGAAAAGGATCTGGGGGTGCTG
>VXBQ01004658.1:72342-100793 GCA_013400175.1 Phainopepla nitens
ACATCACAAAAAACAAGTAATTGGACTTAGGTAAACCATGCTTAGTGGGTCAATGATAAACTTGCAGTTGTTGTTCTAAGACATCAGAAATATTAACTACATTCCTCCTTACATCCAAAGTATGTAAAGAATAAATTTTTTAAAATGTCATACAATAGACACAGTAAATTTTAAGTAACTCTTGCCCAGATGAAACATTGTTTCCTAGTTGTTTGGGGTCTGTTTGGGTCTTTTGTTTTGGTTTTTTTGTTTGTTTTGGATTTGGGGTTTTTTGTATGTTTGTTTCTTTGGGTTTTTTGTTGGCTTTTGTTTTTGTTGGTTTCTTGTTTGTTTGGTCTGTTTTTGTGGGTTTTTTGTTTGGTTGGTTTTGGGTTTTGTTTTGTTTTGTTCTCAGAGAGGTGGGTTGTTTTGGTTTGGTTTGGTTTTTTTCACTGTATGAACAGATTTTGCTCTGTGGAATATCCAGTATAACTAGCACTTGCTCTCTGGGTCCCCAGCTGAACTGAGTTTCTCCTGTGTAGATACAGTTTGCTCTAATTGCTCACTCTGTATGTTACAAAGAGAATTTTGAGATACAGCTCCTTTTTCATTGCCTGAAAAGTCCTTGCTTTGTCTTGCCTTCATTTGCCTTCTGCTGTTGCTGATTCAGCATGATGATGATATCTGTATTGCCAGGTCTGATTCCAGATGTAAATGCTTTGTAATACTGTGAGCTGATCTCACGTTATTTCATTTACTATATTTCAAAATGCACATGCAATTACCTGATCCCATGAAACAGCAAAACATAACTCTATGGATTTGCCCAGTTTCTGTCCATGTTGCCGAAATTTATAGCCTACAACCACAGTGTAAAGTTTACGCAGACAAAAAGATGTTCTATGCCAGAACAGCAGTGTCACATTCATCATTAAGGAGAGGAAATGCACGAAGCACCAGCTGGCTTCAGTGGAGTATGCAAGCAGAACATTTTTTTTTCCTCAGAAAGCCCTTTGGCCTTACTAGTTTTCAAACATTTGAATCCATCAGTAAACTTAATTACAGTCTCTCCCTAGCTTTGCAGAAAAAGACATGGATGGGTCCAGATGTAACAAGACACCTTTACCACTGCTTTGCTGTAAAAAATAGTGAATTCAGAGTCTCAATTTAGTCCATAGAGGTAAAGGAACAAGAAACTATAAAGAATGGCTGCCTCCACAAGCAGCAGCAGCTGCAGTAGAGAGATGCATGAAGCAAGATCCATCCATAGCAGTGGTAAGAGTCTCTGCCTCTTCTCCTACCTGGCAGAGCAGGAGGCGTGTGCTGAGCAACAATACTGCCCCCATAGAGAGAAACAAGTCTGTGTGCACAGATAAAGATCAATACAGGGAGAACTGTTTCCTTGAAGGCCAGGGCATACCAAAATAACCTTGCCAATGATGAGGCATGAATCTTAAAAAAAACCTGTGGCATTTATTGACTCACACAATGAGGAAATAAGTTAGACTGGACCAGGCCAAAATTAGGTTTGTGCAATAAATTGCAAATCTGCTGTGGATTTTTGTATGCTTCTGGTCTGAATTTGTCTCTATTACTCAAAAAGGCAGTTTTAAGAAATATCTGATATTCTCAGTTTTATGCTTTCCTTTGTCCCCTTAAGGTCATTTAGAGAATCAGGGAGCATTTTCATCTATTATGTTTCTGGTTATTGTTTAAACAATAGCATTTGCTGAGCTGGCATTTTAAAGACATTTATAAGGTCTGCAGACTGGGTGCTTGGTGTGGGAACCCAGTGAAGAATTCTCTTACAGCAGAAGTAATCAGAGCTGAAATGAAGCAAAGTGGCATACAGTAATTTACACCAATGGGCCTGACTTTAATATTTTCTTGAGTTTCTACAAAAGTCCAGGTGCTTCATGTATGTGAATGAAGTCATCTGAGATACTGTAATGCAAAATTAGTTCTATTTCAAGATAATGTATGTTTTATGGAAGTTTTCAGGTTAATTGTCAAGATTTCAGGATCTTTGGATTTACAAGGCGTGTAGGAAAAATGCAAGATCACACTGTTTCCCATCACCCTTACACACATATATTTCTGGCACAAGGAAGGTCTTGTGAAGTAAATCACCCTGGTTAAGTACACTTAGAGTGACTTGACTGGGACTTGACTGCCAAGAGTTATTAATTAATTTCACAGCAAGAAAGCACCAAGATATCACATAGCTGCCAGCCAAAACTGCTGACAATAATTTTAAGGAAGGCATCCAGTCTGAAGTGCCTCATTCCTGGGACACTTTACCTTGTTCAATCTTCTGAGCTGCCAGGCAGCATAGAAAATCCATGTGAAACAGTAATTGAAATTCCGTCCCTAAATTTCCAGAGATGGTCTCTTTAAAATGTCAACATTTTGGCTGTAAATACATATTCGTCCATAAAATACATGGAATAATCCCTTCACATGAATGTTACTTCTGAGACCCTTGGTGTTTCTGGCAAAAAGCTGAGGAATCAGGATGGCTAAATTATCTTAGGTGTTTCTAAGGAATAGATTTCAGTTCTCACATGAGTTTTTGTTTATGGTCACAGCATCATTTTGAGAATACACCTCTACTTGCACTCAGAATCAGAGAGAAATGGCAGTCTCTCATTCACAGGAAATTTTCTACTGTATTGCATAGTAGACCTGATTCAATTATTCAGCATTACAGTAATTTTCAATGTGTTTCCTTTTAAATGTGTACTTTTATTGGAAGCATACAGGGATATTTAATAAAGTATCATGGGTATTGAAAGAAATGGGAAACGTTCTTGGCATAAATACAAACCAGATGATTTGCTATTACCCTTCCTCATTTCTTTTATTTGCCCTTATTCACACATGGAACTGTGACTGCAGCCAGGATAGGAAAACAGCTCTGATGAAGTAAACACACAGTGATATACTTTTCTTCTGCCATGGAGAAGCATGTTTCCTCTCCCCCAACACCTTGTTTTCATGGGTGTCCTTTCTGAGTGTGCAAGTTTAATAACAGAAATATTAAGAAACAAAACAAAACAGTATGACTCTAACTTGCTGCTCCCAGGTTGCCTGCATAAATGTCTAGACTAATTACTGGAGCAGTCCTGCTCAAAAAGACACTAATGGCCTAACTCACTATTTATAGAAATGACCTTGAATATTTGAAAGACAAAAACCACATGTGTAAATTATTCCTTGCAGCTAACAGGAAGACGTTCAGCTTTTAAGCATGTAGGTGAACAAAATGTTACAGCAACAGGCATGATAATTGGCAAATTGAACACAGTTTTAGACTTCTTGCTAAGTTATAGGGCAGGAATAGGACCAAGCACAGCACAATGGAGGAACAAAATCACACCTGGCTTTATACGTGAGCATGAGAGAAAAGAAACACACTGACATGTCACCTTGGGACTGGAGCAAACATATGACTGCTCAGATTGGAGAGAAAGCAGCTTGTTGTTTGGACATCCAAACCTGAGTGAAGGAGAAGAGACAGCACAGCAAGACCAATATTACTTATAAGCCTTACAACATACTCTCACACAGGAATAATCAGAGCCATACTGGGATATTGCTTCTTATTGCTGCTATTTTGGGAGTGTGGAAAGGCTTTTCTTGATCTGAACATTTCTTGATACGTCATCAGGATCTGGAAAAAGCTCATAAGACAAATATCCTTGGGAAAAAAACATCATGAACACTCCAACCCCTAGGAGTTAAAGGAAAAGAATTGGCTAACTATGTAGGTATTACATTAGATGACTGGCATGGAAAGTATTGACTTGGTTCAGGAAGCTGTACATATACTCTGACCCTAAGGAAAAGATATTTTAAAAGATTAGTGTAAATATAAAAAAGAACATTAATGAAGTATATGGGACTTCATATTGTGTACTACTTTTTGTAGAGATTCACCTGCAGCAGAAGGTGGCTGATAATATTTACCCAGTAGGTAAGATATAGTCTGTGGGCAGAATATAACGGAGCAGCAGTGCATTACCTAAAATCACCTGTCAGTGGAAGAACAGCTCCTCACTACACTCTCTGGAGATCACAGGATACTTTTAGGCACCTCAAATTAGGGACAAAACAATAAAAGCTAGTTACTATTGCAAGCCCTAATTTGGAGGGGTTCTCAGCCAATACTTAAAACACCCACAGTCATTTAAGGAGCAGGCAAGAACAGGAGCTACCTGCAATCATGTGCAAAGCAAGAGAGCAAGTACTGAAAAGACATATTTCTTAAAATGAATAAAAAAGGGAAAGAACAAGGTTGATTTCACTGGTAAAAAAGGGAGCTACGTGCATATGACTACAATGGCACAGGCAAGGCTTTAATTTCCTTTCTCAGATGGTTTTCCATGCTATTCTCTGCTGATATGTAATGGGGCTGGGACAAGGTGACCTCCAGAAATCTCTCCCATTGTAAGTTACTCTATAGTTCAGTGCTTAGTTTGTAAGAAATAAAAAACCAAACCAAACCAAACCAAACCAAACAAACAGAAAAAAACAACCCCCAAAAAACCCAATAAACCCAAAGAAAACACCAAAAAACCCCCCAAAAACCCAAAACAAAACAAAAAACCAAAACAAACAAAAAATCAACCCAAAATATAGGTGTCACTAAGATAGTTACAAACTCACGTGAAAAAAGGAAAAATCTAAAACTATCTTTGGTAATGTAAATATTACATTACCAAAAATACACTTTTCCCATCACATTCTTCAAAGAAGGAATCTACTTTGTGTGAAAATGCACATAAGATAAAGATAGATGACAACTTGAGAGAGAAATGCCTTGCAGTCCTACCAGCAAAGTTCATTCAAAGGTGCAGGTGGTCTAAACTCTTAGGCCTGAAATTTGACATGTTGATTTTCATCTGTGTGACTGTCCATAAAGAGCTACAATAGGGTAACAGACACTGCAGATTCTTTCCTAAATTCAAGTATACGCTTTTCTTAGCCTTTTGTGAGAAAATTTTCAAAGCTTTTATTTGCCAATGCTTACAAATCTTAAACCCTTCCAAAGGGTAGTAAAAGTGCAGCAGAGCAAATTTTGTGGTCTGAATTTCCCCTGAAAGTACCTAACCACTATGGCAATTCTGTAGATGTATCATCCTTTCTCCATCACAGTTCTCTTTTTCTGACATTCTGATATGAGAACTGATAAAGCTTCAAACATAAAGAAGAAGTTCTCAACAATGTCTCTGCCTTTTATTTCTCCTTTTTATTCCTCCCTTCCCTTTACCCCTTCCCAAGTGATGGTAGTATAGAGAAGGAGGATGAGAAGTTTCCCAAACTATTTTGCTCATGTTTAAGCATAAACTTAACATAGACTTTTTTAATTATGTAAAATGAATTTGTGAACTGATTCTCTTTCCTGTTCTAACAAGTTCTGCTGGACTCTCTATCTCCAGTTCTGCAGCACATGGTGGCTGAAAGGACTGCAGGACCCCTCTTTCAAACAATTAAGTCAGAAAAAAAAGATTAAAATCTTGCCACACAGAGCAAGATTCATTTATTGTCATAAAGCTGAAAGAAGTGTTAGAGCACTTGTAAGTACTTATGGATGGAATAATTGCAAGGGAGCTGTTACTTGGTGTGCTAGTTTGGGCTGAGGTAGAATTAATTCTCAACTCAGTGGCTGGCATGGGGCTGTGTTTTTGATTTGTGCTGAACACAAGGTTGATAATACAGACATGTTTTTGCTGTTGCTGAGTAGGGCTTGCACAGAGCCAAGGCCTTTTCTGCTTTTGGTACTGCCACACTGCTGAGGGGACTGGGGGTGCCTGGGAGGAGACACAGCCAGGACAGGTGACCCAAACTGACCAAAGGGATATCCCAGACCATGTGGCACCAAGCTCAGTGTATAAAGTGGGGACAAGAGGGAGAAGTGGGGGCACACCTGCAAGAATGGTGTTTGCCTTCCCCAGTAAGCATTTTTCATGATGGGACCCTGGTCTCCAAGAGAACTGCCATGGCATTGCATTGGACTCTTCGTTTTATTTTGCTTTTGTGCACAGCCTTTGCTTTCCCTAATAAACTGTCATTTTCTCAGCCCATGAGTTCTCCAGCTTTCATCCTTGCAATTAGCTCCCCAGTCTCTCTAGAGTGAGCAGCCCCCTAGCAAGGGGCTTGGCTGCTGGCTGGGGTTAAACCATGGGAATTCTCACTCAGTTGTTTCAAGTGTTACTATTAAATTATCTTTTCCAATATTCTTTTCTAAAATATTCCATCAAGATTGGCACTGCCAGGTCTCCTGCTACAAGGCATGTCCAGTTACTAAAGTAAATGTGATTATTTGCTAGCCTGAATTGCCTAGCAGCCACAAGATTTTGTGTGATTTTATATTTCATTTTGATGTTGCAATTTCTGCTGGATACAGGTGAGGCCTTAATCTCTTTTCAAGCACCTCATACAGGTCAGTGGGAATGAGACTCCACAAACTTCCCTCAGCTGCATAGAAGCTGAAAACAAGGACTAGCTTACCACTTAGGCAACTAGACACAAGAAATTCAACTTACAATCTATCTGGAATACAAACTTTGAGAAAACCACCTTAATGTAACCTAAGATGGCAATTTCTTTTCTGGGCCAGGTGTGGAATTGGATACAGGGGCTGGCTACTGCAAGCATACATCTCCTTGTGACAGAATTAGTCAGACTAGCTATCATCATGACTATTCATAGAGCACATGGTTGTCATATGATTTGGGAAGTGCATTGCTATATTCGGGGTAGAAAAGGGGCAACAGGGGGGCCAGGTTTGAGTCCAGAACTTCCATTGTAATTCATAAACCTGACATCTCAAGTGAGCATTAGGGTCAGGATACGTAATCACCAGTCTTAGTATCAAAGAGACTAGAAAGAGAACCTCTTCTGTACAATTGTGTAGAAGATAGCTACCTCATGGTGTTCTGGGAATGCAAAATCTTCACTTGTTTCTCACAAGACAGGATAGTCAGTAGGTCATCCAGGTGTATAACAGAACAATTCAGTTTGAAATGGACCTCCAAACCCCAGCTCAGAGCAGGTCTAATCAGGTCAAGTTTCTTAGGACCATGTCCAGGCTCCAGGTGAATCTTGAAGGCCTCCAAGAATAGAGATTTTACATCCTCTTTGGGTATACTCTTTCAGTATTTGATCTCCCTCATGATAACTTCTTTTATCCCAGTATCTGACCAGAATGTTCCATGTCTCAACTTGTGGCCCTTGTGCCAAATACTATCATCATGCATTTCTGAGAATAGTCTAATGTCATCTGTTCAGGATGCTGTAGACAGGAATAAGGTTTTCTCTAAGCCTTATCCTCTTAAGGTTGAGCAAAGCCATTTCTCTCGGCCTCCTTTCCTCTGACAAGCTTGGTGGCAAAAAGGCTGAGTGCCTCAGCCTTCTCCCTGTCATTTGTCACTAGTAACCCTGTCCCACTGACCAGTAGGGCCACATTCCCCTCAAACTTTCTTTTGCTGCCAGTATCCTCAGAAAAGACCTTTCTTGGCATCCTTCACATTCTTTGCTAGTTTCAAGGGCAGCTAAGCTTTGGTTTTCCGGACTTAATTTCTGAATGCACAGGCAATGTCTTTGCATTCCTCCTCAGTAGCCTACCCTGCTTCCACCTTCTGTGTGTTTCTTTTTTGTGTTTGAGCTTAGTCAGAAGGTCTATATTCATTCTGGCTCTTTGTCAACTTGTTTGACTTCATACACATTGAGACAGATCATTCCAGTGGTCTGAGAATGTTGCCTCTGAAGATCACCAGATCACTCCAGACATTTTCCTTTTGAGGCAGTTTCCTATAGGAACCTGAAGGTAAGTCCCTGAACATGACAAAACCAACTCTTCTGAAGTTTTGTTTCTAGATTACTCCTCCCAGGATCTTAAACTTCACACTCTTAACTCCATAAGAATCATTGTTACTGCAGCAAACAACGCTATCCTTTACACTATCCAGCAATTGTTGAGCATTTATGAGTTACAGGTCCAAGAGAGGATCTTCCCTTACCCATTCCTCTGTCACATGCACAAAGGTATTACCCTCAGTATATTCCAGAAATCTCCTTCCAGCTGAGTGACTAAGGCTCAGATAGAAACCAGGGACTGTGACTGAGACTTCCTCCAGCTGCTTAAAGAATGCTTCACCTGTGTTTGTGTGTGTGTGTGTATGTCTATGTGTGTACACGCAAGCCTTCTTTATCAGGCAGGATGTAGCAGATAACCACTGAAGCGTCCCTGTGCTCATCTGTCCTCTGATCCTTACCCAAAAGCTCACTGTTCACTCATCACCTGTCCCAAGGCAAAATCCATGCTCCGGTTTTATACAGAGCTCAACCTCTCCTCTTTGCCATCCTTACTCACCCTGTCTTTTCTGCAACCCTCCACTGCAGCACTATAGTCATGAGAGCTATCCTACCACATCACCATAATATTAACAAGATCTTAGATCTACAGCTGTGTATACACAATCCTCCTGCTTACTCCTTATGCTCACAGATTTGTGTACAAGCATTCGAGATGGGTCCCAAGTTGCACTGCTTTTACAGGGAAGCGAGGGAGCCTTCCCTGTCATGCTGTTTGCCACATTCAGCTGCACTCTCTCTCTCTTGTGCCCTCAGTTCTCTCCATGTTGTGGAAACCCTTCCTGGCATATCTCACGTAAAGCCATCCTCACTAGGTTAGGAAGCTCGTTTGCAAAGACCCCCTTTGTCAAGCATACCCCAAGCCAACCACCAGTTCTCACTATGACTGTGGTCACAGAAGAGAAAGGCCCATCTGTGAGACCAGCCATGCAGCCAAGCTTTGACACCCTGTCACATTCAGTCCACTTAGACTTTTCCCTCTCTCCTGCTCAGGATCTGACTGATATCTGCTCCACTAGCCCCTTACCCTCCTCTCAAGTGTAGCCATCCTTAATGCACTCCAGGTTGCTGCAGCAGCACTGCAGGCACCCACATGGAAGATCAGCAAAGGGTAAAAATCCAAAGGATAAACAAGCCTGGGCAGCACCTCCACGCATTCCAGATTGACTGCCGGATTCCTGGCTTCATCCCCATAGGAAGGAGTCTCCTTGAACTAACAGAGGGTTTTTACCCTTCATGCAGACAATGTTCAGGCCCAGTTGACTTCGATCCCATACATCTGATCTGTGTGCATGGTTCCTAGCTCAACTTCCTTTAGTATCAGTGATGCTGCATTTATTCAGTTGCTGCTTGGCATAAGAACTTCAAAGCCGACTTTACTTGATGGTACACAGTGGTACCATACACAAGGGTTTGTAATTAGAACATCTGTACTTGGAAAAAAGCAGCCTCTCCGCTTGGGGAGAGAGGCTGTTGAGTAAAAACTTTCAGTTTTTACTGCACATGCAGCTGGAATTATTAGGAGATCCAGACAACTGCATAAAGACACAACAAAAGCCCCTGAAGGTCTACAGCCACCTATCTTCAACAGCACAAGCAAAGATAGGTAAGAAAATAGTGCTATGTTCCACATTACAAAACATAGGACCAGTAGTAACAGTGGCAGTTTTGAGTCTCCCTAGTTTATCTTGCTGCTTAAATTTATCATTCAGATGAAAATGAAATGGCTTAAAAAGTAGTCTGTAAGCAGGCAACCAGACAATTGCTGAGTTCAAACTGCTGCTCATAAGCAGCAGCTTAAAAGAAAAAGATGAAGATGGTGAATTTTATCTTCTTTTAAAAACTTATTCTAAGGAGAATGTGAGTAGAAAGGCATGCAAGGAGATGCACAATAGATGTAGTTTAAAAACAAACAAGCAAGTCTCTTATTTCACAATCAAAATTTTTTAGAAACCTGAAGAAACCTTGAAAAAAAAAGCCCAAAAGAAAAACAAAGTTATGTATCTTCAGACCTATGCATGGTAGGTCTGCCTCCTTTCTATACTGCTGCAAACTTCTACACTGTTTAGAAGGTTCATTAAGTATGTTAATGCTCTTCATGAGGCCTGAAAGCATTCCTGAGCTCTCCTGCAATGACTAAGCCTTTTACCTTCCTTTTTATTGTGTTGAAGAAGAAAATTGAGAGAAGCACAAAAAAAGATGAACCTTCCTCACCAAGACTCAAGATGTTTGTGGAAAGAAATATGAAAAACAACAAAGCATTAACTCATGGAGAAAAGCAGAAGCATCTACCCACAGCAGAGGAATGTCAGTTCTTTGAAGATTGCACACAATCCAAATTCTATCTGAATGTAAAAATGAATGCTTTTAAAATTCAAGTCAGAAAAGGGGTCCAACTTTCTCTTAAACAAATTTATAAAGAATTTATAATTGTCATTTGTGTTCAAGAAGCATCATCTAGGTAATTGATTAGGATTTCCACAAAATACTGTAAACAATGTACTGTGACCATTGACAAAGACGAGTTATTTCAAAAAAGGCAGTAAGTTTCAAAGTGCTGTAAATCTCTAGGTTTGCAGTCATTGCCAACCATTACGAACAATTAGAGGCAGCTTTCTGTTGCCTGGATTTTCCATTTTAAGATGGCACACATTAAACATAGGGCAAACCATTCATTCTGCCCTGCCCTTAAATAAGTGACACCGCAGGCCAGCCCTGGAAATAACGCTGGCAGGACAGTATGGTCGAGAAACGCCACCTGCTGTCTCCTGGATCACCGTTCCAAAAGGCTGCTGCAGTGCAAAGACATGCACAAAACTCGTGTTTCATTTTACGGGAGGAAAAACATTTTAGTATGATAAAGAACAATCCTTTTCCACACAAGAATACCCCAAAGAACTCTTAGGTCCTCACCATAGCTATTGAGAACACATATTTTAAGCACTTCCTACAGACCTCACCATAGCTACTTAGAACACATATTTTAAGCACTTCCTACAGAATCTCTTGCTGTGAAACCTAGAGAAAAAAATGTATCAATTCACTTTGAAATGTGAATGCCTTGGGGTTTTTTTAGGGTTTTTAAAAGATAGTTAAAATAAAAGTTAATTGATTTTAAGAATGTTGATTTCTCTTTGATTCAAAGTTCATCATTGATAAAAACTGAGCATCAATTGCAGTAACAGTGCACATCCTATTCTCTGAGGCTGTCTCCATGAGAGCTGTCTAGCAACTCAGCCTATGACATTCCAGCCATTCTAATCCACCAAAACCTCTAAGTATTTGCTTATCTTTAGACAAGTTTGGGTTCCTGATCTTGGGTGCTGGGATACCAGGAATCAACACCACCTAAATACACCCAATCAAGCATAAGACTGAAGACTCTTCAACACAAAAGCCAGTGTGCTTAGAATCTTGATGCACCAAAAAATGAATCCAAATAAATAAAAATTAAATAGCCACCCAAATCCAAGACTACCCAAATAACAGCCTTTGGGACTTATATGACACAAGTTAGATTTATTTGGAAATCAGCTGCATAAATACTTGAACTTATTTACTTCTCCCAGCCTTTTTTCCTAAGAAAAAATGTTAGTAGTCTTCTACAACACTTCTGGAACAACAGTCAATAGTCTAATCTTAATGGTCTGAATTTTGTCTGTGTTTCTTTGAACCTATCCCTTAACCTTAAGTCACTGCTTTCCTCTTCCACTGAACCACTGTTAGTTAAACGCATCTCCTTTCTTTCTCAAGACAAAGATGTTTTTTCTTCAAAAAAAAATAACTTAGAATTCTTCAGTGTTTTATTTCTTCTTTATTTCTTCAGTAAATAAACCTCAAGAAAACAAGTAGTCAAGAGAAAAAAGAATGGAAAACAAGTATATTGACAATTTTAATAGAAGTTATGATTACTTCAGCTGCAGCTAGATACAGTCTTAGTCAGAAACCTAAACAATTCCCATTAGAATGAACAAACACACATGCACAGTCCTAGAATGCAACAACTTCTTGCAATTAATACAAGTTCTAAAGTTCCAAGTCAGGAAATTAAACAGAACTGACCTTATGTATTTGCAATGTGAGGCTAAATGGGTCAAAATGTCTTTGATGGCCTTTAAAACATGGCATTTATACACTTTTAACACCGAACAGTTGTTCTGATTTTACTGGATGACACCAGACAGCTTTCCTGTCTATACAGAGTAAACTGAATAGTAATTCATTTCTTTAAATTTTATGCCACTAACCCTTGCCATACTGCAAGCAGTCTTTACAAATCTCATACCAAATTTATTTGTGGAGAAAAGGTTGGGAACTTCTCAACGGTGCACACAGTATTGGAAATGTCAAAAGAATTTTCAGTGAAGGGAAAATTATGTGTGAAATTACATACTCTACAATATTACAGAAAAAGTTATAGCTGTGTTCTTAGATTAATGTACGTAATACTTTAGTCCATGCCACCAATCATAAAAAGGGTACATATGATCCACAGAAGTGTGATACACACTTCAAATTATTCTTCACTTGCATGAAATTCCATCTATTGTAACATTTTTTGTACATTTTGAATATTAATAGGACACCTTGTGACAAAGTAAGTAAGTTACAGAGTTAGACCTTCAGAATGAAACAACCCACCAGCTGTAGCCACATCTGTTTTTAAACATGGATGGGTTCTTGCCTCTTCTCTGTCGTGCTGGCTCCAGTGATACAGATGCAGATATTTATTCACAGAAAATATACTCTGAGTTCGGACATTTGCTTGAGTGGGGCAGAGACAAAATAAATAAACAGAAGGCAGAGCACAGATAATGTATCCCAACTCGGCAAGCTGAGTTCCACCTAGTCTTGTGCTCACAAGACTGCCAAATTCTCTTATCAACATGTTCATCATTTCACATGCAAAGGAACCCAAAGGCACATGAATGCTGGCCAAGGTCTATCTGTTTCCAATTCCTTCTATTCTGGATGGCGAGTGAGTTCAGATTTTTGGGTATACAGGACTCACCAACACAAACAGCTTTTTATTGCTAGAGTCAAGCACATTTGATCTAGAATCATTAAAGCTACAAAGTGAAGCTTCTTTGTACTTTTTTTTCAATCAAAAAATGGAGTAAACTATGCAGATGGTGTAATTATAGCTAAAAATGTGATCATAATTGCTCTAAAAAACTTCTTATGACTTAGTTGCAAATTTGCATCAAGACTGGCTTATCCTAGGAATCTTAATAAAAGAAAATTAGAAAGAACCAATTTGTGGAGTCACTCACTCTGAGAGTGACTTTTTATCAGGAATCTCCTTCAAGTGAGAAAGCAACCACTTGGTTACCATGCTAATTCCCATGGCATTTCCATGATCCCAGTTGATATAAAAAAAAATACTAATATATTTTTTTTAAAAGAAAAAGATATTGAAGTGAACAAAAGATACTTGCTTCCCCCGGTTCTCTTGAGATCTACAGACTTTCAGTTAACACTTCAAGCACTTCCATGCTCTTTTGCCTGGACTCTTGCCTGCCTCTACCCTTTCAGTCAGAACAGTACATCTGATGAAGATCACATTTTCTTCTCATGAACCACAGAAGTCAGGTCACACACTCATACCCCTTTGCTCACTTTGCTCACTTCCATCCATTCACTTCCAGAATATTTAGCATAAGAAAATCCTGATACAAGAGCCTAAGGTAAAAGTCAAACCTTTCTATCACTCCCATTTCTGAACAACACACAAATACCCACTGTCATAGCTTGTTTTTGGGTCAAAATTGAAACATGGAAGCTACATTATCTGTATTTAAAATGAAATTTTATACAAACAACTTAAAACAGCTCACTGTGTAAAAAGGGAAAAGACATTTTATTTGAACCTGGATTATAAGAGATGCTATCAGCAGTTCAATCTGGCATCAAATACTGAACTATTCTAACAACAAATTTGACCAAAGTGGATTAGCACCCTGATAGCCCAATTGTTTCTGATTTAAAAGCTTTGCAGTGGTCTTCTTTGAACTAGGAATCTGGAAAAGCATGTCTTCCAGTGTGCACGTGGTTATCCGTCCTGAAGCCTGTAGTTTCGTATAAATATTTCCTAATTTGATAGAAAGGTCGGGATTCTCTTCCATCTTTTCCCTGACTGTAGCCAGCTAATGAAGAGAAAATGACAGATTGTTACAGTTCAACAAGTGGAGTTCTCACTCTACCACCACACTGGAGAAAAGCAATAACTCATGGTAAAAAAACCAAACATGCAGTGTAAGATAGGTGACTAAGACAATGACTCATAAAATGATGATTTTATGAAGAGTACATTATGCATCACCACAAAATGGTGGAAAGGCACTGGTTATCTATTAAAGACAGTTTATTAGATTTAAAACTTCCTCAATGATGTACAATCCTATTTCCAGTCCTAGTACAGACAAACACGATTATTTTCTATTTAAATCCAGGAAACATAATTGCTTCCTGGAATCTATTTTCCAGATCAGCCCAATTCTAGTTATTATTATGTATCTTTGTAAATGCACAGTACAGTACAAATCCATAAAATTCAGACTATAAAAGTCTGAGAAGTTCTGTTTGCCATACACAATAGTATGAGCTCAAGTGTTAAGTAAATCCCTTAAAAATATTATTATCAATAAAGTTTTGTGGAAGGGGACAGTTAGGACTAATGCTTAGTGTTCTTTTGGCAGCTAAAAATTTCCCAAACAAATGCATGCAACATTTATTGCAATAACTTTACAAAATGAAATGCTGCTTAAAGAATTTCTTTTCAACATAGAAGTTAATATATTCGGGCTATGTTTTGAAAGGTTGGCCCTCCCCTTCTCCTAATATTTACTATTTTGCATATTAGTTACTAATTTTGTTTAATAGTCAGCAGCGAATGGCCAAGTATTTAATTATTACCACAGTCTTAAATGTCTTGTTCTGTAGGCACATCCAAAATGAATATACTAAATAAGCTTCAGGAAAAGCAGCAGCAATGCTGACAAACTGAGAAGGGCTACATATGTGCTCTGAAGGAAGCCTTCTTATTGTTCAAGACTGCAGAAACCACTTTTCACAGTAAAATATAGTTAAATAGCAAAAGTTACTATTTCCTATATCACACTTCCCTGTATAGTGTCATAGGTCTTTCAAGTATTACCAAACTAACAATATTGCTGTTACCAGAAACTTTATTCTCATTTCATATGAAATGAAAATAGCACCGGAGGCAAGGGATTAAATAACTTAATGCCACTAGGGAAAGTGTCATCAACACTCAGATGAAATATGAGCTTCTAGAAGCAAGATCCACAATAGAAAATGAAGCAAACAGCTAAGTGTTTTGTCCAAGAGAAGAGCAAGCCAGCCAGCTGCTTTGACATTGGAATGCATCAGAACCCAAACAACTACAGCAGGGCAAACTCAGGCCCCTGAAGTTATGTAGCCACCACTGCCATGGCTCAGCCCAGTGCCTACCATGAACATTCTCTCATCACTGTATACTTACCACCTGCTCAGAAAACTCAGTTCTTTTCACAAAGGGAGGAGTATCTACTTCCACTGCTGCCTCTAATGTATTTATTACTTCTTTTAACAAACCAGATTTGAGCTGGACAAGGACCTTAAAAATAAAATAAAAACACACCACACAAATAGTACATATCATAAGAATGCAAATTTTTACAAAAGTGTTTGAGGAAGACATTAAGCAAAACAGGGCAAAACACATTTCCAGATGGTGCACTGAGAAAAATCCAACCATTGCAAAGAAAGAGAGGAAGTGATCAATTTCCTCAAATGTTTGGGGCTTTTTACCAGCTGGGACGTGGAAAGTAAGAGTGAGCTTTGAGGTAGAGCTCCTCTGATGCAGCTGCACCATCTGCTCCTGAATAAAGTGGGTTTTACCATGGTTTAGAGGTCACTTACATGGCCCATGCAGGCTTTCTCTCAGATTGTAGACTGCACAATTAAAGAAAAAAATTGTTGTATGTACACGTGGATATGGTTTGTAGGGCTGAAGAAGGCCTGAAGTGGGCACAGCATTTACTTGGAGCTGGGTTTTTTAAACCTTTTGGAGATAGAAAGCAAAAATCATAACTGGAAATTGTTCATGGGTCTATGCTTACAAAAGTAGGATTGATCTATTTTACATTACCACCTATGGTAGGAAGTGATTTTAAAAGTGGGTAGAGATTGTTAACAGTTCAGAATGTAAGTTATCCAACTGACAGAAATTGTCTGTTGGCTCAAAAACAAGCTCAGCAATGCTACCAACACATGCCTCTGCTAGTAAGAGGCTGGTCTTCCGTTACTTTGCACTTGGGAGTTTATTGGCCAGGGTAGCATAGTCTGCAAGATCTTAATACAAGGCAGGCATACTTACTTTAAGATTATTGTATAGTTTGTTCTCTGTTCTCATTATCTGGGAACAATAAAATTTGGCTTGTGCTACATCGTTCTGGGAAGGAATCATAAATAATAAAAAATCAGTCATAGACATCTCAAAAACTTGCACAATGAAAGAAAAACAACAGTCCTTCACAACTTTTCAATAAATCACAAAGCAGCCTCTAGAACTCCTTTACCAAGACCCAGAGACACAAAACAGCACACAGTTTGTGTAAAGAATACCCCATGCTGGAGTTCCCATGTCATCTGGCTCTTTAGTACTATATGTGTGTCTGTCACATGTAACCACCATGGACCATGAGATCACCTAAAAGATGGAAGGTTTACACACATGCTCAGTTCAACACATGTCAGAGTAATGAAGTGCAGTATATATTACTCTGTATATTTATCCTGTCCAGCCCTTCTAACCTTTGGACATACACATTTATATTACTGTATCTATGTCATCAATTGATTTGTATAGACAGTAAATGTTACACTGACATTTGCTAGACCAAGCAATGTTACTTGGGATCAAGAAACATCTTATTCACAGCAAGAAATGCTGTGAAAATTAATTCAGCTTAAGGAACAATTAAATGTAATGCAGAGCGCTATTCCATTTGCAAAACAAGAATTTTATCATGCCATTGTACACATGAATAAATTTATTTCAGTGGTGCTATTTTTCAGTGTCTCCATTCACAGAGACGCACCAAAAAAGACCAGAGAGTGCACAGAAAATTTTAACAATTCTACTCCGTTCATTCAAATTTGTGAGTAAGATAAATTTAAAGCACTTCCAGCATCTCTGACCTCCGTTTTAACATGAAACAGAGAAGGTTCAGGACATACCCAACCTGTACACACAAATTAATGGCAGAGGAAATCCAAACTTTATTCCAAACTTTAGAATTTCCTAATAGTTATTCTCCTGCTCTATTTTTCACCTTGTGCTGCCTCAGAGCCTCTTCATACCAGTACTGAGGCATATGAGGTACAGCAAAACCTCCCCAGGCAGAAACACATTGGGAAGAAAGTCCACCTCTCCAGCAGTAGGGAAATACACATCAGAGCCATTGAGTCTGCCTCCTAGCACAAATATTTAAAATAGATTATTGCACAAATATTTTAAATTATCATTTTAATTCTATTTAAAGGAAATTACCAGCAAACAGCAGTATCCACAAGACTAGATCTATGGTGACACCTGACCTGTTGGCTTAACTCTCGAATTTTTTAATATTCTAGATGGTATTGTCACAAAATACGTTTGCATTAGACTCAAGGCATATGTTTAGATTTAGAAACTTCCATATTCAATTTCTGTGAGTGTTGTCTATAATCCTACTGTTTCACGAGCCTAAAAGTTCCAATACTTGAAGCTATTACATAGTTATGCTTTTTTCATGTTAGCTTCCTTTCACTATCTGTCTACAACAAAACTAGAGAGTATCTCCCTCTCTCTACAGAGACCCAGGCACAACTGAAAACAAAGAGACTGTACCTGCTTGAGAGCAGTTGCCATTGCAAAGCAGTATGCTCGCAGTGGTAACATGTCACCTTTTAGCTGTGCTTCTTCAAGAAGTCTGGCACAGATTTTGGAAGACTCCGGATTGCCCTGCATAGAAATACCAGAGGAAGTTGTGCTTGTTATTCTGGTTACCTGAAGGGACTATAAGCACCTGCAACTATATTCAGAAGGTATTCAGAAGTCAACATACTGTGCAGTCACAAAGGCAATATGTATCTGAACCCAACCAAGCAGATTCTGTGCAGCACTTTTTGAGAACACAACATCAAAACGATATTCGAAGTGACAGAGGTCACAGGAGGGTAAAAATAATTCCTATTATTTTAACAAGTATACCTTGCCCTAACTGCTTGGACTTCTGCAACAAATGAAACAACCCCAGCAGTATACTAAACAGACGGATACTTTCATTTTCACTTTCCACTAATTTCTTAATCAGGAAGGAAGATTAATTTTTGTTGTTACTTTTCCCTAAAAGCTATATTACTGAAAATGAACATTTTCCAAGCTCTTAACTATTAATTACTGTTCCACTAAAGAAATCTGTGTACATGTGAATTTGAACATTCGGCTATTTATAGCCTCTCTTAAGGATTAATTCTTGAAAAATGTTTCTAAAGTATATATTCTAATATTGCAGCTTAGCCATTTGCCTTTTTCCAACACAGAAGGCTGGTGGTTCCCATTATTGTTGGGAATTTTGAACAGGTGATAGTAAAAGGCAACGAGTTTAGCTGTGTGCTACCTCTCAAACTATCAACTCTCCAAACCAATGCTGCTCACACTGGAAATTATGAGTGGAACTGACTGAACCCAAACAAATAGTATCTGTCAAACCCAAAAGCTGGCAGCAGCAAGGTTTTTTGTAACAATTGGTACTACCAATATGGGTAAGAGTCCTCAGATTTGGTGTTGATTTCTGTTCCTAGTATTCAAAGTGCCATTCCTGCAAAATATAGTTTCAAATATGTTCCTTGAAAATTTAGAAACGTTTTGACCACCAGAAGATTGATTATTATTGCATAAATACTTTGTTATCATCAAAAGGCCTATAGCTCTTTCCTGCACTAAAAGAAAGACCATCAGAGTATGGCAGTGCCTTATAGAGACTTAAATCATGCCAGAAGTGTTTTAGAGCTGACCTCAAAAATACCTCTGTGGAAAGATTAAATTAATCTCTTTGTTTATTCACTGGAAATAATCTGAGCTTTCAGCCTTGTACATTTTTCTATACGGGTCTCTGGCAAGGTTATTCAAAAGAAACCAAGAATGGTAAAAATCCTGCAAAGCTTTTTATGATACCAGTACCGTTATTTCTATTATTTGAGTACTGCATCTTGAAGATACTTCATTTCAAGATTTTTTCTGACATGTCTTATCTTGCATCATGAGAAAAAGCAAGTTTGAGCTTCACGTTTTCTCCTCCTCCTCCTAAGAGATGAATCAACAGATTAAGCTTTTAAAAAGAGCTCCACCTAATCCTCTTCAGTGCACAAAGAGTTACTACAGCTTATTCTGCCATTGATAGTATTTTATCTTAGTGAAAAAGCCCCACAATTTTATTGTGACTATTCAACTCAACCAGGTGACAGTGTAGAATCATTTCCCACTTCTTTTTATCAATAGTAACAATGGGCCAGATTCTCTATTGAAAACATTTGTAGGGTCAGAAGTAGAAGAAAAAGAAGCCTTAGGAACCTACTCCTGCTGTGTATGCCTTGGAACCCAGAGTTCTAACTGCATGCCATGTTAAAAAAACTTGTACAGATTCTAGGAAAGAAACTACAGCAGACCTAAAGGCAGCGTAATTCATTAGAACTGAGAATTTCAAGAAACCCACATAAACTACTGCTGAGGTACCATTTTAGGCATAAAATGGTAAATAAGACATGTCAGATCCTTGTTATCACGTATGCACTCAGTCTCATTATATGGTTAACTGAGAAACCTGAGGAAATTTAGTCTAGTGGTATAATTTTTGCTCAGTTAGTGTCTTTAAAATGATGAGGAAATGGAAGGAGAATTTCCAAATGAGTTTAGGAAAGGTTCACATAAAAATTTCAAACTGCAGAACTGACTTAAATCTGGAGAGGAAGATCAAAATAAAAAAAGTTTTGGGATCTCACTTTGCTATGAAATGGAAACAGTTCTAAGAAAACACTCATAGAATTGATGTATTCTAGTTTCTTACCATGATCATGCTCTTTTAATTTGAGCTAAAAATACTGGTAAGCTCAAGGGGCTGCCTGTTTATGTAAAGGCATTCATTTATGTTTCTTTTCTCCATTCAGCTGCCCATTTTCATCAGGCATATAGGAACAGACTATAACTCTATTTCTTGTCAAATTTACATACAGTCACAAAAATGGCTCTAGACTGCTTGTAGGGGGAGGGGAGGAATGCATGGGGGATGTCTGGCAAACAGAACATATGCCTTAAGTAAATGAGACTATAAAACCAATACTGAGGCCGAAGCACAAAGTATTGTCTGAAGAGATGCAAACATCACAGAAAGAATACTCTAAGGTAATCAAAGGCTGTTCTGAATTTGTTCCTTAATGCTCATGTCCGTGCAACTTTTTAGAGATTTGCTTTGTGACATCAGTTTGTATGGGAAATGATGTATATACACCACATCATGTACAGTGAAGCACCTTAGTACTTACATACGTTTAAAATACTCGCACTAGATACAAAATCATGAGGGAAAATATGTAAACCCCAAAAAAATCTAAAATTTAAAATCCAAAAAAAGAGAAGAGATAGAGAAGGCATTTCAAACACTTTTTCATTCATAATACTTACCAGTTTATAGCATATTGCAACTGCAAGTAGATAGGTTTCTTTGTTGAAAGGTATACCTTGTTTTTTCATTTCTACCAGAACTTCCAAAGCACCTATCAAAAATATGTTAGTGTTACTCACTTAATAAATTTAAGGCTGTACCTCTCATGTAAAGAAGATACAATTCAATATAGTATGAGTTCAATAAGTTTTATTTGAAAGTATTACCCTAAACTGAAATCTGTGACTTGAAAAAACCAAAAAGTTTAATGCAGGGTCATTTGGATCTCTTACAACTTAGCAAGGAGGTTTTTAGTTTACACTAGCACATGGCCTTATTCTTCTATTATTGCTATAAGAAAATCTAAAACTAAATTCTATACACTTGACAAAGCACCCTCATTGTTCCTAACTGCCCAGAGAGCTTCCACCACTGTAGGCAAACTACATATCACCTCCTCATTAACTCACACAGTCCATTTCACAATGCTGCATTTAGGTGCTGATGTAGATTTCTTTTACAGTGGCTCAGTCTCAACTTTTAGGACAACTGCTGGACTTTGCCAAATGCTACGAGACCAGCCATTATGTGTTCAACAAATATCAAGTAAAGGGATTTGCTTGAAAAGCTTTAAGGTTTTCTCATGGAAAGTCTTTTAAGTTATGTCACAAGATTTGTCCTTGTCTTCACAAAGTGCCAAACTGATTTGAAGCACTGGACTTTTTTCTACATTGCAGTAGCCACTCTGTGTGAGAACATAAGTAAGACAAACCAAGAGAAGAATATAGTCTTGTTTTGGAAAAAAGGTACTCTTCCTTGCTCTGACACAAATGCAGAATGGAAGAAAAAAATTGAGGCAATTAACATTCCAAAGTACACATAAACCAGTTTTTTGAATGGAGAAGAAAAAATGCTATGGGAAATTACAAAGCAAAGAAAAGTAACACTTTAAGTGAAGAGGGTTTGGGGGAAAAGCTCTCTTGAATAACAACAGTTCTGTGGAACCTGAATGGCAAGAATTCTGTGGGAAGTATGAAATAAATTCCATTTTTATTATCCACTACAGTGCAACTCATTCACATCTACAGTTATTTACACAAAGTTTGGCCATCTAAAACTAGAGCAAATCAGGAAATATATATACACACACACACCACTTACAGTGAGAAGCAGCCTCCCCAAAATTAATTTGTCTTAGTAAATACAGTACTTACTTTCAAAATGGCCTTTTTTAAACAACATAGTCATCAAAATATGGAATGATGTACTGTCTGAGAAAAAACCATGCAAATTCTGGAGAGGAAATAGAGCAAGAATAAAAAAAGTCAAGACAGTGAAGAGTCTTACTGTGTACAGCAGTTAAGAGGCCTTTCTACTGGAATAAGTCTCATCTTTAGGAGTTCAGCATTTAACTCTCTGGGTTCCCTGACTCTCTGTCTCTCAGACAACATCTAAAATACCAGTGACTCATTATGGTCAAAAGCACACTAAAATTAAACAGAAATTTCCCAGAGAGTCCCCCTATCATTTTTTTTAATGACCTCTAAGTCAATAGAAGCAGACATCACTAACAACTTGCAGCTGATGAACAGTATCTTTTGAGGTAAAGTACCACCAGCACGAAACTGAATGCATTTTTTGCTAATCACAATATCAAATGATCAGCACACGAGTTTAAGTGATGATGGTAAGAGTAGCAGAAGAGAGAGGAATTAAATTTTATGTTTCACTTCAACCACATTTTGTGCTGGGAATAGACATATAAAATATCAGAGGTATTGGGTTTCTGCAGCAGAATCTGGAGAAGTGTTACTATACCTTACTATCCACCAGTTACTACGTACTGTAAGTACAGCAGTTCCTGCCTTAATTATACAGATCTCAATTAAAAAAACTCAAACTGAAGTAGAAACTACATATATTTTTTCTTACACATGTCTAACTTAAGAATAGCAGCAAGACTTCTCCCGTTTCTGGCTGGACATATCTCATGCCTTAATGAAATTAGTATCAGCAAGATTTTCACTGGCTGTCAGAGATTTTTGAAGTCACAACATTACTGCACACACTGGACCTGATTATTATCTTGCCATAATAGCGCACACAGGATTTTAGAGATGCTCAGAATCAAGTCCTTCAGTTTCTTCAGCACTAAAATGGCCAAGTTCCCGAACTGATAAGCATCATACCACCTCTAGAGGGTTCAGAGATTGACTGAAGTACAGAGCTACACAGTGAACCTGTTGGTGCAAGTAATCCAAGGAATTTCAGAGGACTACCACAGAAAAACTCACAAGTGCTCATTTCCAAGAATGATTTAGTGTGCCACAGGATGCAGGAAAACATGCATCAGTTGTATTCACTTAAGTAATTATTCTTTCATCAATACTTTTTATTAATTTTTTATTCAAATGATGCAATTATATAGAAATAAAATAAAGTTACTAATCAAACATATAATTTCCTTTTAATTACTGTGTTAAAATAAAACCCATGTGATCTGCACATTTACACCATAGACATTCTTGTTACTGCAACACATCTTCAAGTCTATCAGCTCATGCATAGCTCATGTGTAGCATACCATTACTCATATGTGACTAATAATAAGAACAACAAAATTTTCAATATACACATATATACATATATATATAAAGGAATTACCTGATCTTTAATAAGTTCTACTGCAGGTCTTTCAAGGTCTAGCTCGTAACACAGCCTCATAAAGAGTGGCCCAAATTTAAAATTACGTAAGGCTGTGATTCCATTCTGCTCATGGTACCTATGGGAAAGATTAGAAAAATAATCACAGAGGGCATGGAATCTGCCAAGGAAGAACAGCTTTAAATAGACAGCAAGATCTATAGGTGCAATGACAGAGGCACACTTTCCCTGCTGCAACAGCCAAAGATATATAGATAACAGGAAATTAATTTTAAGGGAAATTATTGCTTTGATCAAACAAATAAATTAACTAGTAATAAATTATCTCTTTTATTACCAATAAAATAACCTTCATTGGATAAATAATAGAATAGGTCTCTGCCTTGAAAATTCCGAGCTACTTTACCTTCTATTCATGGAACAACAGCAAAGGAAGTTGCAGCAGCTTGTTTTAGCAGCAGTACCTGCTAAAACACCTCAACAAAAAGATAAAGCATTTCACTTTTTTCTTCATAATCCCTGTATCGTATTTGCTGGGAAAGTTCCCATTCATAAAACCTCCTGCTATTGACTACTGGTTGCAGACCAGGTTATAACCAGGCATGTCTTGGCTGGAATGCTCCAGAACAGCTCTGCCTCGCAGCTGTGCGGTAATTTTTCTCTCTTGTTCACTACACTGTAGGACACCACTTTGCTCACATAGCATAACTCTTCTTTGACCTGAGAGTCTCTAAAGGTTTGGAAGATCCAAAGTATTTAAACAAAAATGTAGCCTTAAATTAAGGGATTAACTATGCATATTGAAACTGAATTAGGGCAAGACCTCAACTGCAGATATAACCTGGGATGATTTAATAAAAGCAGAAAGATAAAGACAGAAAAGAGTGTTACCAGGATTGTTAGAAATACCTGTAAATAACTTTTCTGGCTAGTTCCACATCAGATGACGTCTGACATAAATGCAGCAATTTTTTTAAATCCTTTTTGAGAATGATTCCATTTTTCTTTAGTTTTTCTTTAATATTTTTAAAATATTGATCTGAAAATAAAACATACAGCAGCAGTCTATAGACAATTCCATTACCTGAGTTACATACTTGGTACCTGAAACACGGAGATTCAATGAAGCAGTACTCTTCTTTTTTTCATCACAAAAACTGCATAAAACTTCTAAACAGACAATGTGTCCCCATGAAGCCATGTCAGACTTAGAAAGCCAAGGAGATGCTTACTGTGAACTTAATTTCACTATATATGTTACGAAGCACATCAGGTAATGCCAAAGTTTTAACGAGGAACAAAGTTTTGTGACATTTTATGTTCTTTTTCTAAAAAGCAAGCAAGCAAACAAAACCACTTCCACTCAGCATTCAAGTGACTGTAAGAACTTCTACTCAATACTGTTTGCGTAGAAGACTTAAATTCCTTCACAGCTGATGAACACACAAAGTCTTTCATATATAATCTACCTATTTCTATACATAGCCACAAACTTGGAGTTGTTACCCTCCTGCTCCAAAAGAGAGGGCTCTTTATCCAACACATTTTTCTTATGACAAAGCAAGCACAAAGACTAGTCCATCAGTTGGTAACTGCAAGCCTCTGACTCAGATATACACAAGATTAAAATCACATATACCACCTGGCAGCTCCATTCCTCTCATGGTGCTGCCACCATCTCGGGCTGGGAAATGATCCTTTTTTGTAGCAGTAGGTGGGTCACTTCCCAAGCTACTAACCTGCACAAGAGGTGCAAAGTAGGCATCCCCGAGAACAATGTGTACAGTTACTTAATACAAATTTGTTGCAACATGCAATACAAGTCCTTACTCAAGACTGAGGTGCAGAATTGAAGCCTGTGAAGCCAAATGCATATGTACAAGTACGCATATATAATGGCTGTGCTGTGTTCAAAGATGTGCAGAAAAAAAGGTGCTTGGAACAATGTTTTCATTAGTTTTCAAAGGATACAGTTTGCACAAAACCAGAGGTCAACTGTGATCTATAAAGCAAAATATTTGGCTTCTACTAACCTGCTTTAGCAGGAATGATTGACTCCTAGCAGTAAATTCAACGTTTCTCAAGTACAGGATGAATAAACTACAATATGAGTATATCTCTAGCCCAGCAAAATATAATGATATTTTGACTTATAACTGCACAATTTAAATTCTACTTAATACAGAAAAAAACATCAGGATGATTTTATTTCCCTCTCTGTCCCGGAAGAGTGGTTTATATAAAACTAGATCTGATCATTTGTCTCTTCTTGCTTTAAAATTAGCTACAACCTTTGGAACAGTTGTCACTTTGTATCACTAGCACAGCCGTGCATTTTTAAATAATAAGGACAACTTTATATTTATGTTTCTTAAAGAAAGGAATTGGTATACAGTTTAAATAGCATGACAAAAATCAGAAAAAATCCACTGATCCTACTCCTACATTAATTTGGAAAACACGAATTTGTTTTTCATAATCTGAGCAGCATATATCATTTGGAATTGGGTGCATGACTGAGAATTCGCATTAGGCAAAAAAAAATTCTAAAAATCACACTAACAAAATTTAGGGAGCAAATTAAAAAAAGAAAATACTGAGAAAGCCCTTTTCTGAGTAAGTAACTATTTAGCTTTGTGTTAGCCCTCTGTGCTGATATTATACTGGAAGCAGGATTTGTAGACTGAAACAGTTTTTTCTTTAGACTATCTAACAAAGTTGGAAAAGTGAGGGCACAAACATTTAATTTCATTTTATTTCATTTATGTAAACACCTTACATACATGAAAGCTTCTCAACATAGCATAACTAATATTACATTTCATTCTACAAAGCCTCAGATCTTCCAATAATGTTAAGTACAAAATATTTGCAAGAGGAAGACATAATTTGTTTCTTTAAATGAGGTCAATTGGTATAATATTATTATGACTTTCTTTGTTTCCTGAGACTCATGCTAAAGTGGTAATTATGAAATAAATGGTATACCTTTATTGCCATGAAGCTCATTTCTAATTGCCACTTTCACCTGCTGAAATTCTTGTAACTTTATATCTTCTTCTGTTAGCAGATACCGCTTCCCTGCCATAAGAAAAAAAAAGAGGAAGGTTGAATTTTATGTTACACTGTATGATTTAATAGTATGGAACCTGGCATGTATGAATTACTGACAACTGTGTGATGCCAGACCATTGGAATATGACACTAAAAAACAGACTACAAAAACTGCAGTTACTCACATTACTGACTAAATAACCCAAATAATATGTCACAGCTTTCCAGAGTCTATGTGCACAAGGATGAGGGGTCCAGTTATTGGATGTGCAAAAGAAAAACCAGAAAAAATGTAGAGGCTACACTTCTCCCCACTGAGCCAAGGTACAAGAAGATCCCGCACGAAATTTCTTCCCCTGCCTTTATATTTTTACAAGGATTTGTCTTGTTTTCCTTTGTTTTCCACAATCCACTAGTGGCACAGCTTGTTTACACCATAAGTGCTGTCCTTGCTACTACAGAATGAATCATTCTGGAAGCTCCGAATGCAATAAGAAGACACAAAAAGCTTTTTTTTTTAATTTATAAAAAACAAGTGTATTATTTGGATTATAACAATACTCCAGAGACCTAGTAATGTTCTGCTGCAGTACAGACATCAGAGGTAAGACAGTTACTGTGTCTAGAATGTCAAAATTAACTCTGGGTGCTGACCTCAACTGTACTGTGTTGCAAGCTGCTTTAAAACAAGCATCTTGCAAAAGCTATATGACAAGATTTTGCTGGCACAAAAACAGGCATCCAGAGGATTTTTATTTGCAACTACTGACTTTGTAACAGAGAGTTACAATAACAGCTTACACTGTTACAATCTAATATTTTAAGGTTTTGGCTTAAAATTATCTAAAGAATAATTCTAACCATGAAAGGACAAGAGCAAGTATTGAACTGAGTTAGGTTGTTTATTCTCATTCTGCATCTCCCTAGGAAAACATAGCTGGCCATGTAAATAAGACCACCACGTGTCTTCTAAGCGAGTGAAGCATGATAATGACATGCTACATAAAACCTGAAGGAAAAAAATCCATTAAATGGCACATTTTTCCATCAAATTTAATTGAAACAATTTCAATGGGTAAACAAATACATTTTATTCAGTATGAAATTGACCTGCATTACACTGCCATTTCCTTCTCACAGATCTCTGCTGGTCTAGCACTGAATGATCATCCTTGTGGGCCTCTCCAAAGGTGGTGCAGAAGTCATGCTGGTGCCTGGGGTGGGACTAGTGCACCACACATCATGGACCCTCAGTGGTCACAGTGTCACCAGAAACAGCAGGGCAGCAGAATTTTATCCTTCTTTAATTCGATTTGCTGAATTGTACTGCTTCCTTAGATTCACATCTTACACTGTTACAGAAACATTTCAAAACCAAAGGGACCACCAAGGAAAAAGGAGGGAGATGGATATGAGAGCTAGCAGTCTCTGGTTGTGCAGAGAACTCAACTAACCAACCTGCTTAGCGTCAGGCACGCTGCAACCCTCTACATGGCCAGCCCCTGAAGGGCATAGGCAGGGCACCACTCAGAGAGAGGGGTCTCCATGCCTCTGAGCAGTCTAACAGAGGTGCAACCTGAGTGAAACTTTCAGCACTGCTGGCACAGTGGGCCAGGAGCCCAGCCAGGGCCTAGGCTGGAGAACCCTCTGCCATACACCTCTTTTCCATGCGCCCCTTTTTCCTTATCTCTGAATCCCAGGGTCTAGATAAGGCTGTCATCCTCCCAGAATAAATACACATTTATGAAGCTCCATGTTTATTTGTTCGTTTGGATTTTTTAAAATGTCATATCCTGACAGCAGCAAGCAGGGGACACGCTAACACTGACCTCTGGGGTGATCTTATTGCAGCCTTTCAGCGAGGCCTACCAGAGAGCTGGAGTGCAACATGCACAAGGGCATGCAGTGCTAGGACACGTGGCTTTTGACTAGTCAAAAGGCTTTGATTAAAGAATAGGTTTAGGCAAGATGTGAGGAAGAAATTCTTTACTGGTAAGGTGGTGACACAGTGGAACAAGCTGCTCAGAGAAGCTGTGGATCTAGCATTCCTGGACACGCTCAGGGCCAGGTTGGATGAGGCTCTGCGCAATGCGGTCTAGCGGAAGGTGCTCCCATGGCACGGGGTTCGCAGCGGATAATATTTAAAATCTCTTCCAACTCGGGCCATCA
>VXBQ01004658.1:101191-116683 GCA_013400175.1 Phainopepla nitens
TTTCATAGCTCGACGTGGTAGGACCTGCCTTTTTGGGTTAGGGGAAGCCACGCGGAATTGTACAGGAGGCCGCCAGACTTGCGGCAGTGCGTGTTCAGCAAAACTGGTGCCGGTGGTGACAGAGGCGCCAGCAAGGCTGGTGTTTTGGGAAAGCCAAAGATCTGACCTTCGGGAAGAACTGAGGCCAGCCGCGTTGGGTACAGTGTGGCGGCGGTGGGTGGCTGCCTGCAGCGCCGTCCGCCCTCGCCGCGCACGCGTTTCCCGGCGGCGGCTCCTGGTCGCTGGGGAGGCGCGGCCCGGCCGTGCCGCCCCGGCTCTGGGCTGGCCTCGGCGCCCCTCAGCGCAGCGCCCGCACGTGCAGGGCCTGGGCTGCGGAAAACAGCCCTGGAAGGCCTCGTGCATGCTGGTGGCCTCCTTAGCTGTCAATGAATTGATGACTTTTTGTTTATGCTGAAGGAAAAAAATCGACAATAAAAGACCCATAACCCGCCACACCAAGTGCCTCCACTCTTGTGTGCCTCTTTTATCAGCATAACAAAAAAGACTGCTAAAGGAAACGCCACCAACCAACCAGAAAGACCTATTTATTTATTTTATATTTTATTTTTCTAACTGTTTTGTAAAGCGTTGTGCATGTTTTTGGGAGTCTGTTTGCAGAGTTCTGTGTTCTGAATCTTTTTTGACAAAGTTTCCTGAGGTGTTTAATGCTGGATATGTGGGTATAATTGCGTGGTAAGAAGGAAAAATTCTTTCACAACCAAACTGAAACTTTCAGTACTAGCAGACAGATATTAAGATAAAGGCTTTGAATTAGTAGCTTAGATTTCTGTGTAGCATTATTGTGTCTGTTTTTAAAATATTCTTATTTCATAACGTTACTTCCTGCAACCTTCTGCATGTATTTCTGTATCTTCCTTCAACAAATTTTATTAGCAGGTTTTCCTCATGCATTTTCAAGGCCTCATCATCTATGACTGATATACAAATTCTTTGAGCTGAAGCATTTTCTGTGTTTCAAAAGCTAGCACAGCATCTTGAGCAGTTTTGGTGGTACAAAGAGCATTTGGAAAAAGCTTTCAAGAATATTTCAGTGAGCCTGCAGTTCATAGGATATGGAAGAATGGAGATTATAAAAATGAAAATATTTTCAGTAAGACATGCCTTTATAGGTGGAAAAAATAACCATTCAGCAACAACAGAAAAGCCTGTTTGTGTGTAGCCATTTTTTTGCCTATGTTTTTAACCTACATTTAGCTGATTGCTAACATTTGATGAAAAAGGTCTGTGAATACAAAGAAGTTGCTTTTATTGTTGAGGGCTTTACAAATTTCTATTTTCTTAAATACGGAGTTTAGGTTTGGAAGTACTTGTTTCATGCTGAAAAAAAACTTTTGGGGAAATCTTTTCATGTAATAGCTGATCCACATATAAAGAATCTGAATTGTTACATTAGTAGCTACTGGCATAAAGACAGTTTAATGCATCCCACTTGGTAAATATGACAGAAATTGGTGATACCTAATAAAATGTTAGTTTAGAGCTGTGTAAGCAACCCCGCTTACATAGTGATTTCTCTCTTCATTAGGTCGAAGATCTCTTCTTTCTCCAGCCTATGTGGATAGCTCAAAATGGGAAAAGAGAAA
Organism: Phainopepla nitens; assembly: GCA_013400175.1. Lineage (NCBI taxonomy): Eukaryota > Metazoa > Chordata > Aves > Passeriformes > Bombycillidae > Phainopepla > Phainopepla nitens. The sequence continues at coordinate 102,835 of VXBQ01004658.1, forward strand.
AAAGGAGGAGCATAGCCTGGGTGAGAAAAGTTTGTTTCTTATCTCCACTTTGTCTAATTAATTGCAACCTGAGCGCATTTTTAGTTACCTTACCATCTGTAAATCCTTTAAAATATAAAAGGGTGTGAAACAAAATGCTTCTGAGCTTCTATGTCAAAAAGCACTCAACATGTTAAAAAATTGTCATATGTATTCAAAGCCATAGTGCAGAAGCAAGTTAGAATTTGCCTGTTTACTTGTGTTCAGTTTCTACAAGCTGATTTTTTTTCTTTCACAAAATCCAAAGTATATGACTCTGACTGATATCTTCATTGACATTGTTTTAACAGTACTGCATTGTGGAAAAAATCTATTCTGCAAGTATTACAGGACAATCATATTTAAAGGCATTTTTTAAAGAGGAAATTTTCCTCAGGGTTCTTCTTGAATTACAGATTTTTTTTAGGAGGAGGTGGGGAATGAAGCTAAACTTTTTGTTTTCAAGAAGTTATATGTTAAATTGTATCTGCACATAGTACTGAGTCTTCTGTGCAAATTTTATAGCTAAATGGTTTGTCTAGGTTACATTTGAAATGACAATCCACTATCTTTTTGGTGGTTATGTTAAATACAAAGCATGGGGCCGACCGAGGGAACAGAACAGCGGTGCATTGGCATAACAGAACAGGGTCCCCTGAGAGAAGCCTCTTGTGTCTCCCTAGCTTAGGGAATGCCTCTCAGGGTCTCCACATTTATGCACTGATTCGTCTCTTTTATTTGCCTATGAGCATTTAGGTGGGAGTTGTCAACATGTACTGTACATAGATCAGAAACAGCCAGTGGGTGCTCATGTCTGTAGCTTGGATCCTGCAGAGACTTAATATACCTTGTTACACTTTGCAGTCAGTAGGACTGCTCAGGCAGTGTATTTTGGGCTAGAGCCACAGGCTTGTGCCCTAGGATGCATTTGAAGTAGTCACCTCCAGGGCAAAATGGATTCTTATTTTGACAAATGTCATAGCCAATAGAAATCCACTGTAGAAGAAAACATTGTGCTGGTGCTGGTACAGTCCATGTTTGTCTTTCTCCAGGCCTGGCAAGACCTTCTGTGACTGTTTGGCAGGCACAGTTCCTGCTGCTCCTCTGCTGATGGTCTTGAGCCAAAGCAGATGTCTATTCTGTGATTTTCAAAGAACTGCTTTGCATTTTCATTTTGTGTTCACAGAAAAGAGAAAACAAGTTAACACGGTGTCAGCTGTATTAGCATTTTCAGAGAGGAGACAGCCCTGCAGACGTCTGCTCTGTCGCTGTCAATTGTATGGTTGCACATACGACCTTGTCTGTTGTACTAACTGGTGATTATAGCTAGAGTGAGTTCTTTGTGTTGAGCAAATGCTCTTTTATTTGCGTATTTAAACGTTGTTTCAGAGCTGTCGTTATGCAAAACTATGTTGTGAGGATACTTTTAAAGGAAGAAGAAGTATTTTTTTATTTAAAGCCAGTTCCATTTCTCTGTTGCAATGATGTGCTATTCCAGACACAAACTGATTTACTGTGTCCATGTAAGACATGCTTTATTGTCTTTTCTGTAACCTCAAGTTTAGAATCTGGGTATGAATGAGTTTAGCAAACTTCTCTTATCTTATATATACTGAAAAGTATAGGGGAAAGAGCAAGACTGTATTTTGTGTACCGAAATGGTTTTGTTCAAGAAGATAAGAATTGAAAATACGTTAATTTGAAATTTGCAAATTGCTTGTTGGTAGGATGATACCTGCCTAGAAGTAATTTGGATTCCACTTACTAAAAATCAAATACCAAGGAAACCAGAATCACGGGGGATGGCAGAATCCAGGTGAGATAGGAAATTTCATTTTTTTGTTAGGGAGATTCGAAGTACCTAAATTGGCTCATCTGCAACACCAGGTGGCGGTGCTGCCCTTACAGACGTGAATAATTTCCATTCAAAGCCTTTTTCAGTACAAAGCTGTTGTTCTTTCCAGTTATGTGGAAATAGAGATAAATGTGGAACAGATAAGTTTGTAAGGCAAAATACTTGCCTTGACCTTTATATTTTAGTTGTATCTTTAAAATAAAACAAGTCTTTATAGCACCAGTTAGCCTGTGAATTAAGGTATTTGCTCTGCCCATCACTCCCAGGGCAGGTAACTTTGTATCTCAGTTGTATCACCATTTCCCACCACTGGATCAGAACTGTGTCTTGAATGAACCACTTCTAAGAATACAAGAGTGTAAGTAGAATAGAAGTGACCTTATGTGGTGGCCAAATGTCCTACTTATTGATAATATGCTGCTTGTTGATGTAACTACATTGTGTGGATAGGTATACACTATGAATCAGACTATGAAGCTATGATGATGATTTTCTAGGCCACCAGACTGGTAGTAGAAGTCATAACCACTGACTTGGAAAGTGAGCGTGAGTATTTGCCAAGTCATTGTCCTGGACCACCCTGTTGCAGGCAACAAGATGTTGAGTTTCTATGACCAAATGAAAATAAAAGTGAATGTGATATCTCATATACCAGTGTTACAGGGACTTCTGTGAAGTCATGGCTTGAAATTAAATGGCCTAAGCTTATATTTATGGTTTGTTTTGGTAATTTTATTAATTCTTGAATATGCAGTAATACCTTTTTAGAGAAATTAAATTTATGGAGTTAATATTGTAGAAATGTATTTTTAGGCAGCATATATGAGAGATTGTATAGACTAGTGTTTTTTTTGATGAGTCAGATAAAAGCATTTGCAGTATGCATCTGTTAAAATGTACATGGGATTTTGATTTGACGTTAAAATATTGGTTTGGTTTATACACCAGTGTAAGTACTCAGGTTTTACCACCAACAGGAGACTTGGGCATTCACATGCTTCCATTCCAGTACTGCTGTCAGGATGCTTTAACTAAGAAGAAACTTTAATCTTGATTATTGAATAGCAGCTTATGGAGAAAATTGATTTACAAAAGGTGGCTGAATTATTTCAAATTATGAATTTGAGAAAAAAAGTCTGGTTTTAGATGTTCTTCACAGAAAACAAGCTAGGAAATAATTAATCATTGCAATTAATTCCTGTTATACTACTACTGCAGAAACAGGAACTTGTCTGAAAATGAAGCTGAATTTCCCATTATCTTCATTTGTCTGTTATTCTTTTAGATTTAATCAGCCCTCCTTTTGTTGTGACTCTTGCACTGGAGATGATTGATAAGTGTTTAATGCGTATACGGGGTTCATAGATAAGTTCTTTCCATACTGTAGATCGGATGGAGAGTTTCAGCTTTGTAGACAGAAATAAAGGTCAGTCATTAAAATTCTATGTGTGAAATCTCTCAGAGGATGCTGTTGTATAATGGGTAACAGTCTTGTCATCTTGTATTCATGGCATTGTATGAATACTACTACTAAAGTAGTCAGTGTTTTCTAGAGTGGACTTTTCATGAGCACCTAGACAAAAGAAATTCCAAGCTCAGGGCTTGAGTGTGGCCCAGAATGGTTGTAGGGATCACCTTCTAGTTTCAGGAGGGTGAGGCATAACAAAAATATTTTGGAATAGATAATTGAACTCTGAATCTCAGGCCCACTTTGATGATTGTTGTATCATCAAAGATACCAAATTTTGAAGCAAACGCTTCTTTCCAGCTGTCTCAAAATGGAGATTAAGAATAGTGGATGACAGTTGACTTCATTTAGGCAAGGATCTACCCAGTGCTTTGATCTGGATAAGCTGAGTTAGTCGCAGCATCCCTTCTCTGTAACTTCCAGTGCTACTGGGAATGCTCCCTGTGCCTTTACTCCTGTGCTTTATCGTGACCTTTGTGACTTCTGGAGAGATAGGTAATACAGAGTCAAAGGCACTTACGGGCACTTCTTAAGGATATTCCCGTATAAATTTCTTTACCATTAAAAAATTGCATCTGTTTTTTTAGTGGTTATCTTGTGTGGCATGGCTTTGGTAGTCCACATCACCTCAGCATCTTGCGCTGTCTTTTGTAGGAGCTGCTACTGGCCTTACTGACTTTGCCATGGATTTCCCTTTGCTGTCATAGTCATGAAAAGTTTGCCTTCCGTCAGCCAGAGGATAAATGCTCATTTTGTGTTTTGAAGAGCACCTCAGGAGGAAAGTTGTTATGTGAACAGCGAATACTGCTGTGTGGAACTTGTACAGACTGGAAGTCAACTGTTTTATTCCAAGTCAGGGCTCTGTCATTTTACTGAAAACTTCATCCATGTGCTGTGATTTGACAGATTACCTGTGAGGTCAGAGTAGCAATGAATGTCATGTGTTCTGTTAAAACTGTACTCTCCAGTGTTCACTGTGGTACAAGTGTTTTTAAAGTAATAAATGGTGATACCACTTGTTTTGTGGACAGCATCCCTCAGAGACAGAGCATGTTACTGATACAGTGCTGTTTCCTGCCCCTAACCACTTTGCAAGAGTAGAAGGGTTAGTCCGTTCTGATGTAGTGCTGCAATTTCTACTTATCTCATGTTTCACTGGCAGGTGTGGAGGTAGGTCGACCTTTTTGGGAAATTATTTGTAAAACGAGCCAACCCATCAGCTTGCTGAGGATGGCCAGCAGGCCTTGCTGAGATGTATCAAGTGGGTGACTCACTGAGTAACAGTTGCAAGGGAGGAAGCAAGTTCCAAATGTTGCACAGGGAATGTGTTAGATTTTTTGTCCTCAAGATGCCGGAGGATAGCAAGAAGGCATATGATTGAAGACTCTAAAGCTTATAGGTTTGATATCATCAGTTCATGGTGAAACAGATGACATTTAGCTTATGTTCAGTAGCTTACTTTTTCTGAGTAATCTTTATTTTCCAGGAACAGTGCAAAGCTAAAACTCCAAATTATGTTAATTTAACTTCCAACTAATTAATTAAATGCAATGGCTGCCTGTTCTATAGTCAGAAGTTTATGTTCCTGCATGGTCAGATTAATATTGTTATGTGACTGCTGAAGCAGAATGCTATAAAGCTACTTAGTTACTGGCACAGTGCCTCATTTGATAAACAAGATTTCGTTGGATTGCTGTTTGTGACTGTAAGGTTTATCAGTATAGTACTATATGTTTCTGTGTCTCATTGTTTTACCATAAAATAAAAATTCATGCCTAAAGCACTGTCCAGCATATGCTAGGCTTGAAAGCAAGTGGGAATTTTAAGGACATCTGCTAATTTTTTGTTTTAGATTACTTATATTAGTTATACTAATTTTATCCAGCACTTTATAGAGTAGGTTTTTTTTTTTACCCTTTTTTTTCCTAATACGTTAGGGTCATCATGTTGAGAACTTTCTCGTGTATTATTTTCTGTTAAAGTGTTGAACAATAATTGAAAGGACTGTTTTCATACAATTTTAAAAAAGGATGTTAAGAACTCAGAATTTGATTTTATGGACATAGCTTCTATTCTAATTATATGATGGCTCTGCAGATTTTCCTGTTCTGCCAGCTGATTAAACACATACTTTTTCTGCTTTCTCCAGCTGACTTAGCCCACTTAATGGACAGAACCTATGAAAGAAAACTGCCTGTCAGCTCTTTGACAGTTGCCCGGGTAAGGAAATAAATCTCAATCATAAACTGGGAGAAGTGACTGTGGAATGCTTGTGTAATCAAGTGAGCTGAGAGGCGATAAATGATACCACCTCTGTTAGGAGTGCTGGGATAGTAAATATTTTGTTACACTATTAAATTGCTGTATAAAACTGTTTTATTGATACTTTTTACGCATTAGTTAGTACCCAGACCATAGGGTGTTTGAAACAGAATTTTTTTTTTCTTGGTAAAATTGGGCCTCACTCTTACTGGGTTGTGTATTTCCCTGATATGTGTTTCCTGCCTTCCTATGCTTTCTGTCTTTGTGAGAGCTTGAAAACCTCCTCAGGCACTGTAAAAGAACCCAAGCTGCAAAGGGATTGCATTGAGTTGGTGCACTGCACTGTCTGTCTTCCTCCAGTTCCAGGCTTCTTTCAGAGTGAGGCAGAGGTGGATGTATTTTGCTTTTATGATTTTCTTTCATTGCAGCAGACTGAGGCAAAGCCATTTGCTTAAGCAAAGCCATTATTTTACTAGAATTAGTAACCAGTTCCATCCTCCGGATGGATTAATCTGAAAGCGGGGAGGAAAAGCAAAAAAGTTTTTCAGTTCCTTGTGTAAATGAGTGTAATGAAGAAGGAGAATAAATATGTCATTTGTTTAAAAAACAGAACAACAAAGTAATTTCAGTCTTCAGAATTATCCAGAGAAGCTGAGTTATCTCAGTAATATCCCTAATTAGTAATATCTCTAATTAGGATAATTTTCACCACTAACTGAGGAGTCACAGAATGCTTTGTTCAGTTACAAGACTAAGCATTTATACAGATCAAGCATTCTTGACCATTGCTTCTGAGTCAGTGTCCTGAAGGGAAATGGGTGTTCCTCTTCTTTTTGTGAATCAGATTTATTCCTTTCCTGCTTTGGGCTGACCTCCCTGGAGAAATGGCATTTTCAGATTGTCAAACAGCCCCACTTTCCAATACCTGAAGCTAACATCAGATTTATTTTCTGAAGTGTAGGTAAAGCACACAGGCATGCTCTTGCCATGCTCAGAAGATGAGATTTCTATGTACACAGCATGCAAAGAGAATTAAGAAATATCCTTCAACTGAAATTACTGTTGTTAGCTTAGGCTTGGGGTGAAGAGAAGTACTGACCTTGATAGCATGATTGTTTATTCTGTAATAAAGGTATTATATTATAAAGGTGCTGTAGTGTTCCAGCACTTTTATGCTTATGTTAGTAAAACCTACAGGGAAACAGGATTCACTGTTACCATAAGACAAAGTCTAGTTGAAAACTGGGCTTGTATTTAAGTAATTGATAACACTGGGAGTTTCGTAAGAAGACAAGATTGTAAATGGGAGGACAATTGTGCTGTACAGCATGGGGGTGATTTTTTTTCTCACCATCATTTGTAAGTATAGTGAAATACAAAATTTTGCTGTCCCTGTGCTTCAGAATATATAGTATGAATAGGCACAATAGGCAAACTATAGGGAAAATAATATCTTTTGGAAAAAGCGATGAGGCATGTCAAGACTCACTCAAAATGGTGCCAAAAAATGTAAGGAACTGAATATATGCTTAAAATAAAGTGTATTATTAAAGAGCAAAAAGTTTAGAGAAACAGCAAAAATATGGGATACTGAGCTATAGGTGTTTAATACTCAGATGGCTTTCAAGATGCATAGTTTCTCAGAATATAGGAAGGGAGTTGTCTCAGTTTAAAAAGATTTGAGTTTTAGTAGTCTAGAAGAAACCAGAAATAGGAACAAGCAAAGATGTGGAGAATTCCAGTACTGTCAGACAGCTAAATATGCTAGACAAATGTATTTTGTTATTGCATTTTCTTCTAATACACTTCATGTGAGTGCTCCCTTTTTAAGCTTTTATTTCTTTTTTTTTTCATCAGTTTGTTGACAACATTTCTTCACGAGAAGAAGTGGATCAAGCCGAATACTACCTTTACAAGTAAGCATCTTTTCCCTCCAGCATGAACTTTGAGTCATGCAAGTAAATACCATGGTCCTGTCCTTTGAAGACTGACCCTTTCCAGCTTCTTGGCTTTGATTCCTCTCTTGCAAAGTATGCACATCTACTTGTCTTACAACTCACAGCCAAGGACTTTCTTGCCAGCTTCTCCATTCTCTTTCTCTGTCCAGCTTCTCTGGACTTCTGGCATTGTCTCCTGTTAAGCATGTTAATCTGAGATACTGAACTAGCAACTAATGCAACCGCCAGCTGTGGTTTATGTTAGAGATGCTGAAATTAAAGGAATCATGTTTGTTCACAGTTTTTCCTTTCGATAGTTTTTTTTTATGTTCTCTGAGTCATTATTTATCTAGATTGGCTACGTGATATTTGAATGTCTAAGTGTAGGACTGAAGGAAGCTTGTTTCCTTTGAACACAGAATAATCAGAAGGGTATCGTGTGGCAATGATCAAGTCATGACTGAATGAAATATATTATCCCCTTAATGTATGTTTCCCAGATAAGCTGTGTATCAAAGTGCACTTTATGCATGGGTTGTTAGGGTTTTGGGCAACTATATTTGTGTTGATTGAAGTGTGCAGGTACCTTTTCTGGTATTGTCAGGTTGAATGCTTGCTTGCTTCCTTCAAGTCAATACCTCTCAATATTAAGAGGGTAGCAATTATTGCTAATCACTAGAATAAATTAGTTCTTTTATGACAGTTGCACACCCATTTTGAGAACTAAATTTTGTGATAGAGAAAGTAACACATCCTGTCAAAGTGCATGAGAGAGCATTCTTACAAATAATGTCAGATTGTTACTTGTAAATAATAGTGATTCGGGTTTTTTTAGTTAAGATGTTTTCTGGATAGCTGTTTTAAGTAGATGCACAGTTATGTGACTGCATTAGACTTCAGATGTCCCTGATTCTGTGATACTATTGGGACAGTATCTAAACCTCAGAATTTCAAGATGGAAACAATAGAAATCAGTTAATACTAGCAATATTCTGTAGTTTAAAAATAAAAGTAGGAAGAAGAATCTCTCACAGAGGGGAGGTTAGTGGCATTTTCGTTCCTTTTGATTAAGATTTCACTAGTCTTACTGGAATCTGTGGTCAGAAATAAGTTTTCCATCCTGCAGTAGCAGAGATGAAAACAGAAGAAGGTAAAGCCAGTTTAATGCAAGCCCTCTAGTACCTTTTAGTGACATTCTTGAATGTGTTATATTATCCCACATGTCCTTAAGTTCTTTCTGATGGAGCATCAGGGATTCCAAGAGACCTTTGACTTCCCTGACATGCAGAGGAAAGTGGGGTAGTTTAAATTGCTAAGTCTCAAAATGGTACAGATAAAATCCAGATAGTGAAGTGTCTATTATGTATCTTACAGGTTCTTTCTTCTTGAAAAAAGAAGTTAAGAAAGAGGGACAAAAAGTTAGAAACATAAAAGTGGTCCATACTAAGAGGGAGAGATTATGGGAATCTCTAACATGTAAATATCCTTCTTAGTCTTAATATGTGCCTGGTTAGTAAACCAGGTAAAAACACAGGATTTCTATTCTTAACACATTCTTGTAGAGAGAGTTACAAGTCTAAAGAAATCGTGGTTATTTACTATTTTCCTCAGATAAAATTCCACTATGACTGGTGAGAGTACAGCTGTGTGCATATCAAATATAATCATTTGTCATTGATACAGATTTTAGTCATCAGTGTAGAGAGAATGTAGAGAAAAGTATTGATGTGTCACATAGTTTGTCAGGCATGCTCTGGCTGGAATTTTTGTTCTGTGTGTCCCTGTAGTACTGCTTTGTTTTGGTGTTGCAAAACGCTGTATTTTTGTGATATTAGCATAAATTTTCAAGGAGACTTCATTCCAGCATTGATCCATGAAACTATTCTCAAAATGGAAATGTGTGCAGGTAGTGAAACAGCATAGAGAGGTCTGTAATTCATGTAAAAATCCTAATTATAACAGCATTTTCTCTGTCAAGTGAAAGTAAGTGTTTAGCTTCAGGATATGGGAGATGTGGGTACTTGCAAGACCCTTTGGTTGGCCTTTACATTTTGCACTTTGGCTGGAGGTAAAATGAAGGATATTTTTGTAAAGATAGGTCTTTGCAGCTGTGAGGATGTTTGACACAGAAAAATGTCCTGTGTAAGTGGCCACTGGCCACAGCATGAAACGTAAATGAGAGGGGTAGAGAGGGAAAGTTAAGAAGCAGAGAAACTTTGACAAGAAATCTCTCTTTTTCTGCCTCAGTGATAAAGTTCCAAGTGTGATTTTTGTTTTATTTGTAGAGATGAGACTTCTGAAGAGGAGAAAGGCAGTGTCAGAGAAAAACTGGTTTTTATGTCAGTTTTTTATGTTTTATGTCTTCTGAGGTATAGAAGTTTGTTGCAAACGAATGTTGTGTACATGGCCTGGTGAGTTGACTGTACGTGCATTTGCCGGAACAGAAATAGTCAGAATGCTCCCAAAGTCCTTTGGTTTTCCCCTTAGCTGCTTGTAGAGTATAAAGATGAGAATTTGATACCTCTCCCCAGTGTTTGAAACCTCAGGCATCCTCAGGGGAAGGGTAGTCAGTTCCAAGGCCCCTGCAAGGTTAGAAGATGTTCCTGGTACAAAAGGCAAACTGCATGTGGAAATAATCAGAGGGAAATAATGGCATTTCCCTGCTCGCAGTGTGAAGTTTTCTTGGAGATAGGAGTGACAGATCCTGTAATTGTTAGCTTTGTAGACTGGAGAATTTCCATCTATAATATGAGGCAGAACATAGTTTCAAATAGTAGTATTCTGGAGCATTACCATAATGCATTTAGGATCCCAAAATAAAATACTTGTGTTATATTTAGACCTGTTTCAATTTTTTGTCCTTTTAAAGCAGTGGATCTCCAGCCATAGTGTCTCCACAGAGGATCTTGAGCTCTCAGGAATAGCTGTGTGGAAACTGCTATGCTACATTGTGGAACATGTCAGTAAGATGGTAAAGGCTAGTTTGAGGCATGATGTCATCTGCTTTCAGTGCTCCTCTTTTTGTTCTCTCCTGAATACTGCCTCCCCTCTGTTAACTGTCAGACTTTTAAAAAATCCTTTCATCTCCTAGGATCCCAACAAAAATTCTCATCAGAATGCAGAGCACTTTCAGCCAGATCAAAGATCTGCAGTTCGCTGTACTTTGTCCTGTCTCACTGAGATGTCACTATTTCACACATCAGGGTGTTTTTCATATGATTGAAACATTAGCATAATGAAGAGAGGTTTTGTGATGAGGTAACTGCTGATTTTGTATGTAGGTTTTATGCCAACAAAGATTTTTCAATGTGTGTGAAAAGAATTGGTGAGGTTCTTTTTATGTTGAAACTCGTCAAGAGAATTTTTAATTGCATTAAAACCATGACCCACCGTGTAGAAAAAAGTATACAGAATGTCTAGAGAATGTGTTTGTATGTGCATGTGCTCTGCAAATTCTTGCACAATATGCAATAATCTTTTTATTACCTTTCTGTGATTAGTAATTTTTTTTGAAAACAGAGCTCTTTCTGCAGACTTCAGAATTTATTACCTGGGTCCGTACTTGATTATAGTCACAAAATGGGACAGTAGGAAATGATTAGAAGTTATTCTTACATATACTGTCTTTTACAGAATCACAGAATTGTTTAGGTTGTATGGTAGTAAGTTACAGTTTTGAGGCCTGATTTCAGCCTATAAATCATCTTGTGGCTGTGATCTCTGTACATATGAAATTCTGCTTTTTTTTCCTAATAATACCTACGTGTCACTGCTTAGGGCAACATTACATGCAAAATAAGTTTCACTTGCACTCTCTGTATTTGCATGTCTGTTCTCTGGGTGCAGAAGTTGCACTTTTACTTTCATACCAGTGAAGCAGCTTAGTGTCTGAAAATTTGTTACTCTGAAGTATTGTTTATAATATCATTGTTTATAATTTTCACAGTGGACCAGAAAAAAAGTATTTCTGAATGATATTTGTATGGCATTCATTCTCACTAGGATGATACTTTGTTTCTGTGTGTAAATCTACAGTACGTAATGAATACCATTAACCTGTTCCAGCACAAATAGAAGAGATGTAGACACAGTCCTATAACATACTTAATTCTTCCTTTGGGATGTTTTTATTCTCTTAAGGCTGAATATAGGGGAAATGGACTTCATTAACTGATCAAATCTTGGTTTTCAATGCCTCCAGAGAGGTATTTGGGTTTAAAAGAAAGATATTAAAAAAATGAGTCAAAAATAGCTGCCTGCTATTCAAGTTATGCAGCGGTTATATTTTGAAATGACATTGAGAAGTGGTGGAAACATCTGAAGAGAAAAATATATTTTGTTGGCAGAATTGTATGTTTTACCAGTTTGGACACCTGCCTAGGCTGAGCGCTCTAAAATAAGTTCATTTGCAAAAGATTTGGGCAGCTTTTCAGAGGTTAGAGAGGCACAAGGGAGGGAAACACCAGAGAGATGTTCCTCATTAAAATATTTACTTATTTTCATGTGAATGACAGAAATACCAGTGTTTAGTGCTGTTCCACTATGGTTGCCAGTGTGAAAAAAAATATTGGTCACTATCCAAGCCAGTGCTGTCAGATGTAGGTGTTCTGGCTGTAGGGGCTCCACTGTGCTTCTGGCTCCAGCATTCACTCATTTCTGCAGAGAGGGGCACATATTCTTATTCTCCCTCTCATCTTTCACAATTTCTCTGTTGTTTATGTCTGTCCATGGTTTGTCACAGTCTGAACTGTCAATATCTTTGGAAAAAAAAAATTAATAACCACTTTTCAGAACCCAGAGCCAAATTTTAGCAAGCCTTATCCTGTAACCACATCAAATTTTGGTGTGGTCAGTGTAACGTGCTGTGAAAGCGCGGGAGAACCATCAACAAAGATAAAACATTGAAGAGGATTCAGAAGGATCTTTTCCTTTAATACATGCCTTTTCAGTTGTCTGCTTTTCATAGTTCATCTGTTCTTTTGTATATATAGTGTTCTTTAAACTTGGCACAAACTGGTCGAGAATTTTCTAGGCACTGCATATAAAAGCACAAAAAGTTAGAAGGCTTTTCATCAACACTATTTATTTTTTTTTTGGTGTGTGTTGCCAATGCTAGAAGGATAAGCATTTGAATTTTAAAAGCTTTATATTTAAAACAAGAGGAAAAGAAGGATTATTCTACAAACAGAATGCAGTATCAGTGTTGGGGGTAATCTGTCCTCCTTTTCATCCACAATATTTCTGGAGTTAGTAGAAAGAAAGAGTCAGTCAGATTCAGAAATTAGCTTGTCCACACTCTGTTGTCTACACATTTTACATTTATTGTTGGAAAACAGGCTTTCATTACAATTCTTGGAAGAAAAGAGTATAGCAGAATTTCTGTGTCTTTCACCCAGCATTTTTCCTGCCTCCAGCTCAAAGCTTTCTGTCTAGCAGCTTCTACTGGAAATAGTCTAAAGAACAGTGTGACCAGATCTCAACTGTTGAACTCGTATATTGAAGTAGAAAGGGCAATTTTGTCTCAGAGTTTGAACCATACTCATCCTTAAAGGTCAATTTTGCTATATTCAGTGGCATTCCAGAAGTTGTTTAGTAAATCCCTGCAATAGCAAAAAGCCTGTCTGGAGGTGGATCTTGCATGATGTTTGAGAAATACTGAAATTCCAGACAGAAAAAAGCAGCCAAAAATTTAGAGAGTGAGCCATTCATATAAATACAAATGACCAGGACAGACTAAATCCTTTTATAAGTTTCAGAATTTAAAATAATCACAAGCAAAGATCTGTTCCTTTGCTAGCTTTAGTTAATGACTAATATGACTAATACTTATAAAGATTTACTGGAGAATTAACTCCATCTGGCTTCTCCTGTAAGGAATTCCTGGTTCCACTACAGCCCCTGAGCAGCAGCAGCAGTCAAAGCCAGTCTCCAGTCCCATGTAAATATAAAAAGGAAGCATATGAAGTTAATGTTTTTATTGAGTTCCTTGTCCTTTAGCTTTCCTAAATAGTACTAAATGATACAGCAATCTTTTCTCTTTCAGTTATGTTGAAAGTGGCAGCTACCGGCATAAACTCATGAGTTTTTATTAGGCTTACAACCATTACCAGAGCTGCCATGGTNTATTGCTGTTTTCTGGCAGCAGAAAACAAGTTCTTCAAACCAGTTTCATTTCTTTGGAAGGATTGTGCTCAGTTTGGAACCATTTTCTTACTGAGCAAAGAAACAGTCTTGTGTAGATACTTACATGGTTTACAGGTATTCTTTACAGCTTTGTTTTATGTATTTGATTTTCTTAAAAAAAAAAAA
>VXBQ01004658.1:117015-131867 GCA_013400175.1 Phainopepla nitens
CATGGTCCCTTCCTTTTAGTTACTATTAATTTTGTGATTATTGTATCTGTCAACCTAAATCATTCTTCTGTGTGGTGCAAGTAGGTATTTCCTTTTCGGATCAAAATAAATACAGTAGAAAAAATAGCTATGAACTACTTGTTGCTATCAACTTGTTATGGAATAATCTTGACATACTGTAGACCAGAGCTGTCTTATTGCAGGCAGATTGATTAGAGTTAGAATTATTTGAATTGTTGACTTGGTCTTAGTTTAAATCAGCAAGCAAGAAACCTTAATTCAAATAAAAAATTTTAATGATATTTAATGTCTGTAATTTAAATTACCTTTTTAAAGAAAGCCTTATTGCTGTTTTCTGGCAGCAGAAAACAAGTTCTTCAAACCAGTTTCATTTCTTTGGAAGGATTGTGCTCAGTTTGGAACCATTTTCTTACTGAGCAAAGAAACAGTCTTGTGTAGATACTTACATGGTTTACAGGTATTCTTTACAGCTTTGTTTTATGTATTTGATTTTCTTAAAAAAAAAAAAAAAGAGATAAATGTTTACCAGCATGCTATTTTTCCTCATGTGGACAGCTGCCTTTGAGAAAGATCCTTAAATGAAAGTGTTACTTTTCTGCAAATGTTCACATTTTAATGAGTGTGTAAGTATGAATTCTATTAAATACAAGATGGAAAGCATTTAGAATATGTTTTCTATTTAAAATGTAGCAATTTAGGAAATCTTGTTTTTATTTGAGGAAATAAACTTCTCTGTTTGTCAGGATTTTTGTATTGGTAGGTAGGTGCTGGTTTACATTCCTGTTTTAATTTAGATATGGTAAGCATGCATTCCTGCTGTTTTGAGTCACATATTACTCATTTTTGAGCTAAACTAAACATAACATTGAAGAGTAAGGAGTATATTATGCCTGCAGCTGCATAAGGGGCAACAGTTATTAAAAATTCTGTTTTCAGTTGCTTCAGTAATAACCTTCTCTAGATTGTGTTATGCTGTTTGTAAAACTAGCTATATAATATATGTTTCTTGGGGAAACAAATACATTTAATACATATTTTTATTTGTGGGGCAGGCGAGCTGGTTTGTTTTTTTTTTCAAAAAGGAATTCTGTTGATTTTTTGGTTAGCTTTAATTTACAGAATTTTAGTGCTGAGCAGCACTGGGTTGTGGGGTAGCCATTCAAATGAAAATATTAGGCCATTTTAACTTCATCTATTCTTACACAGCGCATGTGAAATAATAATATAGGCTAAAAATGGGAGTGTTTATTGTATACTTTGGGAAATTCAGGTTTTCTGTGCTGCTGCAACCAGCATACTCAAAAAGCTGAAATTTAAATGTCAGAAACAGAGGGCCAAGTACAAAGTCAAAAGGCTTCCAGACCAGGCAGAAAATGTCTTAGGAATGTCAGTGATCGAGATTCTTTAACTGCAATGAGTAGTAAAAGAAAGAATAATGGTAGTTTTTGAGGTAAGCTGAGATGTTTTTTTGTTGCCATTAAAGGTGGTTTTCCTAGGGGGAATCAGGGTGTTCCTGGCTTAAATAGATTCTTGCAAGCAGCTGTGGATGAGCTTCTGATGAGAACAATAACTTTATAGAAAAGCAATTTTTAAGAACAGGATGAGTATTGTGTTAGTTTTATTACAGAAAAAAATAAGTTAGGAGCTGGAGAGTGAAGATATGCAGTTAAAAAGTGTCAGCTTTCAAATGTCCTCAGTCTGGGAAATAGGAGAGTTGGATAGCTTGCCACAGCTGTTGTGTTGAAAATACATCTTGGGTTAAACATACATACTGTAAAGTTGACTTACCGGGATTTACTTTGTGTTTTTTCTTATAATTGTTTTCTCTGACTTGTAACTAAAGGAAGGCTTATAAGAAAGTGGGACTGGACATCCACTAAGAGTGTGAAATCTTTGGAAACATTCCAGAGCATATCACATGGTAGTTTAATATGGAAAGGGATGTCTATCTGGTTTTCTATTTTTTTTCTCTTTACAATGTTCGAGGAAAGATTTTTTTTCAAGAGACTAATGTGAGTGCTAGTAAGACCTATACAAGCAGTTTCATGACATTTTTAGTCTTCTGCCATTGTAACAGTATATGCCTTTGCAGGTTGCATGAAAGCAGGTCTGGGACCAAAGCATCTAACATTCTACTGCCTGAGAATTCCTATTCTGCATCACGCTTGTTAAGAAAACTGCCACTGTGGTTGAATGATGGCAAGTCATGTGCTCATTTGTAGGATACACTGATGGAGAGAAGGACAAAGGCATTAAGATATTTTTTCCTGTCACGCCTTGGCCAACATACGAAGTACAAAGGCTTATGCAGGATTTCAGTGAAAGGACATCCCTTCATTTTACTATATGTAATGAAAAGTCCATATGATATTAGTTTTAAATCATTATTACATAAAATCTTGGTTTATTTCACAGGCTTTTAAGATGACTATGGTCTGATCAAACATCTAGAAAAGGGACTACAGCATCTTACTGGACTTCATAGTCAAGAAAAGTGTCAGTTTAGTAATATGATACAGTAGGAGTGGATCCAGTATAATCTCTTGTGCTCAGACTTTCTGTGGTTTTGATGCACATTGCTGCACAGTATGTAGTGATAGATAGCAGGTGTGATACAAGTTCCAGAAGGTGAAAGCCTTTGGAAATGGAAAGAACATTTAAGATGACCATGTTAAGAGATGGAGTAATGCACCACAGTTATAGATCTGATCTTACTTTGTTCTGTTGTACTCCATTTTAGGCAAAATGGTTCTACAACCAAATGAAAGTTGTTACAATGGGGAGGAGGTAGATTTACATTAGCATTCATCTTTCTTTAGCTTGTAAATAATTTGGCATATTAATTTTCAAGTAGCTGCCTTTTTATTTTAAAAAAAATTATTTTTATGCTTTTGTAGGACTGAAAATGTTACGTCAACATTCAGTTATCAAGACATTTAGAAAATTAATGATTATATCCAACAAACTGTAGATTTCTTTTTGACCCCACCAATAAAGAAATTTAAAAAGTCAATTATATTAGCTTATTCCAATGCTCCATTTTTTTTCTAAATAATTTCATCTTCAGAAGTGTCCAAAAAGATTAGAGAGCAGAACAAAAATGAAAATAAGTAGGTTCATTTATTCACGTTGTATATCTGCTTATTTCTGCATATACATTTGTGCCTGTGAAAAAGTGTTCTCCATAAGGGCAGAAGCTTGATTGCAGACAGACCCACAAAACAATGCTTTGCTGTAATTGAATAGAATATTGAATCAGTAGATAAGCAAAGGTCATGGTTATCATTGTTTACCAGAAAAGTTAAGGTGCAAATTTCTGAGTATAAGATGTACAGTAGCAAAATGAAAAAACCAAACAAACAAACCAGCAAACCAAAACAGTCATTCAGGGTGTTTACTTTTTTTTGGTTGGTTGCTATGTTGGTTGCTTTGTTGGTGGGGGGTCTTTTTGTTGTTTAAATGCTGCTTTAATAGGGAGCTATTATTAAAGCTGCATGCTCCAGATAACGTATCTATGTTGTCTGTTGGAATGAGTCCAGTTGCATTTTCTGTGCTTCTCTGTACCAAGCACTCTGCTGAGTTACCTACAATGGCTCCTTCTGCCATAGATCCTTCTACCTCTTTCTGTTCTGAGATTTACTTGGTAAATCCTTGATTCCTAACTAGGTTGACTAATCCCTGAATAGTCCTTTCCTTACCTTTCTTTTGGTTTTTTTTCTGGAGGGCATTGTGGGGTGGAAGAACAGTATGGATTTGGAAAAAGCTTAGATAGAAGTCCGAGCCTCTCGTCAGCTGATTTTATCTCCTTACCTATTTCCTAAAATCTTGATGTGCCGCTGTCCCTGAAGGAGAATGTCCCCAGGTTTTTCAGCTGCCTCTCTTATTTCCCCTTTGCTACATCAGTTTGAAAGCCTGAGGGACTCAATTAAATGCAGAGTTGGTTGTTTCAGAAATAGCACTTTGTGGCTGCTTTTAGCAGTTGGTTTCCATCTTCACCACTGATGCATCTCTGTGGGATGCTGGACTGCACATCCTTGAAAGGGGCTGGGGTTGTCCTTGCCTCCCAGCTTTCGTCTAATTACTGATCATGTGCATATGGGGTATGCCAGAATCAGCTGATTGAGGCAGGTCCCTGGTAGCTTGGAGGAACTGTGTGTTTTCCCTTTGGACCAGGTGAGGATTAGACCCAGGAGCATTTTAGTTTAGAGAGCATTTAAGCAGAAACAAAGAATGCTTTCTTGGATTTATTGTTAAAATTGTAAAGGGATGTACAAGACAGCAGCTGATAGAAATGCTTGTTTGTTCAGCTGTAAGTGTAGACCCAATAATACTTCCTTTCTCATGCTGAAAAGTGAACAAGGATTTTGGTTATTTCCCCCCCACCCCCCTCCCTTCAGTCTAGGATTTGTCGGGCTGAAAGCACACAAATTTTGGCATCTGGACTTGCAAGCAGATTTTCACCTTTGTAAGTAACGTCTGTTGTTCAAGAATTGGTGTGGATATAAAGCTGCCTTCAATCTCCAAACTCAACTTTTATGATGATCCTCTTTACACTGGCATTTATTCTGCTCTCTCCTCTGTAACTACTGTTTCCATTTTAAAAAGGGGAAAAATACTCCTTTCTTCAAAGTTCCACTAGGAAGTAAGCAGAGCTGGACTAAATCGAGCTGCAAGCTAAGTAGATGGCCTCTGGCAGCAGACAGTTGGGTGTGAAATGGACACCATCTCACTCTCCCTTGTCTGCACTGCCTGTGCCAAAGTCGACAAACCAGACTGGCTGCTGGTGTGACTGACTAGGGAGTGGACAAGGGGTAGAAGCTACTATGACAGCATGACAGCAGAGCATGTGCAGCAGTAGTGGTACAGTCCACTTTACCAGCAAAAGGATTCATTTTTTTGTTGTTTTCGTTGCAGTTACTATCCTGCAGTGATTATTTCTTTTTGTGGTTTTCCTTGCCCAGATTAAGTCCTTAAGTAGCAGGTTCATCTTACTGAAGATACTATTGTGTAGTTTTTAAAGTTACTATGCATTGGAGAAATAAAGCCAGACTGAAAGGCATGCAGTACATAAATGCACATAATTGAGTGTTTCTTCTGCTCTTCCATCTCCTCTATTCTCCTGTGCAGTGAGTAACATGACATGTATAAGGGCTCTGTAGCATGTCTTGGGCAACTGGTGCTGTAAATGTCATTTGGAGCCTGAATACAAGGTCTGAGTAGGCCACTGTAAAAAGGCAGAGAAGCAAGTCATCCTGGCCTTGCACTGTGGGCCGGTCTTTAGCAGAACCAAAAGCATTAGTGGGTTATCATAGAATATGCTGAGTTGGTAGGGACCAGTCAGGCTCATTGAGTCCAACTCCTGGCTCTGCACAGGACAGCCCAAGAATCACACCACGTGCCTGAGAGCATTGTCCAATTGCTTACTGGACTCTGGCAGGCTTGGTGCTGTCACCACTATGTTTATAACTAGCAATCTTGGATATGTTCCTGTCTCAAAAGGGGAGAAAAGGGAGAAACTTCAAAATACTTCTTGCATTATGAAATCCGCTGCCTGTTTTGGGTAGCATGACCTCATTTTACTGTGCAGCTTGCAGCTACCTACGCAGGGGAGCATTTGTCCTACAGTACATACCGTACTTAGAGAAAGGTACCTGCTGTCTCTCTTTAAATAACGTCTGATGGCACAGTCTTTTTCTGAAAAGAGTGAAACAGTCATATAGCTGGTAAGAGCCCACAAATTTCAAACTGCCTTACGAAATGCTGGAGTCCATTTTGCCGTGTTTATCCTTGATGTTCTTGCCATTCCTGGGGATTGACATATGCAGTGAGGCAAGGGACATTTCGGTCTCACTGGTCTCAGAAGTTAGATATACTAAGAGGTATGCTAACTAGATGCCTCAGAAGTATTGTGATTGGGCACTGTGGTTAGAGAACAGTTAAAAATGTGTGAAGTACTTGAGCATTTCTTGTTACTCATTGCTAAAAGTATTTTTATTAGGAAAATGCATGGTTGGGAGAAAAAAGAAATACCAGTAAGCATTGCTCATTGAGATATGACATGAAAAGTAAACAGAATAATGATGAACTGCCTGGTAGCCAAGATCGGCCTGTTCACCAGTGGTCGACCTTTTGGAAATGGTTGCCTTTTTGGCAGTGGCTGTGGCTGAAACTGCAGGTATCAGGGATTTCGTCATCTTTTTAGGTGTTTACATTTAATATGAAAGCCTTCTTGTCTGCCTTCTCTTCACTTGTGGGGTGCAAAAGGAGAGCAGTACACAAGAACATCACACTGTAGCAGTGAAAAATGTAAAG
The DNA here is from genome assembly GCA_013400175.1 of Phainopepla nitens. NCBI lineage: Eukaryota > Metazoa > Chordata > Aves > Passeriformes > Bombycillidae > Phainopepla > Phainopepla nitens. The sequence continues at coordinate 123,349 of VXBQ01004658.1, forward strand.
AGCGCAGGTATTAGGTCAAAATTAGGCTAACTTAATTGTGTGCCTGTGGCAGCAAATCTGAAAAGTGGAACTTTCCATATGAACTGTGGAAATCCAGTTTGTGAAGTGTTTGGCAGCAAATGCAAGGTTTGGCTCTTCCCCTGCTATCGTTGTTTACTGAGATCCGTTCAGTATTTGTATTCCTGAAGCACTGTCTTCCCAGCACCTCTTTTTTGCTTTGATTGCATGTGGTGTGAAGCTGAGTAACTCTGCAGAATAAACAGTTTGGCTTGTACACTTCTGTATTGCAGCCTTTGACTGCAATATGGAATACTCAAGACACAAATACATAATTTACGATCTGTACAAGTTCAACTGTGATAAAACTGAAAAGTGTCAAGGGTTATGTCAGTCGGTGTAATGTTACAGTAGTTCAAAGGTAATGTGTGATCTATTTCTGGAAGCTATTTTGTGAACCATAAAGACTTTGAGTGAAATAAATGGAAAATGCAACATAGTTACAATGTAGACTGCAGCTCTTAGTGATTAGGTCTCTAATGAAATTGCGTTAATTTTGCCCAAGGTTAAATTTACACTGCATATTAGACATTATTAAAAAGTTGCTGTTTGCAAATACAGTAATAACAATGTCTGTTAAAGGCTGCGATTCTTTTCCTGCCATAAAATCAAGAAGTCATTACTTGCGTTACTTGACAGCAGTTTTTATGCATACAGATGAAGCATGCCTATTTAATATGGTGTGAAAGGGTTATTCTGTCATAGTTTAGGCTTAGTGCTAAAAGTCGGAAACACCTTAATGTGTGATGCACTTTCCTCTGACACTGAGCTATCACAGAAGTTAGAGTCACTGTTCTGTCTGCATGCAAAGCCCTTGATGCTGCATTTCTGTCCAGCATGGTTAATGGTTACTGGAAAGCAAACTTCACTGTGACATCCCTGCAGTAGTTGGTAGCTAAGAGATGGAAGTTTTCTAAACCATCTGTAGGAATTTCTTTTTTAAAAATTAAGCCAAAGGAGCTTTAAAGCAATTTAGTCCTTCAAATGATATAAAGTTTTCTGTGGTTGAAGAATGTCCATGACATAAGCACTATTTGGCACCTAAAGGATTTTAAACTTACTTTCAAAATACAGCATAGGAACTACATTTCTTCTGGATACTGACTTTCTGGCAGCCTTCAGTGGGCAGTCACTTGGCAAAGTGAACGGGATACAAAGGTGGTAACAGTAACTAGAAATTGCAAGCAGGCTCTTGCAAACATTTTCATTTTGAGAAATAAGTTGATAATTTGTGTACTAGCTTTGAGACAGGTTTAGTTTGTTCAACTAATGACAGTCATAGCTGAGTTAGTGAAATGGTAAGAGTCAGATTAGTGCTTTACTTATGTGACCTTTTTTACAGCCTTGTGTTAATCAAGAATCCAGCAGAACTGACCCTTTGAGCTTTGAAACAGCAAGTTTTATCCTGATGGGCTTTGAAATTGCTGAGATTAAAAAAATTTCCCTGAAGCAAGAAATGTAGTATCTTGTATGGTTCTTAATTTGTCTGGTTTTGTGTGCCAGGATACCGGAAAAAGATATAATTAATGGAAGGGTTGGTTTTAAATTAGACTTGATTATGGTTGCATAGGGAGAAGGAAAGGCACTTGAAAGAATCTTATCAGAATCACTATAGCAACAGCTCACTTCATCATTCCCTGTGTATTTTCTCAGTCTGTGATACTTTCTATACAGTATTAGTGACATTTATATTCAAAACCAATCATTTCAATTTTAAGTCCAGAAGTATTTGTCTCAGTGAACTGTGTCCTTTACAGTCAACAGTTCAGGGAGATGTTGGGCTTTTTATTATTGTTACTATTTTGACACAACCTTTTCATCTTAATTGTTGCTCTTTGAGTGAATTTCATCTTTATGGTGGAAATAATCTAGTTTCTTCATGTATGTGAGAAGAAAACTGGATTTTTTCCTGATTGTCTTTTTTTTAAAAGAGTGGGAGAGGTGAAGGGTGGTGGGTAACTATTATCCTGGGAAGAGGAGAAAAATGCAACTACTGTATTCAAAAATCTGTTTATTTGGTTTCCTTCATTGCAGTTCACCTCATCATTTTTGTAAGTCAAAAAGGGGTGTTGGTTTATTCATAGTTTGCGTTTGAAATAAAACTGAATATGATCAAGTTACTATCTTCGTGAAACTAAAGCAGGCATCACCGCCTTTTCTTGGTAGCAATGTTCTTTTACCTATGAGTCATGTTCAGGATCTCCAAATGTCCATTTCTAGTGAGCTAGCTGGTGACCTTTCCTTTAACCTCGAACAAGGAATTGTGTTTATACTGGATTTTTAAATGTTAAGGTCCTTAGCTTCTAGCTGGATAAGGCCTATGACTGATGTCATCCTATTTCACATTAGGCATGTAGAGCATGTTCAGCCAAACTGACACAGACTAGTTCACATTCTTCTTAGAAGTGAACTTCCATTGGAGTTCTGCCAGGGAATGCCTAATTCTGAAGTACTTTGAATCTACATGACTAGAGGAGATTTTTAGGAAATACAGTTAGCAGCCTCCCAGGGACAAAGAGTGTACTGAATGTATGTTGTTTGAGCCTTGGCTTTGCTTTTTCAGTCTGAACTAATCAAAATAAAGGTTTTAGGCATTTAAGGTGAGCCTGTGGGATTTTAATCAGGTTGTCTGAAGGATTGCTGCTTTGTGCTTTGCAAATATTTCTAGGGGACTTCAAGGCTGCTTGGTGTAACCTGGTGGCAGAAGGTTGGAAGAACAGCTCCACTGCAGTTCTCTTATGTTGGCTGCCTCTGAATGGAAGCATTGATAAATAATTCAGATATTTTTCAGGAATACCGGTAGTTGTTTAAAATATTGCAACACCAGGAATACCAATAAATAGCTTCAGACTTTGCCATAGCAATACAATCTGTTGTATTGCTATTTCTTTTGTGATGGTTCTTATGTCTCTTTATGTATAAACAAAGCATTTCTTTCATGCTGTGGTAAACTGCTTGTCCATTCATACATTATTCTGAAATTTATAAAATTTATCTAGGATTTTGCAACTCTTTGGTCATATTGTTTTTTTCTTTTAATGTAATAAGGCTGTTCCTTATGTTCTACTCTTGAAGGTGCCTTGAATTCATCAAAAGGAGGAAGAGCATTTAGTGATAAGAGGCCGACAACAATGGGCAGAAATGCTTGTTGTATTAAAAATTCAGCTTGTCATTTGTTACTCAGACAAAAACTGTCAAAATAGCTAGGTCAGTGAAGAACAAAATACATCCTAGCTGGTATATGGTGAATGCTATGTGATAATTACTGTAAGAAAGAGTCTCTATGAAGCTGAGCTTTCTGTGCATAAGTGTAGTTTTGAGCAATGCAATAGCTACCCTTAAACTACTGAATAGTGGGTTTTCTCCCTTCAGTTGCTGGAAGAGGGAGGCTCTCAGGGAGCTCAGATTCCTGAGGCTTCCTAAGTGACTGTAGTAGGTACTTCTAGCCAAAATATCTCCTTTTCCAAATTTAGTCCTATTACTAAGCTTAAGTGTTAAGAAAAAAGGTGAACTTGTAACATTGAACAGAAATAAAAGCAGAATGTGGTATAACATGAAACAAAACATGATACTAAAAATATCCTTAAAGTTTCCTGCTCAGCCTTGATATTAGACTGTTGTTCTGTACTGTAGTTTTTCCGTATCTGATCATTTAGGTCTGTTTTGGGGCCATCATCAGACATGCATCTATGGTGTAAGAGCTCTGTGCAAATCTTGAACAAAAAAATGTTGCAAATGAAATATGAATTCAAGTGGAGGTGGAGAGAGCTTAATTTAGAAAAATTGATTTTAGCATCAAAGCAATGAAATAAAATTAGTTCAAAATAAAAGATGGGGAAAGTCAATAAAAATTAAAATAGAATAGGGGCTGAATGTGTTTTTTTTTCCAGGGAGTCTGCAAATCAATTTTCTGCTTGTGTGAGATTCTGCCTCAGCCTTAGACTGTGCTCAGTTACAGTTACAGTTGTCATGTCTGATTTTTTTAACTTGTCCTAATACTGCTTTTGATAATTGATTTCTTATAGTACACATACTACCTGAGTTTTTTGTTTTATTAACAGAAAAGTGATGTGTTCCCTCTGTTTCTGAGTGTAAGCAGTTAATGTGTGAGGTATGGTAGGTTTGCACATTAAATTTTTAGAATATTTATACAAAAAAAGGTGAAGGCTAAAATGTCAGGCAAAGAAGAGATGGAAAAATTAAGTTCTATTCATGTTTAAAAGGAAATCTCTGTCAATAATGATTGCTTTTCCAGGATTGTTTTCTTTGACACTGACAGATGAGCAATGCCTCTGGGTCAATTTAAAATGTAGATGATTTTCCCCAAGGCTTGTGGCTTGAAATGACAAACAAAGGGAGAGTTTTGGGTGACAGCCTTCCAGTTCCCAAGCTAAGCCTGCCTGGAATCCATTTGATCATTATGCACTGTAGCTGAAAAAATGTGCCTGGGAAGAAAAAAACATGGCATTGCTAAGATGCTTCTCAGCCCTGTATGACTCGTGTAAAATGTGGAGTTGTTTTGGATTCATTCCATTGAGTTAGTTTCTTCCTGGTTTGCAGAGATGTTTCCTACTATATTTATTCATTTTAAGTCTCTTTACATTTTGCATTGGGACTTTGTAGAATTTTAAGTGGCTGAGAAGAAATCTGGCACTCTCCCTTCCTGTTGAAAGTATATGAACATGGAGACCCATCTTTCTCTCTAGTTCTAAAAGAAGTAAGAGAGATAGGAAGTGTAGGATGTGAGGATCATTACAGGATGCTTTCTCATTAGATCAGGTAATGGTGGAGAAAGGAAGGGTCTTATCTTTCTATTTCACAGATCAGGGGAGAATGGGGAAGAGAAAAAACAGTGACTTGCACAAGGATATCTTCTGGGAGTTCCAGGAATTGGACTGACCCTTAAGAAATCCCCAGAGTACAAAATGAAACTTGTGATCAACAAAGGATGGGAACCAATATGCTGAATTGGTTTTCCCTCTATACTACCAGGAAAAGCAGAGCAAAGCTCTTCCTCATGGTGTGTTATTTCTACAGTACTTCCACTTCTGTAATGCAGCAAATTTTCCTTCACCATCTTCCTCATTTGTGACTGTCCCCAAAGCAATGAAGTCCCCTCTGTCAACCTAGGGAAAAGAATGCAGACCAGCAAGGGGTGTGGTTCTCTTTGCTCTCAGGTTTGCTGCATTACTTCCCTTGAAAAGACATGGGATGTGAAAGTAATTAGAGTGCATCACCACTTCATGGCACAAACAAAATTGCAAGACTGAAATAAATAAGTAGGAATTCAGCTTTTCTGCATTGTGTGAGGGCACCAAAGTAAATAAGTCATGCTTGCTTTAGTAGTACATGATCTCATGAAGCACTGCCAGCATCTGTTAAACTTTTTCATTATTTAGTTTCTTTCACACAGCATGAGTACCCCAGCACTGTTGAAAATAATGAGCAGTAGGGCTTTATGCAGTAACTCAGTAAACTGACAATGTAGCCTAATGTGCTGGCCTGTTTGTGAGCAAGAGAGTGTACTTGCTCGGCTAAAAATGTTCTGGTTGCCTTGTACTGAGACTGTACACTCCTTTGTACTCTAAGGAGTGTCTCTTCCAAGTTATAATCATTTTGCAAGTACAAAGCAACTGTTAGTGAAAGTCAAGTTTCTGGACTGCATAATTTGAACAACTTTTAAAAATAAAGAGAATTCTAGAGTATTGCGTGGTGTGCTATTTGATTCACCATTACTTCGATATTTCAGGATCTCTCTGTATTACAGATATTCCTGGTTTTATTCCCCATGGAGGCAGATGTTCTCAGTTCAGTGACTGGAAGGATGACCATATTGATTCTTTAGCCATCAACATTAAAGTGCACCAACAGAGAGCTTCTCTAATACTGTTGCATATGCTTCTTGTCTTTTTTGAACACATAAGAATCTTGAGCTTCTCAGGCTTTTATTAGTTTCAATAAAATGTGTTTCAACACCAGGCATCTGCAGTATAACCTTCTGTTTTTTCCATTAAATGCACTGCAGTTGCTAGACGCTTCCTTTATTTAATTCATTCTGAATCCTCTTTTTTCTGTAGTTTTAACTTCCTTCTGTCTTTTAATTTATCCCTGAACATATTGCCTTGCTTAATTATGTCCTGTTTGCTGGACAAAGAGAAGGAGGAGGATGTTAATTCTTGTCAAAATGATGAGCAACCTCCTCTTTTTCCTGATTCCATTTCAAATACAAGTGCCTGCCACAATATTTGATTGATTTGTCTAGGTTAACTGTAAAAAACAGATCCTGTGTTGGTTTCTCTTTTCAGCTAGTACAGTAGAGACAGAGCTTAGTATTTGTATTATATGGATCAGAAACAATTAAAGATTGCAGTGTAGTTGTTTCCCTTTCACCTCCAATTCTCCTACGACATCATGGATTAATGGGAGTGTCTAGTGTTGGGGGATCTTGTACATGCGTACATATTGCATTCACGCACCTCTCTTCATTCCCATGCAACTGACTTGTAATTAATTGTTAGAATTAACCAGAAAATTACTTCTTCGAGAAGCTGTTTGCTTTTCATTTGCATAGCACCTAGGGCAGGCAAGACCTGATCTGAGCACCAAGATCAGCATAAAAATCTTAATAGTTACATACATACGGTAATTATATCTGAAAAATCCTGTGGTTGTCATACGCACACACACAAATCAGTCCCAGCCCTACAAAAGATGATGTGCAGATTTTTTCCAAGTTTTTATAACATCCCTCTGGATTTTTTGCATATTGATTCCAGCAATGAACCTTGATTGAGGATCAGCTTCAGTCTTTTTCTAGGCTGTATTGCATCCCTGTTAGGCCTTCTGCTGTCCAATTTTATTTTGAAACCTAGAAGCTTTCATAACAGTAAGCTTTAGCAATCCCAAGGGGCAGGAAGTATTGGAGTGCTCTCTTTCACTGTGATGTACTCAAGAGAATAAATAGAGCTGTGAAAAAAGTTTAATATTCAAATGCATTAAAAGCAGCTAGTTGGGTTTTTTTGCTAGTTTTTTTGAATATGTGCTTTTCATTTGCAAAGATTGTATCAGTAGAAAGCTTAAGTATTTGAGAGCCTCAGTGTCACACTTTTTGAAAAATAGGTCTATTTTTTTCCACTTGTGAAACAATATTAATCATGTAATAAAACTTTAAAAATATTGGCAGCATTTTTGCTGGTAGCTGGTGTTTCAGCTTGATCCTTCTTAAATGGCTGGTGAAAGAGTCTGTAGCAATTAGATAATTTTTTCATCAAAATATGATTAAATCCAAATTCCTGTAATTGATACTTCCTGAAAGCATTTATCCATGACACAGGATTTTAATGAAAGCAAATATATATTCTTGCTACTCTCAGTATTTGCACTCCAGAGAGAAGAGAATGGAAACCAATTAAAGCAACACAATGGATGCTTGTAATTTAATATTCAAAGCATGGTTTTCTTTTTCTATTAAATTCTAATTTAATGGGGAGATTTCATATGCCACTTACAAATACATATATTTAGACTCTGTAGTTGCTTAGCTCCACTTTTGGCATGGCTGTCTTCTTCTTTCTGAAGACTCTCTAGGCTGCAGTACGTTTCCAGGCTTGGTCGCCTGTGTAGCCCTCAGTGACAGACAAGAGATTTACTGAGGGGGAAAGAGGGTTGGTGGCCACATTAATCTGATAAACGTTCTGGAAAACATGTTCACTCAGATGGAAGAGTCAACCCTGCCTCTAAATGGTGCTGCAGCTTGGCTTGGGGCTGCAAGCATCTGCACATGAGCCCAGCTCATTCATTGGTGTTCTTTACAGAAAGTGGCAGTCACTTCTGTACTGGGGACTGAGATCAGTTTTTGTTTGAATTGAGAAAGACTGCATGCATCTCTTCACAAGGGGGTGTGAAATTCGGCTCAGGACCAAGGCAGCAGCTCCTACCACTGAACTGCTAATTGATGTTTGAATATTTGCCAAAGCTAAAGTTCCATATGCTTTTTGTCACCATTTCTTCAAATATAGAGCGAAGTGCATGTGTCTGAATAAGGATGAAATGAAATAAAGACTACGTAATTTTACAAATTGCTGGAGCACTGGAATGGGTTGCCTTGGAAGACCGCTAAAGTCATAGCATGAGGTTTCTCAGAATAGATTAAACCAGTGCAGAGGGGCAGGAAAAGGCTTTCCAGCAGAGTTTCCCCATGCATGAGATATACCTCACTGATGAAGCATTTCTAAGGCAAATGGAGCATGCAGCAGCCCAGGGATGACCTGTGCTGGGGCATAATGAATTCTTTACTGGTGAAGTGAGGCATGATTTAGAGAGAGTGAGAGACACCATATTACACATGCTCCAAAGTTGCAGGTGCAGTTATATTTTGATGTAATTCTGATATTGCTGATGTCATCAGTTATAGCTCTTTGACAAGACCAGCAATATTATACATCAAAATGTTATTGTGTAAG